>JAENHJ010000189.1:0-449849 GCA_025330945.1 Mucuna pruriens | reverse complement strand
AATAATTTCTAATTAAATATTCATCGATTTAACCTCGTTTATATATTATCTACAAATTAATTTAATCGATATTTTAACTGAGAAACTATTTAATATGATTTGTAATATTTTAGAATTATTTATATAATTTATTTAATTAAGAGACTATTTAAAAATAATTATATCTCATCTAAAGAAGAAATATATTTCAAAAAAAAAGTATTATGTAAAACTAATTTAATTGACCTAACGTTATTTTAATGATTATAAAAGTAAATAAAAATATTGAAAACATATATTTAAAACTTTTAATTTTTAGAAATGTAAAAAAAAAGTTAGTTATTTTGTAATGATCTTTTGTAAATTATTTATTATATAAAACATTAATCGAAGAAATTTAATATTGATTATAAATCATATATAATGTTTATTTTTTATATTATTATTTAATTATAAATTTTAAAATAAAAAATAATTAATTTAAACCAAATTCAAAATTCAGAAAAATCAAATTTAAAACTTGTACACATTGATTGCCTTAAACCGATAGGACAGTTGTGCAGATAAAAATAACTAGAACCAATTGTTTGGTAACAACGAGGGAGATGAAAAAGAGCCAACATAACACGTGTTTTGGGTAGAAATAAAAAAATAAAATAAAAAATAGATTTAATAAAAATAAGATAAAAAAATAAAATGAATAAAAATATGCGAGAAATAAAATAAAAAGTGGTATACCTATAAGGCAACCTAAATAATTTTATTTTTCTATTGTTGTCATTTATGTAGTTTTATTTAAATTAGTTACAATGAATTTGTTCATTAATTTTGTTAATTAAACTTAATTAACACATATAATGAACAAAAAAAATCAAATGAATTGACTTTTAAAATTTTTCCCATTGTAGTTATGTACGTAATATTAATCTAAAGTAATTATAAATTATATTTAATTTTTAATTAGAATTAATTAACTTATTTAATTTATAAATTAATTAAATTTAATAATTAATTAATTAAATTTAATATTTAATATTAATTAGAATAAAATACAAAAGCTCGTTAAAAAGTCAAATTTGACAGACCAAAATTTCTAACCGTTGAAATAAAAAAAAAAAAAAACTCGTTAAAAGTGGGATATCCATTTCGGATTGCTTAACTAGTACAAGAAAGGGGAGTATTATTAGCCCCATTGCCACATTGTCCTTAACGGGTGGGACATTATTAGCATTTAGCACATACCACAATAATTATATCTAACTTTAAGTTGGCTTTGGTAAGTTGATCTGCATCATTAAATTAGTACATCCTTCATTATCTCTAATTATTAATAAAATACAAAAATTTGTGCTATAATGTCACATGGCTATATCCACCCTAGAGTGAATGATGCGGTGTTCTCTTCCCATATCAATTTGGATTAATTTTAAATAAAAAATTATTTAATTTTAAAATTAAAATAATTTATGATTTTATTTATTTTAAATTATTTTTAAATTAGATTTGATTCAATTAAATAAAATATAATTTAAATTAAATTAAATTAAATATTTAATTTTTATTAATATATTTTTATTTACATTTTAATTTGTTATTACTAAAAAAATTTAAACTCAAATATTTAATTTAATTTTTAAAATAAACAAATTATTTTTAATTGTAAGTATATTAATATCTTATTTAAAAAGAAAAAAACATAAAACAAAAAATAGAAATATATTAATTAATTAATTAATTATCCTGTAATATAACCAAAATTAACCCTAGCGGATAAGGAAGGAGGATCGCATACGACCCAGGTTTGTTAATGACTAAAAAAATAAAAAATAAAATGTTATTATTTGATAATTTATATATTTTATGTTAATTTTATAAATAATTAAAACTATTATCTTCAATATGATGTTTTTTTATTTAAATAAAAATATAAAAATTTAATTATTTTATTATTATTTTTTCTTTTAATAAGTTATATTCATAAATTCATATTAAATTAATTTTTTCTTTAATGTGACATGTCAAAAAATAGAATAATTATGTAATATTATTCAAACTTTTATTATTTTTTTTCAATTACATGAGAAACATAAACTAAAAAATAGAATTATAAAAATTATATTTTTATATTATAAATTAAAATTTTTAATTTTAATAGTAAAATTCTCCCTCTTCTCACTTACAATTAGAGAATTTTAACATTTTTTCTCTTCATATATTTATAATCAGTAAAAAAATATCTCTTTCAATTATCTCAAATAATATATATATATATATATATATATATATATATATATATATATATATATATATATATATATATATATAATATAATATAATATAATATAATATAATATAATATATTATATGTAAAAGAGAATTTTTTATTTATTTTTATTTTAAAAATAAATTTATATTATAATTTAATTTATTTTTATAAATTTAAAATATATTATATATTTTATATATTTAAAATATTTATTTATTATGAAATAATTATAATTACATAAAATAAAAATTTATCTTAAATAGTACAACGTTAAAATACTAGTTTAAAATAAAATTTAATATATAATAATAAATATACATGTAAGATTTAATTTAAAATAATAATATTTTATTAATAATAGATATTAACATAAAAGTAAATTAAATAAAAAATATAATATATTTTTAAAAAACATTTAAACTATATTTTCATTTAATGTAATAAAATATATTATTTTTATTAAATTATTTATTTATTTTTTTAATATAATAGATGTTTACTTTATCAAATTTTATACATATAAAAAGATTTTATTTATCATTTTTTCCATAAATTTGTAAAAGATCTTCAATATAGTTTTTATTTTTTATTTTTTTAAGAGATATGCACAATATATTTATAAAAATATAATAAAAATATTAGTGAAATATAAAAAAATATGTATATAAAAATTGCATCAAAACAAATAATAATTTATATTTATTAGTATATATTAATTTAATTTATAAATATAATTTGAAATTCAATCTGATTTGATTGATTAAATTCAAATCAATTTAAAAATTTAAAAATTAATTTATAAGTTTAATTTATTTTAAATTAGGTTATATACAAGATTAATTTTTAATTTAATAAATTAAAAAATCACAAAAAATACAGTATATAAATAAATATAATAACATAACTTGTGTCAACAATATTCAAAAGTACGGCCAATTTAATGCAATCTGTACCATTCCAACTGGCAAACAATTGCTATCTGCCTAACTGTCCTTCTGGATCATTGATGGGACTGCGATGTTTATAAAGGAGAAAAACTTCTAGAGTCGTGGGCTACCGGTGGAATCTCAAAGCTTTCAAAGGTACTTCAGACTCTTTTCTTTATATTATGATTTATTATCTTCAGTCTCATGTTCTGTTTGGAAGCTTCTGGTGTTGTGGCTTTTCCATTCTGTTTCCACCATAACTCAGGCTTATCTATCAGTATCAGTTCGTTTTTGCTTCTATTAGATCGTTTTTTCCTTTTTTTTTTAGGAATTCTAGAAGATAGTTTTTTAAGGGTGTCTTTGAAAATTCGTAACATGACTCGGTACACTACTTGTTTTACTTTCTATATAATATATTTTTTTATATTTTTATTTCTAAATATAATTTAACATAGTTAACTGTATTTTACGTTTTAATCCGTATACTTATATTTAAACAGTCTTTATGTTTTATTCTTTACATAAAAAAATTATCTATTTTAATATTTACGTGAGTAAAAACTTTATTATGCATACATCTTCTTAATTTTTATATTATTTATTAATTTTTATTTTCTTCACATTTATTTATAAGAGGTATATTTGATTTGTACAAAAATAAATAAAGCTTATAGTATAAATAAATAAGACACCTAAATATGATAAACAAATACCAAATTATATGTCGTGTGGATATTTTAAGTAGGTTGTAAATAATAAAAATGTCATTTTTAGTTTTTTATTTTATATAATAAGAATTTATTGAACAAATACTTAATTAAAATCATTACTTAAACATATACATAAGAAGAAAAATTTTAAATGTTCAAGTTTCATGATTATATGTAATATTAGTTAAAAAGTTAGTTTAAAAAGTTGTAAAGTTAATTTTATTAAAAAGTTTAAAGTTGTTAACTTATTAAACTAAAAACATTTAGTAAAATTAGCTATTGAACTAGATAATAAATACAAAATGAAATAAAAATATTTATATAAAAATTATATATATAATTATTAATACAAAAATTTTATTATTTTTTGTTGACAGACTAAATATTTTATTAGAAATAAAAAATAGTGTAATAGTTAAAATAAAACATAGAGGAACTAAAACATAAGATGTAAGGATTGTGCAAGTATATAAAACAAAATGTAAAAATAATGCAAGTATAAAGGACTAATGATGTAAAGATTTTGCTTGTATAGCAATTAAACCAATTAGTTTCTAAGTATAGGGACTAAAGTGTAAAGATAATATAAGTATAGAAACTAAATAAGTAATTACCCTTAACAAAAAGGAAGATGGAGTTTAATCTCCTTGTCAGATAACTCAATGTACAAGGGTTCCAGAACAAACAAAATCTTTAAGAGATGACAATTATAATACTTAGGTGCTTAGTTCTCATTAGAGAGCATAAATGACGAACAACTTTGGGTTTAAGAAAACTCTCAATCCTCAACCGAAAGAACATACATAATACATACTTTGAGGTCATAGGTATGACCCTCTTCTACCCTTAAGAATGACTTTTTTCTACCCACAATCATACTTATATCCTTGAGCGAGGTTTCTTACTCCCTTTATCAAAAGAAGTGTAGGCATAGAAAATACGTTCCTTATAATCATTCTTTTAGTTCTTGAGATTCCTTCCAGATATTCCATCTAGATGTCTTTTTCCTATCTAATTTGTTGAAATCATATATTTAGAAAAAGTAACTCAACAATAGAGGTCATTCTATCTTCTTTATATAGCTCCAAAATCGGCTTTGTAACTTCCATTGTTAGCCTATATGAAACCCTATCTCTTACGTAACACGAGACTTATAAACATAAGGTTTGAAGATAGCTTGTATAATGTATCATGAACTTTTGTGATAATATGGACATTGGTGCTGTTTTGAAACAAAGATTGATAAATGGCCTGTGTAGTTTGTACATAAGGCAAAAGGACAACAAAGTCACCCTTTTATTTTTGGACACAGAAAAATCAAGTACCTGGAAGCGAAGCAGAAAGGCCAGCTGAAAGGCAGGATATTGTTGAAATGAAGTCCCATCAAGGAGGGGAGTCTTCAAGAAATGTGAATTATGATATTGAAATGCCAATCATGGAACTTACAGGTGAAGTTCTAGAACAAGGTCAGTATTTGTCAAAGATGACATATGATTCAATAAAAGATAATAAATCAGATTGGAGTGAGATAGGGGATGACATTCTATCGCAACAGAGCCCTATGAAAAACACTGTGCTGCATATAGCAGCTCTTTTTGGAAATGATAACTGCGCAAAGAACGTAATTCAAAAGGCACCACACTTGTTGGATGCTAAAAATAAAAATGGTGATACTGCACTTCATGTTGCTGCAAGAGCTGGTCATGTCTCTACTCTTAATGTGTTGTTGGTTGCCGGTCTTCATAATTTAGCACATCCATATTCTGAAAAACCCAAAGAGGCTTTGGATAAAATCCTAGTAGAGAACGAGCAAGGAAATACTTTCTTTCATGAGGCCATATTGAATAATCACGCAGGTGTAATGAATATTCTAGGTTCTGTAGAAGAACAAATTGAACTTGGCTTCAGGGAATTGGTTGAGCGATTTGCATTACTTTACATGAACAACGAAGAAAAATCAGTTTTCCACTTGGCAATTGAGAAAGACTTGGTGGACATTGTTGATAAAGCATTGGCCAAATTTACCAGCGAGCACCCTGCATTGGATACGTTGATTCAAAACAATCAAGAGTTGGCAAAAATGTTGCTGCCTACCCCTTCTGAACAGGGTAAAGGTACAAACTTGCTTGATAGCTTTAAATTTTCTCATATTACTTCTTGCACCACTCTTTTTTCTTAATTTGACAGTCATTTGATCGAGGGAATGAATAACATTCATGTTAAATCAAGATTATAATTAAGAAATAAGAACTATACTTGGCCGAACAATTCATTCAATCTATTATACACTAAATAATATTCCAACTATTTTCTTACACGTGTAATTCAATTATTAGATTCTTGGATTTTTTAATAGGTTAAATTAGGTATTTGATCTTGTAAATTTTTTTAATTGATTAATTGGGATTTTTTAATTTGTCATAAATTATCATTTTCCAGCAATTTTAAATTGTCATAGATTAATTTTAGGAATTAAATTACAAAAAATTATAAGATTAAAGACTTAATTATATATATTTTTGTTTAGAGATTTAATTAAACCTTTTTAATATTAGAGAGACTAAGAGTGTCACACAATTATCTCATTAAAATTGTGCATTTTCTGTATATAGAAAATGAAGATAGTTTTAATAATATTACTTTGCTTTGAGTGATACTAGATTTTGTGAATGAAAAAGACATGGTTGGGAGGGGAGATATTACTAAAGGTGACTAGTTGACTTGATTTTTCGACAAAGATTAGTCATCACAAAATCAGTAAATATTTTACACCTATAACATAATTAAAAAAATAAGTTAAATAAAAATAGTTTCCTTTCGAGTCTTAATAATTATATCTTATGTATCTAACTTTAGTAGTCAACATAATTTTCTTCTATTATATCAATTAATTGTAACACTAAATTTTAATTATTGATTTCTTTATATATATATATAAATGTTAGAAGATATCTCTTTACTCCAAGAGTAATTCTAATAGAATCATTTCTCATTTTTACTCTTCATTCTCTTGGATTCTCACGAATAAACTATCATTTGTTAAAATCATTAGATCGTAAGAAAATAAAGGGTGAGGATGAGAAATAACTCTTTTAGAGTTATTTTTGGAGAAAATGGATCCTTTCTCTTTCTATATATACACCATAAATTGATATGTAAGCCACTTTTAACATTAATTATGGTTGTATTTTTGCATGTAAAAAAAAAACTAATGATTTTTGGGGATCAATTTTATTCCTTCTCCAAAAATCTTTGTACACTAACGATTCTTTGTGATTCATGGATCATGTCGTGGGAAAAATGTGTTATATTTTGTGGTTGTTGCTGTCAGCACATTTGATGCCATAAAGTTTGAAATAATAGGCTAATTAAGCGGTAAAAGATTAAGATTTAATCAAATGCATAGAGTAATTTTTCTGAAAAAAGGATTTGCTAATTCTAATCGGTGCTGTGGGCTGTTTCTCGTGGTTGTTGTTCTAGTATTCTTGGCAAAAGTATCTAATGCTCCTCAAGGTTAATTAATTTATTAAAATAATAATATATAAGTGGTAGTTATTTAGTTCTCTTAAAATAAAAAATTCAAATCCTGATTTTATATACATAAAAAATTAAGGTAAATTCACGATTTTAAAAAAAATTATTCTATTTTATGGATAAAAGAAATATTACTGCATATGAAATGTAAAGAAAATATTTCTCACAGAATCATGGTATTGGAACATCCCAACTCTGTATACGTGTGCTCTTTCTACTATTGACACCAAATGGTAGGTACCAACTGTATAAGAAAATCTGTATTGTACCAAGTGTATAAGACTCAAATCAACTTATCACACACAACATAAAACAAGGTTTACCAGTGATGAAGGGAAACAAATGTCCCATCACCCCACCTAACTATTTCGTCGTCTCTCTAGTAGTCAATCTAGTAGTATCATAAGAAACATCTCCCTCGAGTACGTACATATTACACCTAGTAATAAAACTCCACTGGATTTACTACTCACAAGCTAAGACGAAGATGCTCTAGTCAAGGTTGAGTAAAAAATGTTTTAGTTGAGATTAGACAAAAGATGTTTCTATTGAGATTGAGAAAAAGATGCTATGAATTAGGTTAAGTCAAAGATGTTCTGGGTGAAATGAAGTCAAAGATACTTTGGTCAGAGCTGAGTCAATGATACTTTATCGAGGTCGAGAAATTGGGACCGAGCCAAAGATACACTAGTTAAGGTCGAGCCAAAGATACACTAGTAGAGATCGAGTCAAAGATACTTTAGTCGAGGTCATGTTAAAATTATATTAGTCGAAATTGAGTTTAAAATATTTTTATAGATTTGAGAAAATTTTTTTATAAACATTTGAGAAAAAATATTTTTATAGACATTTGAGAAAAAATATTTTTAAAATAGTCATAATTTTTTAATATTTTTTATAAAGGATTTTATGGATGGATTGAATATCCATCAATTAAAAAATATTAATTGATGGATTAGATTGGATTTTTTTTAATGGATATCAATGTATTACTTTTAATTCATCAATTATAATCCAAATTAAAGTTTATCCATCCATCGGTCATTCTTAAAATAACCATTAATTTAGTCTCTGAAATATTTTCCTCTCTCTTGTGTAAACTTTAGAATAATAAAATTATATAAGTAGTCCTTAAAATATAAGAAGTCATGCTATGTAATACTAACAAATATTGTCCTATATTATTTTCTTAACATCTTTATGAAAAACTCTATAGACTCCAAGATCCTTTGAAATTCCTACTAAATGGTGCTTCAATTAATAAGTTCCTCTGCTATGAATACTTCATATTTCTTGCACTCCTATTAGTTAAACACAATGATTCCTTCGATAAGCACATTCTTAAAACATTTACACTTCACATTTCTTGCATGCATGAGCCCACAATTCATTGGTTTAATTTGCTAAGTGAAACAAAAGATCATTTAACATGACTTAGGCTTAAACTAGCCATGATCAAGAGGAGCGAGAGTTTCAAAATGATAACCCATTTGAGGAGCTCATTGATCTCCAACAAATAGGGAATGTAGAAGAGTACATCATCAACTTTGAATACATGTCGTCATAAGTCGGTCATTTCCCAAAAGAATAATATCTAGGCAATTTTATGAGAGGTTATGACAGAATTTGCAACTACATGTTCAAATGTTTAACCCATGTAGTTAGACTTAGGTGATAAAAGTTACTCTGAAATGAAGGTGACGATGCAAAGAGTAGTGAGTCTCCATCCTAAGGAAAAAAATGTTAAGAATTTTGTGAAAAGCTTCAAAAGAAGTTTAGGAGGTTGAGACTCTAAATATGTGTTGCATATAGGTTGACTCACTTTTGAGTTTCCCATTGAAGTGATAGACGTGTGAGCTTGATAAGGAACCTAAGGAAGACTAACTTTTAAGCCTAAGGTTTGGAAACTTTGTAGGCACAAGGAAAATATCAAAAAAGAGGAAGAGAATTTGGAATTCTAAGATGGCTAGTTAGTTACAACATGCAAGTAGATATAAAGGGAAATAAGGGAAAAATGGAATCATTATTTTGTTTATTATTAGTTGGTTAAATAGAGAAAAAATGCTCTTCTTTTGGGAGCTACTACTTTATGTCTCCATTTGTGAGCATATATAGAAGCTATTATCTTAATACAATATTTTGCATTTCCATTATATTACCAATTTTCTATTCCTATCAAACATCATTTTGAGGAAGTTCCACAAATAGCAAATAAAGTAAAGACAAAGGAATAACCTAAGCAAATAAACAAACATACACAAAAGGAATTATAGATGAATTTATAAGATCTAACATGTTAAATAATGCGCAAATGTGTTTGAAATATATAAAAAGATTAGCATAGGAATATATAACTTCAAAAATAAAAAACATAAGTTATATCTTCTAGAACTAGTTATGCACAACTATGTCCTTCATGTTTGCAATGTCTCACTCATCATTGTCATGTTCTCTGCAACATTAAGATTCTCAAGTTTAGGGTCTCATGCTATCACGACTTAGACCTTGGTGTTAAGCCTTCTAATATGTTCTTCATTGACTTCCTTTTAACTTTCTTCTTCAGAGTACTTTGTTAGTGGAGTTAGGTTAACCAGTTGACCATTGCCTATGATGCACATAGGCTCCACATCCTTAGTGGCCAACTCTACCATAGGATTTAGTAATTTCACTTAATTTAGAGTATTGTTAAATTGATCATTGGACGACTTGCATAAAAACTCATTAGTCTCCTTTAACTCAAAAACCGTCCTCTCTAAGATAGAAATTGATTGTTGGATGACTTGCATAAAAACTCATTAGCCTCCTTTAACTTAAAAACCTTCCTCTCCAAGATAGAAATATTTTGGCCCTTCATGATGTCTTTAGCCTTTCCTATGACACCCTTTGTCACATTCCTAAACTAAGCTAATAGCTCATAACATATTAGTTTCCATTTACTTCTCACATTATATTAATTTGGTTAATTGAGAAATCTCGGGTAATAATTTATTTTATACATCATAGTTTGAATGTCATTTCAATATATTATATCATCTAGATAGAAAATTTAATAACAATGTCATATAGAAAACATAATATGTACTAACACATACACATACCCATACCCACATGCGCGTGCACACACATACATATACATCAAAAGTGGTCATATACATCATAATGAGACAATCCTATCGAACACGCACATATATATACATCAAAAGTGGTCATATACATCATAATCCTATTGAAAAGTAATGTAATCCAAAAAGATACAACCACTGGTTTTTGTTGTAACATATACAAATCAAAATGTGCTAATCTATCTTCCATAAGTACAAGCAAAACAAAAAAGACCCATCTTAAAGCAGGTTGATGCATATATATACTACACTTCCATTCTAGTAAGAAGTTTGATATGCTAATATGATCGTTTTAAAGAGTGTTCTACATTACTGGGAACTCCACCATAATTATTAGTTGCTATCCATGTTAACTTACAACATGCCTGTAAAGAAAGAAAAGGAAAAAAAAAAAGACAAAAAGAAGTGATACACCTCACTTTATGTGATTATTTGAGATATGCTATGCAATTTCGGAGCTTAGGTTTTTTACTAAGTTATGATAGACTCATACATGTGGGGCTCATTTACTAATTTCATATATTCATATGGGAAGATAATTGGGACTCTTTCTTTCTATTCCATGCTACTCTTTTTTCATATATATGAGACTTACACATTCTTTAGCTACTCGAAAGGAAGATACTCTACCAATATTTGTAATGCTCAACAATTGTGGGAATGAGTTAGGTAATGTGAGTCTCCTAGCTTAGGATTACAAGTCTTAACTATTATGATTTCACAACTCAAAGTTTTAACCCTCTAGACTAACTTGGAGTCCCTACTTACATTCCTCGGGTAGCAAATTATAATAAATCTCCTTACTAATAATCTCACATTTAGTTAGGTAATGTGTGTGTAATGCATATGATGCATGTACTTTAACTAAGACAATTTTTCTACTTTGAGGTTTTATAATCTCTCTAGAACATTTGGCAGAATTTCTTCTACTTTTTGATACTTTCCATGTATATCTCTTTCATAGGTATAAAAATAACCTAAAATATCTACCTAATGATCCATCCACATCATTAGATAATCATCGATACCATCTAAATTATCAATCAGTCAAATTTTCATCATTATAACCCTTAGTTAAATATACGAAGATCCATTCTTTCCATCACCACTTTAAATTCACATTTCACTTACTATAATAAAATCAATATCATATAGATACATAAAATAAGATACAATAGACTTAACAATCAGATTATAAGATTGGATAGAAAAATAACCCATAAGACTTGACAAGCAGTCTAGTCCTATAAGATGTTAGTGAGTTTGATATCGATCCTCCTATCAAACAAGATACTATTAGATGAAATAAAATATGATATTAGCTGAAACACAAGATTGTATTGGACAAAACAATATAGGATATCAAACGAAATAATAGACGATATCAAATGAAGTAATAAATGATATTAAATGAAACAATGGACAATATCATACGAAATAAAAGAAAATATAAAATAAAATAATAGACAATATCAGACGAAACAAAAAACTATATCAAACAAAATAAAAGACTATATTAGGAAAAACAATAGACGATATTAGACAAAATAAAAGATGATATCAGATGAAACAATAGAGAATATCAAACAAAATAAAAAACTATGCCAAACAAAATAGTAGATGATATTAGACGAATTGATAAACGATATCATATGAAATAAATGGCAATATCAGATGAAATAAAAGACTAAAAATTATAATTATAAACCAACAACCTCACATGTTCAAAATGAGCAGATTTTCATATGATATATTTCAAGTATAAACCTAATTTTACACACATTAAAGAGTTATAGTAAGCTCTTTTTATAACATAAAACTGATCTAAATCATGATTAAAAACTTAAAAAGTAAAATAAGCAGAGACATGTTTTTATGTAATATAAAACCATGCATAAATGATAATCAACAAGTTTCTTTTTTTAAGAAAATTCTTCCTAATGAAAGGAGATTCTCTCACTTCTATAATATTTCATGATTAATAGTTTAAAGATAAACCTCCTCCTCGTTGCCTCTAGTGTAGCAAGACAATAGTTGAAGACAAAGCTTTTTCCTCTTCAAAGCTCTTTTGGTCTTCCAATGAAAGATAATTAAATAAGGTTTTAATGCGTTTTCGAATTTGGATGATGGAATAGAAGAAAGATGCATTTGTTTTTAGAGAAAGAAAGGAAAATGGACTAGCATTTTTAATGGTGGTAATGACTATCTTATATTTCTTTTAAACAAAATTTTTCTAATTATTCCTAAGTAACCAACTCTATCTATAATAATTCACAACTAAAAACTTAGTTGCTTCTAGTTGTCCAATTACATGAATAAGAGAGAAAAAGTGAGATTGATATTACATTTTTTTCCTTATCATTATAAGCTAGAAGAATTTATGTATTTAGATTTAAATAATATTTTAATAGATCTCTATACTTAAATAATTTCATTTTTATTTATTAATTTATTTTTCTGCCCTTACTATGTTATTTACTCATATTATTTTTAGATCTCATCCAAAAAAAATTATAAAGACCCAAATCTAAATAATATTTGTGATTATAAACTAAATTAAGTTTCTTAGAATTTTTAAATATTGTAATAACACACAACTAATAATATATTTAAGTTTTAGAGGATGTTACATTTTCCTTGACCAACTTGACTTCCAATGTGGCCAACTTTATCCACATGTTCTCCAACTAGTTTATTGAGATTGCCACTCTGTATCGAGCTTGATGTTTTGTCCTTATAGGTTTTTGGTCATAATTATCTTTTCTTACTACTTCTTAATAGTTTAATTTTTGGTATTCTTCCAACAAAAAATAAGGTCCTTATCTTTCTTTATCAAATTATAGTACTGAGATACAAGCTTTAAACACAAGCTTTGCATTTGCTTTGACACTCCAAATGTCCACTTGCATAATATAAGGCTCGGACCATTCATGAAGAATAAGACCAAAGTTATTCTTTCAACATTCCAAATGGTTATCCAAATGATATGAGCCTTAAGATATTTTAATTCAATTTGTCCGAGATGAATGTCATTGATGAGAAGATGGATTATATCTTGAAGGTCATTATATATGACATATCTTTCCATCAAGATGATGAACCCCTCACCTTCAATTTAAAATAAAATTTTATCCTTTTGCAACCCAACATTCTTGATCCTTTTCCTATGATGGTAAGCTTCACATGTAGATCAAAGTCTCCTTTAGTTTGATAATTAAACTTGGACTTTGTGTGAGATTTAGAATTTTCATTGAGGTAGTAATATGAAAGGTAGATGTTAGCCTAAAGTTGGCTTCATAAATGGTTTGTTGGTCTGTTACTTCTTCATTGGATCTCATTTTGAAGGTGGTTAGGTAAAGGTTGCCTAAGAAACAATGCAAGCCTTCATCCTATCTATGATGTTATGAGCCAACATGTCATCTCCCTTAAAAAAATTAAAGTTATATTTGTATCAAAATTAGGGTGCATGATAGTGACGTAATTATGTAGAGTAGCCATGGCCTAGTACAAAATATGAATAACAATGTAATTTTAAATAGTAGTTATCATGGATGCGATATTGGCCTAAATTATAGCATTTCATAGTACATGTTGGTTCTTGAGTGAGATATTTGAAAACCTATTTCCTTTATTTTTCGTAAACTAGGAGGTTTATCATCCTCCCAGAAAACCCATTTCTTCACATAAAACAATCTTATTTTAAGTTCTATGTTAGGGTCAAATTTTCATTTTTTAAAACTAAAAAAAACACTATCTTGTTTCCCATGTTTCTCTCTAATGTAAAACACAAACACTACATGACAAATACCTAGACACCTCTCTCTATTTTTTGCAACCAATATTATTAGTAAACTTTCTATTCTTGTCTCTATTTTAAACTTTGAACCCTCAACCTTCTTTGTTCTTTTCTCAATGTATGACACATCCTTAATTTTTATTTTGTTTTGAAATTGAAATATAAATATATATTAAATTTTGTTTATTTCTTTGACTTTTATTGTTATTTACTTGTATATTACATTTATGACATATGACTTTTTATTTGCTAATTATGAACATGTAATGAACTTTGAATAGTATTTTTAATTTTTGAGCATTTATATGTATAATATATTAATTATTTAATATGTATAAAAGATTAAAAAATAATGATTATTTTGTTGTGCATTATGTAATTATACTGCTCGTGGGGTCAACTATTATGTGTAGTTATTAAAAATTAATTGATAATATGGTGTCAAACTTTTTGAAACATTTATTATCAAATGTGTGGATTACTTTAATGATGGCACAACATATTGCTTAATACTTTTTTGGACCAGTCTCATTTGAGTATTGTACAAAGACATTTTTATTGAGTATTTAAATCTTAATAGGCATATAGAGAAAACATTTGGATCCTTTTGGTGAGAATTACACATTAATCATATTTTTGCAATATATTTTTGTTATATTTTTCTTTTGACCCATATTTTACCTTTATGATATCACTATTATGGAGTTTGATTTTATACATTGCTTAGGTACTTGTCATCTTATTTTGGACCAATGGTTATAAATGCTTGCACATGTTTGACATTCCAATAATTTTGTTTGAAATAAGGGTGTGCATACCAAAAAGAAAACATTGTTGAATAATTTAATCGTATGTGAACTATAATAGTCAAATATTTACTGAAACTCAAATTAAGTGAATGTTAGTACTGTGGAACACCTATTTGTATAAATAATTTTCATTGTGCTTTTATAAGAACTTAAACTTATGTGTACTTTTGGTTTATTGAGCCTTGTGATGTGTTTTTTTTTAATAATGACTAGGGTAAACATATTGTTATAGCATAATTCCTATTCTTTGCCATATATGCCATTCTTATCCATTAAGATTGTGAATTCTTCTACGCACATGAAGAATCTGCTCTTTACTTTGTAGTAAACATTAATTCTTCCATGATGTTATGTAATTCTACACTTAAAACTAATTATAGGTTTGCTTATATAAATATTTATTTATTTCATATTTGAAAATAAATTATTCATTCAAGATGAAAGAAAAAAGAAACAACAAATAGATAACAATACCACAGAAATTTCAAGACATTATTCATCTGATACAGGGAAGCTGGAAGAAAAGAAGATGAATAAGTTGTGGCTTCTGAAACAATCTTTTCAAAGTGATATGAAAATGGACAAATATTCGATTGAGGACCAATCTTTTCAAAGTGATATGGAAATGGACAAATATTCGATTGAGAACCAATCTTTTCAAAGTGATATGGAAATGGACAAATATTGGCAAAATAATCGATGTCAATCAGTTTCACTATCTATTCAAAGTGATATGAAAATGGACAAATATTGGCAGAATAATCGAAGACAATCGGTTTCACACAACCTTCATATTTCTCAACAAGTAAAATCATCGACAATCATTAAAATGTGTCAAGGTAATTCTTGTTTCATAACTATAAATTTGCTCTTATTGTTTTTTCACTTATTTTATCCATAATTGGATTGTGACATAGTTGGAAAATTGAATAATGTTTATGTTGAATAAAGACAAAAGCAAAACTTTTGAGTTTGCTTAAAAATCATTCTATCACCATTTTAAAGAGTTTGTATGTCAATTTCTAATCTTCAACCATCTATTTTTGTTTTCTTTGCTATGTTTTCCGTTGAATGTTTAGTTTTCAAAGTTTGCTTTGTTAATTAGGAGACTCACTCTAAGAAAATCACTAGGCGACATAGGCTTAAAAGATAAAATAGTATTATGGTTTTGGATTTATTTGGACTCTTCTAGATTGGCCTCGTAAGTAGGCCTATTAGGTAAAGATGTTCCCATTGAAAGATTAATATAATATTGTATCCCTCTCATTGGTAGCAATCCATAAGGGATATCCTTGGGAACACGTCCTTGAAACCTTCAAGCATGTCACTAAAACATGTGGGCAAGTTAAGCAAAGGAGAAATAACATGAAAAAACATATTAGTAGTTAATAAAAACATAGGTTCTTTTCTAGCTAAGAGAACCTTCTTACTTCCCTCCCACTTATATGCAATGATTCTTTCCCCTCACTTACTTTATTACTCTTCTAACCCTTCTCTTTTTCTTTTTCTTTAGAGTTATTTTTTTGCTCAACTCTTTTTTACCTCTAACACCCTTGCTTTTTCTCTTGTCCTTTTCGGCCTTATCAAATTCTTTCTTTTCTTCCTCTATTTTTTTCTTCATTTTCACTTGGTACTCACACACCTCTCTTGGAGACAAAGTTAGCCTTTTCCCCCATATGTACAAAAGAGAACTTATTTGTAACCCCATCATGGGTCAACTTCCTATCATATCGTCATGGCCTACCCAACAAGATATGAATGACTTCCATAGGAACCACATCACATATAATATCATTTTTATAACTCCCAAGAGCAATAGCTAATGACACTTGCTTATCTACTAGATATTCATCCTTCTCACTCAACCATTGCAACTTGTAAGGTCTAGGTTGAGATAAGGTAGGCAAAGTCAACTTCTCTACTAGCCTAAGGCTAGCCACATTCGCACTAGTCCCATAATCTATGATGAAAGAGCAAATATTCCCTAAAACTAAGCATGAGGTTACTCATAAGCCTTACGACCATGAGGAGATCACCTTCATAATGAGAATTCTCACTAGAAGACTCTCCTCCACTAGAGCTAACTATAGTATAGCTAACCTAGGTCGATTATCTTAAGGACACAGTGTGTTAAATTATAACTGAGTGTAGAAATCAGAGTTTGCAAAAAAATGCTAAGTGTTGTGAAATGCTGAAATTGACGTCGGCTAGGAAAATGCCAACTTGGCCTCGACGACACTAAGGATGACTCGCTCTCGGCAAACTGGTCTCGACTAACAGGGAACTGATACAATTTTGGTCGAAGTGAATTAGACACGATGGAGTCGGATTGACTCGGTCTCAGACTCCAGTAAAATAGTAAAGAAAAGGGTTTGTTTAATAACAAGAAAATAACTAAGTACTAAAAGTAAACTATGCTAACTAATCTACTGTATTGATTAAGAAATTAGAAACACATCACAACTTACCATTCCTACTGGGAGTTATATTTCGAATCAACCTTAGATTTACATGAATCAAACGTTTGTCCATTGCCATATCGAGGATTTACACAATCGCTACCTCATCAATTGGTAGGGAGTATGTACTTGGTTGATTTTAGGTTCTCTACCTAATCAGATTGTTAAACTAGTTCCAACCGGTCCTAATCTAAAGTGGTCTACCCCTAATAGTGTGTCACGATAAAGTTAAGAGTAGAATTAAAGCTCAGGAATTATAATAAAATTTAGAATTGCAAACCAGCTATATTAATTGATATGCCAAACTGAATATAAAGGTGAGAAATCAGAATTTCCAAGCAGTCTGCCTTCCACGATGACTGCCAATGGAAGAATGACAGTGGTGCACTAATGATGGCCAGACGTTAAGGTTTTCGTCCAACAAAGTGTGTCTTCTATATCGAGCGATCACCTCTGAAGACTTCTAGCTTCCCAAATCCTGGTCCTGTACCTTCTCGACCAAGAGGTACACCGTATTGAAGCTTCATGTACCATTGTACTAGCTTGGAGTATATGCGATTGCTGATGGCGCTAGCTCTAGATTTTGTTGAAAATTCCACACTTGAAGATGTGGCTTGGCGTGCTTATTTATAGACAAGCTGGATAAATCTAAATCTAATCCTAATAATATAAATTCAAATCCTAAAGATTCCAATTCGAATTACAGATTACAATCTCCTCAATCTTAGGAGTTTCCCAGTTTCCTAATTTCTAGCAAAATCATATCTGTATTCCTAGTTACCTGAATTACATATTCCTTGATCTTAGCAAATCATATCTACATTACAAATTCCTTAATCTTAGCAAATCATATCTGCACTGTGCATTGTTTCGCGTTTTTAGGCGAGATTTTCGTCGTTGATATCGGCTTGACCGAGAGCATTGGACTGGCCGGGATGTTCTTGGCTTGGGCCGAGATGACTTGTTGAGCCGAGATGTTCCTATAATTCAAATCTCGATTAAGACAAGACTTTTAATCATTAAACATTCTTAACAACACCCATCTTAAGTCCTTGTGAGGTGTATAAAATACGACTCATCAGATCCTCACACTTACACTTTTGCACTCTTGGGCAAAATCAGATTCGAGCATTCAAGGAATTGAAAGAGGGACTAGGATTTTCAAATAAACTCCTCAAGTTTGACAAAATAGCTTAAGAATGCATTCATCCCAGAATCCATGTATTCAAACAATCTATGAAAGTTACTTTCTCGACATGCAAAAACAAATAAGAAACCTGCAAACATTAAGAGTAATCGAGAAAGTGACTAAGCTCTCTCGGGACATATTCTCTCAGTCTCTCAAGTGTTTAGGTTTGTATATACACTCAAACATCCTATGTCAACTAGCACTGCCAAGCTTTGACTATCCTCTCCTTTCACACCTTCAAAAACACATGCTCAATGATCAATAGGACTTTTCGGGCTTGTAATGTGGCCAGGGTAAGGTAGGATTATAGAATGATTAAGTGAGCTTTAATAACCAAGGGACAAGAGGAGCAATGGGGAATAAACTTGTAAGTGTAGAGATTATCTTCTTTGATCACTATTGTTACATTTATGAGCATCTCAATTTTATTCACTATCCTATTTTCCTTTTTGTATTTCTCTTTTCTCTTTCTCGCTTCTTTGTTTTGCAACATTTGGTGTTATGCAATCTTTTTAGTTTCCGTTGCTTTTTCTTCTTTTCGTATCCTTTTTCTTTTCTTTTCATCAACCCTTTTCTAGATACACTTACTCTTTTCCAAATATACCACTCTCACAATGCCTCTAGGTGTCACTCCCACACTTATTCAAGATCTATTCCCAAAATAATTCCAAAGCTCCTCTGTTCCTTAAGGTTCAGGTTGATTATGGTTTTTTTAGCTTTAGGCTTGTAATGAGCTATAATATCAAGAAACAGTTATAGGCTCAAAGGGGTAACCAAAGGAATTATTCACAAGGTAGGCTTTATTTGGCTAAGTGGCTGTAAAGAAAGATAGCCTAGATCATATCATTCCTGTATGTGAAACGAGATATATCTAGAGAATCAAGGAAAAACCTAGAGTAACCAGTAAGATAAATGCAATAATCATACAAGAAATGAAAGAATGGTGAGATACAAAGCCATTCATGCAAGGCTCGAAAGTTCTCACACGGTTAATTGCTCAGTCACTAATGGTTCATCTTTTCAGTTTTTCACTTACTAACTGCCTAAGGATGCAAAAATTCACTCCCTATCAAGTTTAAAAATCTCTCATCTAAGGTCATGCAATGCTTCATGCTATTTCATCTTACTCAAAGAAATCCATTCAAAATTTTTCAAAATAGTTTTTTCAGTAATTGACAATTCGAAATTAGAAATCAACTAGGAAAACAAAATAAAACGAAAATGAAAAGCAAAATTTGAACAACAATAGCAGAATGAGATAGGTTAAAGCCAATTCGGATCCGACCGGGATGGAACTAAAGTCGGCATGGACTCGGCAGACTCGGCTTGGAGGGATTTTTATTCAGATTAAGGGAAAAATAACTTGAAAAGAGATTGGAACAGAAATAAAAATGAAATAACAAAACATAAAACAGAACAAACCGTCACACCACCCATACACTTAGATGATGCATTGTCCTCGATGCATGATAGGAATAAAGAGGGAGGTTTGTTTGAGTGTTGCTTAGGGCGTGTCAGCCGTCGTGGCTGATTTGTTAAGGGAGATGCTCTCCACCTTACCTGCTGTTGTTGTTGGGCTTTCATGGAAGATATTGAGTTGCTGCCCGTTGACTTGGAGGGTGCTTTTGGTAAGTTCATCATGCAATTCTACTGCATCATAGGGGAAAACTTTAGTGATAACAAAAGGTCCAATCCACTTAGAACGAAGCTTACCTGCGATGAGTTTGAGACTTGAGTTGAACAACAACACTTTCTGGCCAACTTGGAATTCTTTCCTCTGGATCTATTGGTCATGGAATTTCTTGATTTTATGCTTATAGATCCAGGAATTCTCATATGCTTCCAAGCGGAGTTCATCTAATTGTTGTAGTTGGAATTTCCTTTGTTCTCCAGCTTGGTCATAGGCCAGATTGCACTGTTTGACAATGCAGTAAGCTTTGTGTTCTATTTCCACAAGAAGGTGATAGGCTTTGACGAAGACAATTCGGTAAGGAGACATTCCCAATGGAGTCCGGTATGCAGTTTGGTGTGCCCACAGAGCGTCCTCAAGGAGTCGGCTCCAGTCTTTCCTGCTTAGGTTGGTCATCTTTTATAGTGTTGTCTTTATTTCCCTGTTGAAGACTTCAGCTTGGCCATTGGTTTGGGGGTGGTAGGCTGTGGCAATTCTATGCATCACCCCATACTTATGGAGAAGAGAGGCCATGGCTCTATTGCAAAAATGACTGCCTTGGTCACTTATGAGTGCTTTTGGAATATCAAACCTGCAGAAAATGTTAGACTTAAGAAATTCCATTACTACCTTTGAATAATTGGTTTTGGTGGCAATGGCCTCTATCCATCTTGAAACATAATCAATGGCCAGAAGAATGTATGAGTAGCCATTGGAGACTGGGAATGACCCATGAAATCAATCCACCAAACATCAAAAACTTCACAAAATAAGATAGGTTGTTGGGGCATTTCATGCCTTCTGCTCATGGCCATTCTGGCTTTCTGACATTTGTCGTAGGTGGAGACGAATTGATGTGTGTCTCAGAAGATAGTAGGCCAGTAAAGGCCGCATTCCAACACTTACCTTGCAGTTCGAGTTGATTCATAATGGCCGCCTCCAAGAGCTAAATGGCAGAACTGGAGGACTAAATTGATCTCAGCGTCAAGAATGCACCTGCGAATAACTTGATCACTATAGAGTCTCCACATGTAGGGGTTATCCCAAACATAGTATTTGGCATCACTTCGAAGTTTGTCTTTGTATGGCCGAGATGCCTCCGGTGGAAATCGAGATGCTGTCACAAAATTGCAAATGTCGGCAAACCATGGTGTTGGCAAAACATGGTGTCGGCGTTGTGATGTTCAGCAATTGTTCATCTAGGAATTCATCTCAGATAGGCATTGGCTCACTTTCCTTTTCAATCCTGCTTAAGTGATCAGCTACGTAATTCTCAGCACCCTTCTTGTCTCTGATCTTTATGTTGAATTCTTGAAGGAGAAGCATCCACCGAATCAGTTTATGCTTGGCATCAGGCTTCTTTAACAAGCATCTCAAGGCATCATGGTCAGAGAACACAACAATTATTGAGTCAAGAAGGTATGAGCGGAATTTGTCCAAAGTAAACACAATTGCTAACAATTCCTTCTCAGTTGTTGTGTAGTTCTGTTGGGCCAAATACATAGTCCGAGATGCATAAGCAATCGCATGAACAGGTTGGCCGACTCTAACTCTTTGGCCAAGAACAACTCCTAATGCCGAATTGGATGCATCACACATTAATTCAAATGGTAGGTCCTAATTTGGTGCTTGCACAATAGGGGCGGATGTGAGTCGACTCTTCAGCTCTTGGAATGCTTCAATATAGGGCTGGTCAAATTTGAATTCCACATCCTTCTATAGCAATTTGGACAACGGTAGGGAAAGTTTGCTAAAGTTCTTGATGAACCTTCTGTAGAAACCTGCATAAGTAGGGTTTGGAAGGGAGGATATGATATCTATCTTTGATTTGTCCACTTTAATGCCTCTATTGGATACCAAGTGAGCCAACACTATTCCCTCAGTTACCATGAAATGATACTTTTCGAAATTTAGTACTAAATTTGTGTTAATACATCTCTTCAACACTTTGGACAGGTTGCTCAGTCATGCTTCAAATGAATCAGTGTACATGGTGAAGTCATCCATGAATACCTTCCTGCAATAATTCCGAGAAGATGATTGGTCATGCAATGTTGGAACGTACTTGGAGCATTACACAAGCCAAATGGCATGCGAGTGTATGCAAAAGTGCCAAATGGGCAGGTGAATGTAGTTTTGTGTTGATCTTCGGGTGCAATATGAATTTGCATTTACCCTGAGAAACCATCCAAAAAGCAGTAATGGGATTTCCTTGATAATTTCTCCAAGACTTAATCAATAAACGGCAAGGGGAAATGATCCTTGAGAGTTTCCTAGTTTAGTCTTCTATAATCAATGCAGACTTGCCAACTATTCTGAATCCTCATTGGCACCAATTCGTCATGTTTGTTCTTCATGACAGTCATCCCAGATTTCTTTGGCACGACTTGTACGGGGCTCACCCATTGGCTATCTGAGATGGGTAGATGATCCCTATAGCAAGAAGGTCGGTGACTTCCTTTTTGACCACGTCCAGGATAGTCGGATTCAACCTTCTTTGTTGTTGCCTTATGGGCTTAACTTCCTCCTCCATTAATATTTTGTGCATGCAGATGGAAGGATTTATGCTAGGAAGGTCAGAAATTTTCCACCCAATTGCCTTCTTATGTTGCCTAAGGACATCCAACAACTTTTCTTCTTGTTCCTGGTGGAGATTGTTAGCAATGATGACTGGGAGTTGTTATTCATTGTCCAGGTAGGCATATTTCAAGTGGTTCAACAATGGCTTTAGTTCCATGGGTGG
Source organism: Mucuna pruriens (assembly GCA_025330945.1). NCBI lineage: Eukaryota > Viridiplantae > Streptophyta > Magnoliopsida > Fabales > Fabaceae > Mucuna > Mucuna pruriens. Next base: position 426,647 of record JAENHJ010000189.1, on the reverse strand, counting down.
TGGTGGAGATGAAGAATTTGTGGTTGATGCTTTCAGATTCAGTTGGCCGTCTTGACTTGAACTCGACACCAAGTGTGCCGTCATGACTTTGACCTTTGGCTACTTTGGCCGACTCCTTCTCATTGGAATAGTTCTTGCCGAAATGTAGTCTCACTCGACCTTTTGTTCAGCCTTAGTGTCAGATCCGGATGGAACAGTGGATACAGCTCTTACTTGCATCTGGTCCTTAGTGGACGAGATGGTCTCGACATTCATGTCGGCTTTGTCCTTTAGCTGCCTGGGCGAGTTGACTTTTTCCTTTTCTTGGTCTTGACCTTTGTTGGTCGACTCGCCTTCAATTGAGAAAATTGTTGCCAGTGGTGCTGAGAGGGGTTTTCTAATCTCGACAACTTTAACTTTTGCATCTGTGGGCCCTAAGCAACGGGTGAAATTAATATTTTCATCAAAATTTTCCATGTCTTCACTGCGGCTGTCTGGTTGAAAATATTCTTCAACTAGTTCTTCAATCAGATCAATGCCAAAGAGAGAATGGTCCTCGGTAGGGTGCTTCATGGCTTCGAAAATATTAAACTGCACCAAGGTGTCACCAAATTCCATTGAGAGCGTCCCGACATGCACATCAATCTTTGTTCTGGCAGTCATCAGGAATGGTCTCCCCTGAATTGAGGTTGATCCTTTCCCAGATGTCTCATCCTCCATGTCTAGCACATAAAAGTTAGTTGGAAAAATTAGCTCATCCACTTGGACAAAGACATCTTCAAGGACGCCCAAGGGTTGAACAATGCTTCTATTTGCAAGCTGAATGGTCATCCCTGTGGGTTCAAGGTCACCGAAATTCAGAGCCTTCAGACTGAAATTCAAGGCCAGCATGGCGTTAGTAAAGGTACATTCGCCAATGGTGCATGAGACCGAAAAGATTCCAAGATCTCTGCATTTCTTTGGTAGTGATTTTGCTCTTGCAGTGAAAGTCTCGTTTCTGGTCAGGGCCGACACCACGCCTCCAACTTCCACACTCCCTTTCATCTTCTTCCTTTTGTGCTCACACAATTCCTTAAGGAACTTTGCGTACTTAGGAATCTGCTTTATGGCGTTAAGGAGTGGAATATTGATTTCTAATTTTCGAAACATTCTTAGCAGCTCCTCATCTGAGTCTGGCTTCCTTGCCGAGATGGTCTTAATTGGAAACGACACTGGGATAGTTTTGTCTTGCCGAGACTTCGAGTCGGCATCCGGTTCAGAGTCGGCTTCTGCTGATCTCGGCACCTATTGTAGTGCAGGTTGGGACAATTCTTTTCCACTTCTTAGTGTGACTGCACTTGCATTCCCTCTCGGATTTGGAATGGTTTGAGAGGGTAGGTTGCTTGATCCGGTTGACTGTAAGTGGCTCATAGTGTTGACTAACTGTCCTATTTGTGTTTTGAGGTCTTGGATGGTGGCGGTCATGTTCTGTTGAAATTACAAGTTGTTGGAGCTCACAGATTGTTGGAATTCCAAGTTGTTAGTTGCAAGTTGCTTCATTAGGTCCTCTAGAGATGGAGAGTTTCCTTGAGGAGGCACTCTCTATTGTTGCTGCTGTTGGGAAGGTGGTGCTTAATATTGTGGAGTTAGCTGTTGGTAACTTACCACTCCTTAAGGCGTATTTGAGGCAGGTCCGAATCGTTGACCTGCATACGGCCCTTCATTTGGCCCTGGTTGAAATGGTTTCCTTCCATACTTCTGGTTGTCAAATGGCCGAGTCTGATATGGTTGCTTCCCATACTAAAATCCACCTATGGGTCCAACGTTCTCTATTTGGTTCGACTTGGTTTCTTGCAATGTGGGGCACATATTAGTGGGGTGCTCCACAGAAGTACAAATGCCACATACTTTTACTACCATGGCGGGTTGGTGTTGCTCAACAGCAAGCTGTCTCACCAATGATGTCAACTCGGTCAACTGGTTCTCCAGTCTCTAGTTGGTAGCTGTGCCGATTTTATTCACCATTCGAGATTGACTCGGCCCTCTGACTCCGAATTGTTGTGTGTTTCTTGCCATGTTGGAGATTAGGTGCCTTGTTGCTGTTGGTGTCTTGTCCATCAATGCTCCTCCACTGGCTGCATCAATCATGCTTCTGTCCATCATTGAGAGTCCCTCATAAAAGTACTGGATCACCAGTTGTTCGCTGATCTGATGGTGTGGACAGGTGACACAAAGTTTATTGAATCTCTCCCAATACTCGTGCAAGGTTTCTCCAAATTGTTGCCTTATCCCACAGATTTCCTTGTTGATAGTCGCAGTTCTGGATGTTGGAAAGAACTTCTCCAAGAAAATACATTTTATGTCTCCCCAGGTGTTGAAGAGAAGTGGCTATAGATACAACCAATCCTTTGCTGCTCCATCCAAGGAGAATGGTAATGCCTTCATTTTGATATAGTCCTCTGGTATCCCCTATGGCCTCATTGTAGAGCAAACCACATGGAGTTCTTTCAGATGTTTATGAGGGTCTTCTCCTACAAGACCATGAAATCTTGGTAACAGATGTATAAAACCAGATTTTAATTCATATGTCTGAGCCGGCTCCAACTATGGATACTGGATGCACCAAAGTTGATACACCACGTCTGGTGTAGCCAGCTCCTTCACTGTTCTATTATTGTTCTCCAATGACCCTGCCTCTTGGTGCTCAGAAAAGTTAGATTCGGCAGTAGTAAAATTACTATAAATAGAATCAGAACTACTACTATCAAGTGTTACAATACGTCTAGCTTTTCTTAAACGTCGCAAAGTTATATCTATCTTAGGATCAAAATCATACAATGGCTCAAAACTACTTCTAGTCATGCATCATGGAGAACATCGGTTATGCAAAAAGAAGTAAAATGCTGAACAACATGCAATATAAAATGCAGTAAAAATAGATTAGGTATGCTTAGACAAATTCAGATTTAATAAACAAAAGATAGATTCTATAATTTTAAAAAATAAACATAGCATTCCACAGACTCGGCATTTGGCTTAACTCAGATTTGGCACACAGACACAAAAGAACTTGTGTCCCCGGCAACGGTGCCAATTTGATACGCTGGTTTTTAGTCATCTTACATGCCTCAAATAATTATTAAAGCTAACTATAGTATAGCTAACCTAGGTCGATTCTCTCAAGGACACAGTGTGTTAAATTGTGACTAAATGTAGCAATCAGAGTTTGCAAAAAAACACTAAGTGTTGTGAAATTGACGTCGGCTAGGAAAATGCTGACTTGGCCTTGACGATGCTAAGGCTAACTCGCTCTTAGCAAACCGGTCTTGGCTAATAGGGAACTGATACGGTTTCGGCCGAAGTGAATTAGACGCGACGGAGTCAGACTGACTTAGTCTCAGACTCCAGAAAAATAGTAAAGAAAAGGGTTTGTTTAAGAATAAGAAAATAACTAAGTACTAAAAGTAAACTATGCTAACTAATCTACTGTACTGAAACACATCACAGCTTACCATTCCTACTAGGAGTTATATTCCGAATCAACCTTAAATTCTTACGATGACCACCGAACGTTTGTCCACTGCCATGCCGAGGATTTATACAACCGCTACCTCATCAGTTGGTAGGGACTATGTACTTGGTTGATTTTAGGTTCTCTACCTAATCAGATTGTTAAACTAGTTCCAACCAGTCCTAATCTAACATGGTCTACCCCTAACAGTGTTAAGAGTAGAATTAAAGCATAGGAATTATAAGAAAATTCAGAATTGTAAACCAGCTGTATTTATTGATATGCCAAACCGAATACAAAGGTGAGAAATCAGAGTTTCCAGACAGTCCGCCTTCCACGACAACCGCCAATGGAAGAACGATAGTGGTACACTAATGATGTCCAGACGTTGAGGTTTCCGTCCAACAGAGTGCGTCGTCTATACCGAGCGATCACTTTGCAGGCTTCCAGCTTCCCAAATCCGAGTACTGTACCTCATCGATTGAGAGGGACACCATATTGAAGCTTCATGTACCACTGTACTAGCTTGGAGTGTTTGCGATTGCTGACGGCGCTAGCTCTAGATTCTGTTAAAAATTCCACACTTGAAGAGGTGGCCTAGCGTGCTTATTTATACACAAGTTGGATAAATCTAAATCTAATCCTAATAACAGAAATTCAAATCCTAAGGATTCCAATTCGAATTACAGATTATAATATCATCAATCTTAGGAGTTTTCCAATTTCCTAATTTCTAGCAGAATCATATATGCATTCATAGTTACCTAAATTACAGATTCCTTGATCTTAGTAAATCATATCTGCATTACAGATTCCATAATCTTAGCAAATCATATTTGCACTGCGCGCTGTTCCGCGTTTTCAGGTGAAATTTCCACCACTGATGTCGGCTTGACTGAGAGCACTAGATTGGTCGGGATGTTCCCGGCTTGGGCCGAGATGACTTGGGCTGAGATGACTTGTTGGGTCGAGACGTTCCCGCCATTCCGGCCTGCAAAACAAGTCTTAACCTTTTGTTAGTTAAAAACCTCATTTTAGAACATATTTGTATTTCTCCTGTTTTTAGGCCCATAATTCAAATGTCGATTAAGACAAAACTTTTAATCATTAAACATTCTTAACAACACCCATCTTAAGTCCTTGTGAGGTGTATAAAATACGACTCATCAGATATCTCTTGCCCTTTACCACTCAAACACTCTTGTTTATATACTATAGAACAATCACCACTCTCTAATAAAGATTCAAGATTCAAGCTTCAAGTGAAGAGATATGGAAATCTATAAAATTAAAACTCTTAAAAGAAAACTCAGGCAAAACTAAGAAGTCAAGAAAGATAAACTACAAAAACAAAGAAGGAAAGTTAAACTCAGACAAAAATGAAGGAGAATAAGGAGACACTAAACAATTAATAAACAAAAGGAAAATTGAAGCGATAAAATGATATATGATTTGAACATCATAAGTAAAATAGGAAAGTTCATTAACAATGCACCAAAATTGCACCACAACAATTTGTGAAAGTTATGTGTATCACTTATTTTTTGGCCTTGCACTCTTTTTCTTTGCTTTTCTTTTCTTGACTTTATTTGGCTAGAAACAACATACACCTTTTAATTCAAGATTTCCAAGAATTAAACATGAAACCCTCAAGAACGCAATTAAGAACTAGGATATGAATTTTGAAAAATTGAATCGTGGAAAGATAGATCTATGCTAGGCAAACAAAATCTAACAAACTAGACGAAAAACAAACAATAGTTAAAGCAAAGAATCGAGGATCATGCTTACTTGGGTGTTGTGCCTAAAGTGAGTGATTTCTCCATAAAAATGCTTTAATCAAGGTTAAATTGCAGCACATATGTTTTGATTAAAAACTCTTAATACCACTTAATGAAACCTTGGATCCATATTCAACATATAAACCATAGTAAATTCAAGAGCACAAAATGTTATGGTTAACCAAAAATTGAAGGAAGAAGAAAGTGAAAATGGAATGATATTAAGAATGAACTCACCACTAGTCAATAAGGATTAAGTAAGAGGAATAAAGATTTTTCACAAGCATTTTAAAAACTTGATGAGAATTCAATTTTTGTTAAAGAACAAGAGAAGAGATAACTCTCTCAAAAGTGATGACACAAAGTACATTTTGAGTTTATATAGGCTACTCCTAATCACTAACTAGCCTTAAACTAATCTTAGAAACTAAGCTAAGAAAGACCTAAGGCCAACTCAAAATGCAAGCCACAAAGTAAGCCTAATTAATTAATTAAAGTGGGCTTACTTAGTGATCAAATTTTGATCTTTAATGGATCCTCCCTAAGTTGGGTCTTTTGGGACCAAATCCAAGCCAAGAAAAGAAAATATAAGTATTCTACACTATAATACAAAGTTTAACATGCCCTAAAAAGGTTTATACATGACCAATATGATAGCCAAACAAAATATACATTGTTATGCTTTTATTCGGCCCTCTTTGACCTTAAATGAGGCTAATCTCCTTATGATTTTCTTGTATCTTCATCCTACCATTTATCACGAGACCTTGAAGTGTAGTAGTCTCCTTAATCTATAAGCCTTCTTGAGTGTCTTCTATATGGTTGTCAATATTCATATGACAAGTCTAAGCATTCTAATATTTTATTCAAACATAATTTTTCACTGCATTTAAGTTATAAATTAAAATAATAAACCTAAACAAAAAGGAATTGCAGGAAATTCAATGGATTACAGGCTCACTAACCTTGCAATATTGGAGATTATGGAATCCTTAAATCATAAACCACATGCGATAGAGAAACTACTCAATGAGGAGGCTTAGCAATATTTTGGATAAAACGAAAAGGAAAATAAATCAACAGAGAAGGTTCTCAATAACAATACTAACGTTTTAAAGATATAGCAAAATTGTGAGATTGTAAACGGAACGAGAAAACGTGTAATGAAAACTTTAAAACATCTTTATAAGAATGGTTTATGCAAAGATATTTCTATAATTATTTTTGAATGGTAAGAGAACAATTTTCTTGTTCATATTTTATAATAAAAATAAACAACAACTTCTTAATTATTGTTAAAAAATTTAAAATAACTATGCCAAAAAACCATTGTTTATTAATTTAGAACAACTCGTAACTGTTATATCTAAAAAACATATATATATTCATTGGCTAAACCAATAGGATAAAAAACCATTGTCTATTCTAACTTAAGAGAATGATATTATGGCATTACAAAGATGGACGTTGCCATAGGCGAAAAAATGTTGTAGTGACAAACTTGTTTTACTTGCAAGCTTGAGACTTTCCCAATTACTAAGTCCTTGAAAATCCCACTTTGACCCAATGGTTAAATATCAAAATATTAAGGTCAACGGAGCCATCATGGCTATGTTGACTACCAAGAAGTCACACAATGAAAATTTTCTAAAATTAAACAAATCCGCAGTCCTAAATAAGTTACAATGTTAAAAAGATTGATAAACCTTTTGATATTGGACCAAATAGGGAACCTGAGAAAAACCAATTTGTAGGCCTACATTAAGGAAGACCCAAGGTTTGAAGTATGTATAACCATAAGCAACGTTGTCAAACTGAAGGATTGGAGGGGGTAGAAGATCGTAACTCGAATTGTTTGACCCTTCCTAAATTAAAAAATTATATTCTTACACGTACAAGTACCATATAATAAGTTATAAAAGATTAAGATCCAATTAACGTAACTGCACATAATAAGTCATTACACAACTCATAATAAGTTCCTAATTACTTAATACAAGTACATTAGATTAGGAGTTCATTCAAATTAAGATCAGGATAGTCATTCACCATATGATCTTTATCCTTATTAATGACATCTCTTCCACCTTCATCATTATTCACCATCAAAGGAATCTCCAAATCATTTACAACTATACCACCACTATTACTACAAGTATTTTCTCTTGATTCAACTAAAAAGTCTCCAACTAGAGAATACAAATATGAAATTGCTTCATTCTCCTCCATAATCCATTCATCATCTAAAACAAGATTATAACAATTATAATCATTTGTTTTTCTAACATCTTTCGTCTTATTCAATCTTGAATTAGTCATCATAAAAACTATATCATTCGTGGTCTTTTCTTATAAATGATTCATTTTCTTGGCATGGACCTAAATAATATAAAATTTATTAACACATAATAATTATTAGGTATAGGTAAATAATTGTAACAATCAATTTCATGAATTCAAATTCTTACTCTTAAAGACACTCTAATTATGCTCACAGAATTATATGTTAAACTCAATACTCGAATAACAAACATTTACAATTCTAGATATTCATCACTATAAGATTCCTACCATTGTGTTAGAGTTTCGGTTTGAAGTTCATGTTGAGCTATTTGACTACCAAAAAAACTTAGATTTTTCTTTTGAAATCCTTAATCTAAAGTAAGCAATAAGGTGACCTTCAGTCATCGGTAGAATAATTTAGTTGGACACCTTTTAGTTTTTCACTAAAGTAAGCAATAAGGTGCCCTTCTTTTTGGATCACGACCACTATACCAACACCGAGGCATCACACTGCAACTCAAAGCAAGAATTGAAACTTGACTAATCATTTCCTTTAAAGATTGGAAGACTCTCTCTTGGCTCTCCTCCCATTTAAACCCAACACTTTTTTTACAAGTTCATTTAAGGGAGCTATAATTGTGCTAAAGTCCTTGACAAATGTGTGTTGGGCAATCTTGGATGGCCTTCATCGTTTCCTCATCAACCTTGACTCAATGGGAGCAACAATAAAGCTGAGGAAAGTCAACTCTTGGGGTGCAAAACACACACTTATCTAAATTAGAAAATAAGGTCTTTTTTCCCAAAATTTCTAAAATGTCTATCACATTCAAGAGGTGGTCATTCAAGCAAGTAGAATAAATCAAAATATCATCAAAATATACTACCACACACTTTCCTATTAGGCTTCTCAAGACATGCTTTATCAAATGCATAAAAAAGTACTTGGGGGAATTGGTCAACCCGAAAAGCATGACAAGCCACTCATAAAGACCAAACTCAGTCTTAAAAGTTATTTTCCACTCGTCCCCATCTCTTGCCCTAATATGATGGTATCCATTCCATAAATCAATTTTAGAAAATATAACAAACCCATGCAATTCGTCAAGTAAATCATCCAAACGGGGAATAGGGTGCCTATATATAACATTTATATGATTTATAGGTCTACAATCCATGCACATTCTTTAGGTACCATCCTTTTTGGGTACCAAAATTATAGGATTGACACATGGGCTCATGCTTTCTCTTACCCATCCTTTTTCCATTAACATAGCAACTTGTTTATGAATTTCTTTTGCCTCCTTAGGATCCATCCTATATGTTGTCCTATTCGACAATGTGGGTCAAAGTGTCAAGTCTATGTAGTATTTTATACCTCTTAAGGGTGGCAACCCGTGAGGTACATCTTTGGAAAGACATCCTGAAACTCTTTAAGTAACCTATGCATACCTATAGGAAAATCATTAACAGAAGGAGAAACATGTAGAAGTATGTTAGTAGGTAAAGCAAACAAGGGTTCCCTCTTAGCCAAGATGATCCTTTTCATCTCCTTGGGGCTAACTAGCATGAACTCCTTTCCTTTTTCCTTTTTTAGCTTTGCTTTTACCTCTCAAGGAAGGCTCTTTTTCTCTCAATTTTTTTTACTCTTTTTTACTTACACTCTTGCTTTTCTCTCCCCCTTTTCATTCATTTTTTCTTTTCTCCTTTCAGTATCACACTTGCTCTCTTTTTTCTTCATTTTACTCTCGGTTTTTCTCTCACTCTCACTCTTCACTTTCATTTTCTTTTGATTCTTATGTACCTTTTTTGGAGCCAAAGATTTAAGCATAACATTTTGCCCCATGTGTATGAAAGTGAATTGGTCGATGACTCCATTATTGAGCACCTTCTTATCAAATTTGCAAAGTCTCCCTAGTAATAGGTAGGTGGTTGATAATGTTAGAGCTGATTTTTAGAGGATGCTCTTTGAGCTCATAGGATGACTTATCGAACACCATTAATAATGTCCCTATATTGGATAGTTTTTTTGTAAGGTGTGTCACCTTTCGATATAAATAGAACATCATGCATATTGGGTAGTGAAGAGATGTAACTTGGCCTTTGACCAAGAAGGTAAGGAAAGAAAAACTTCAATTGCAAGAACTTGAGAAGCTTCTCTTAGAGGCCTATGAGAACTCCAAGATTTACAAAGAAAAGGTGAAGCGCTTTCATGATAACATTATCTTGAGAAAAGAATTCAAAGTGGGACAAAAAGTGCTTTACATTTTATTTTCCTTTCTTATATTTAATCACATATGGAATTGCTTGATGAATTCAAGCCATTTTGCATGCCTCTTGTTCAATTTTCCTTTCCCTTTCAGATGTTTCAGATATTCATGGTCAATGTGAATGACAAACTCTTTTGCATGAGATAATGTTTCCAAGTTTGTAGGGATTTCACTATGGCATACAACTCTTTGTCATATGTGGGATAATTAAGCGTAGCTCCACTTAATTTCTCACTAAAGTAAGTGATATGATGACCTTCTTGCATCAAAATATCTTCAATGCCTATACTTGAAGCATCTCTTTCAATCTCAAAAGATTTAGTAAAATTAGGCAAAACAAGAAATGGTGCATTGGTAAAATTTTCTTTGAGGGAATTAAATGTCCTCTCTTGCTCTTCCTCCATCTTAAATCCAATACTTTTCTTTACAATTTCAGTTAAGGGTGCAACTAGTGTACTAAAATCCCTAACAAATCTCATGTAAAAACTATTTAAACCATGAAAACTTCTTACTTTATTTAAGTTTTGGGTGTAGGTTATTCTTTTATTGCTCTTACCTTTTCCTCATCAACCTCCACACCCTTTGAGCTAATAACAAAACCAAGAAAAATTACTTGTTTAGTGAAGAAGAACACTTGTCAAAATTTGCATACAATTTTTCTTTCCTTAACACATGCAACACACTTCTCAAATGCTCAAGATGTTCCTTTAAACTCTTGTTGTATATCAAAATGTCATCAAAATAAGAAACAACAAATTTCCAAAGAAAAGAATGCAGTACATGATTCATGAGACGTATAAAGGTACTAGAAGCATTAGTTAAACCAAAAGGCATAACTAACCATTCATACAAATCATATTTGGTTTTAAATGTAGTTTTCCATTCATCATCTTCCCTTATCGTTATTTAATGATATCAACTTTTAAGATTAATTTTAGAAAAATAACATGAACCATGAAGCTCATCATGAATGTCATCTAGCCTAGGAATGGGATGTTTGTCGCGACCTAAATCGCGACGAGGCACAAATTTTAAAGTTTTAAAGATATCCAAGTTGGATTTGAAAATGGAAGCTGAATCATCTTTGGTTTCTGGTGTTTCCATTAAAAAGCTGGTGGCGACTCCTATCAGTGCTAAATTGGCTTTAGTCGGTCCTTTAGGGTTGACCGAGCTGGTTCCGACTCTATGAAGCCAGTTTTGCCTCAAAGATGGATTTGACTTCCATTTTCAAATCCAACTCGGATATCTTTAAAAATTTAAAATCTATGCCTCATCATGATTTAGGTCGTGACAGATGGCGACTCCACTGGAGATTTACTTTTGGAGACACTTGGTAAGAGTCAAGCCTTGGTTAGATGAACTACATGGGATGAGTTAGCTTTCGTGGTTGCTTTTAATATTTATGAGCTTGTTGTTCATTTTAGCCATTATGTTTCTCTGATCATGCCGAACCTTAGGGTAGAAGGTTAGAATATAAATTGCATTGTGATTTTGATAGCTTGGGGAATTGTTTTGGGAAGGAAAATAAAGAGTTCAGGCACTTGTCGTTAGGCCATATTTTGAGAAGGTCCTATTCCCGAGCTTGTGTGTTAAGTGAGTGAGGAACGTGTAGTGGTGATAATCTTGGAGAGTATCTTTAGATTAGCACCATGATAGTTCCATCTATAGCATGATCTTTTCAGGGATAACCACACTCTGGGATTTACTCCTGTTTATGGAAGGTTCCTAAAATGGTCATGAGCTCTAGAGGCCAAATGGTGAGATATGAGTTTAGAACCTATGAAAGGAACCTATAGTCGCCTTAGAACCCTTAGGATTGGCCACAAATCACCTGTATGGAAAGGAAAACAGGTACCCCTAAGACAAAGTCGGCAAAAGAAACTCGCTTACCTGTCCATCTTAGAAAAGGCTACCCTCTCAACTAACTTCCCAATGTCGAATCATAGTGCATGCATATAAAAAAAAGAGAGTAAAAAAAAAAGAAAACCATGCATTGCCGTTTTGACTCTGATCACGAGAAATTTCAAAGAATATGGACATGGAAGCTCATTATGGAATCAAAAAACTGTGCCTCGTTCAAATTAAGACCCTTGACGTCCAATCCTTGCAATATTGGGGAAGCTACTTGAAGGGCCAATGGCGTAGAACCTTTGATGGAAGACATGATAACCTCTTGAGCCTTTTAGAAATAGAAATGCAGTCGAAAGCCTTGTCAGCTCTGACCCAGTATTACGATCCACCTCTAAGATGCTTCACATTTAGAGACTTACAATTGGCTCCTATGTTGGAGGAATATGAGCGACTTCTCGGCCTACCCTTGGCAAAGTCCCCACCTTACCTCTAGAAAGGGCATCACCCCTCCTATGCCTTAGTGGAAAAATTGTTAAAGATATCGAATTTTTGGAAATCTTGAGAAAGAAGAAGAGCTGGAACAATCTAGAGGGAATCCAAAAGGCTAGTATAGAAGAGAGGCTTCACCAACTCCAAAGAGAAGAAGATTGGTAAACCTTCATGGACATTTATAGACTCCTGGTCTATGGAATAGTATTGTTCCCCCACATAGAGGAGTAAGTAGACCTGGTAGCTGTGGACGCATTTTTGGCCAAAAAAGAGTGGGGAGAAAGTCCCGCGATAGTAGTATTGGCCAACACATACTATACGTTGAATTACTGCTATGAGAAAAATGAGAAAGACTTGAGATGTTGCACTTCCTTACTGTATCTTTGGATGACAACCCACCTCTTTCACAATAAGCGGAGGACAGCATGCCCCATAGAGGACTACCGCTGGAGTTGGATTAGAGCCATGACGAGGTTGGAATGGACACAATGTTTAGACAAAGCCTCGAAATGAACTATACGTTGGTACCCTAAGTGGAACGAAAGGAAAGATGTAATCATCAAATGTGGAGGATTCCTGAACGTTCCATTGATAGGAACCCAGGGAGGTATCAACTACAATCCCAAATTGGCACCCAGGCAGGCCGGATATCCCCATGATCATGCCCCCATCTGAAGAAGCAATCACCCTTTTTGTCATACATGGCATAGGAGTGTAGGATGGAAAGTACTTCAAAAAGATCAGGTATGCCTGGAAGAGCATTGTCAAGAAAGGACACGAGTGGGGACCTCGAAGCTGCGGGGCTTCTCCTAGCTATAAAGCATGGCTTAGGAGTCGACTTGAACAGACTAGTTTGACATTAGGTGGCCACCAATTTGACATTAATAAGGAACTGGCTCTAGAGATCCGGGAAGTATCCAGGGACTATGTGCTGAAGAGCCTTGGCTGGACCTGCATTGAAAGGAAAATCAGCTAAGATCCTTGAATTTGCATAATTTTGTATTTTCTCTATTTTTCAGTTCCTAATATGAATCCTAGCCAATATTAATTCCTTAAGTGCAAAATATGATTGCAATGGTCCTTCTTAGGTCCAAGATAAGTGTATAGTCTGTGACTTATTAGTCAACTCTTGCATTATGACAATTATATTTTGTTGAAACTACATGTTGTTTTGTTGAAACTATTATACCAGATCTTCTAAAGAAGGTGAATTGTTAAGTTGCTACACTGGTTGTTGTGTGGCAGACACATTCTTTTGGAATGGAATGTTATTCATGGCTAATTGCTTGATAAAATCCTATTAGGAACTTTCTTGTACCAATTGTGGTCTAAATAGAGGTGGTGGTTCTTGCAAAATGGGACAATCATTGAGTGGATGTCCTATAGAACCACACATGCCACATCTATCTATGTATCCTTCAAATATCTGATTGTCAGCAGCAACAATCCCATTCATTCCTCTAGATGTCGTGAATCCCCTATTGTCAAAATGGTGAGTGTTACTTGCAAAATCATTTAACTCAGGCAACACAATTGTTAGCTTAGATGGATAATTCTCGTATGACCAGGCTCCATCCATTTCAGGATATTAAGGACACTACGGTTGATACATCATGACATCAATGTGCAACTGATTCCTTCTTTCATTGGAGCTAGGAGCAGAATTATCAAGATCAGAAGAATTAGGAACAATACTAGTATTAGAGTGAACAAGTGTTATTGACCGAATAAAAAAAAAGAGAAACAAAAACTAACCAACTGAAGAAAATAGAAAAATAGAAAAAATAACAGAAGTGAAATAGAAAAATAGAAAAAAATAGCAGAAAAATAAAAGTTAGAGTCAATTATGCAAGGTCAGTTATGCAAAGGAGTTTAATGTTAGTTATGCAAGTCAGAAAATCAGTTATGGAAACAAGATAAAATCAGGTATGCAGAGATTCAATGAAAAGAAGACAGAAATAGACTTGGTATGCTTAGACAAATTCAGACTTAATAAACAAAAGACAAACTCTAAGAACAAACATAGCATTCCACGGACTTGGGATTCAACTTAACTCAGTTTTGGCACACAAAGACACAAAAGAACTTGTGTTCCCGGCAACGATGCCAATTTGATAAGCAGATTTTTTGTTGTCTTACACGCCTCAAATAAATACTAAAGTTAACTATAGTATAGCTAACCCTAGGTCGATTCTCTCAAAGACAGAGTGTGTTAAATTGTGACTAAGTTTAGAAATTAGAGTTTGTGCAAAAACACTAAGTATTGCATAATGCCAACTTGACGTTGGGTGGCCGATATGCCGACTTGGCCTCAATGACACTAAGGCTGACTTGCTCTCAGAAATCCGATCTCAGCTAATAGGGAATCGATCCGGTTTTGGCCGAGAGTGACTTAGACGTGATAGAGTCGGACTGACTCAGTCTTGGACTCTGGAAAAGTAGTAAATATGGGGTTTTTTGTGTTTAAGTATAGAAAGATAAACTAAGTACTGAAAGTAAACTAAACTACGCTAAACTAACTACTGTACCAATTCAGAAATCAACACACAACAACAACGATTCTTACTTAGAATTATACTCTGAATAAACCTTAGATTCTTATGATAATCACCAAACATTTGTCTATTACTATACCGAGGATTTACATAATTGCCACCTCATCAATTGGCAGGCAGTATACACTTGGTTAATTTTAGGTTCTCTACCTAATCAAATTATTAATCCAGTTCCAATTTGTCCTAGTCTAATGTGATTTACCTCTAACAATGTGCAATCGCGACAAAGTTCAAAGTAGATTAAAGCACAATAATTATAATCAAGAGACAGAATTGTAAACTAGTTGTATTATTGAAAATAGAATTGAATACAAAGGTGAGAAATTTAGAGTTTCTAGAGAATCTGCCTTCCACGATGATTGCCTTGGAAGGATGATAGTGGTGCACCAATGATAGTCGAGACGCTGAGGGTTTGGTCCACCAGTGTGCATTGGCTAGCCAAGCACTCCCTTCTAACAACCTTCGGCCTCCCAATTCTTAACCTGCACCTCCTCAATCGAGACAGACACCGTACTAAAGCTTCATGTACCACTGTGCTAGCTTGGAATGTCTATAATCATTAACGATGCTAGTTCTAGAATTCTACTATTTTTCCAAACTGAAGACGTGGCTTGGCGTGCTTTATTTATACACAAGTTGACTAAATCTAAATCTAATCCTACAGAATCGTTGATTCCTTGATCCTAGCAGATTTCTTGCTTAGTTACCGGAATTACATATTTTCCTGATCCTAATAGATTACAAATTTGAATTTCAGATTTCTCAATCCTAGGAGATTACAAATTCCTTGATCCTAGGAGATTACAAATTCCTTGATTCTAGCATAATCATATTTGCATTACAGATTCCTTAATTCTAGGATAATCAAATCTGCATTACAGATTCCTTAATTTTAGCACAATCATTATGCACTCTTGCCGTAATGATTTTAGCCACTGAAGTCGGCTTTGGCCGGGATGGTCTCGGCTTCTACTAGGCCGAGATGCTCTCGACTTTTAGGCTTTCTTCATTGGGCCGAGATGCTCCTTGGGTCAAGATGCTTCTTTTGGGCTGAGATGTTCTCTACTTTCAGGTCTGCAAAATAAGTCCAATCATTTAGTAGTTAAAATCCATATTTTAGCATAGATTTATATTTTTCCTATTTCTAGGCCTGTAATTCAAATCTTAGTTAAGATAGGACTCTTAATCACTATACTGTCAAATGGCTAACTGTCTAACAAGATATCTTATTTTCTAATATCTAATTGTCAACAACAACTACCTCGTTTACTACTCTAGATGCACTAGACCCCCTATCACCAAATTGTTGAGTGTTACCTACGATATTGGAAATTATATTTCTTACAGTAGTTGTGGTCTTGTCCATCAAATCTCCACCACTAGCAGCATTTATCATATTCCTATCCATTAACATAATCCCCTCATAGAAGTATGGGATCAAAAGTTGCTCATTGATTTGGTGATCAAAAGTTGCTCACTAATCAAAAGTTACTCATATAATGTCTTCCTATTGTGTTGCCTTCTGCCACACATCTCTTTCTTGATTGATGTTGTTTTGGAGGCAGCGGAAAAATTTTCGAAGAACATCCTCTTCATGTCTCCCTATGTATTAAACAATGTTGGTTACAAGTACAACCAGTCATTCGCAGCTCCATCCAACGAGAAAGGGAATGCCTTTATCTTGATGTAGTCCTCAAGAATTCCATGTGGCTTCATGGTGGAACACACGACATGGAACTTCATAAGATGTTTGTGAGGATCTTCACCTACAAGACCATGAAACTTAGACAACAGATGAATTAGTACAAACTTAAGCTCATATGATTGAGCATGTTCCAATTCAAGATATCGAACACAGGTGTAGCCAACTCCTTCAAGGTCTTGTTGTTGTCATCCATATTCTCTAAACTAAATTTGGATACGCAA
The DNA here is from genome assembly GCA_025330945.1 of Mucuna pruriens. Classification (NCBI taxonomy): domain Eukaryota; kingdom Viridiplantae; phylum Streptophyta; class Magnoliopsida; order Fabales; family Fabaceae; genus Mucuna; species Mucuna pruriens. The sequence goes on along the minus strand of JAENHJ010000189.1, from coordinate 410,026 downwards.
ACATCAAGATCATAATCATAATTAGCAGTAGTTGGATCAAAATCAAAATCAACACTATCAGATGTGAGAACACCATAATCAAATGTAAAACCACTACTCTTATGATTACTACTATTAGCTACTTCACTACTTTTAGAACTTCTTATCAACCTATGGAATGTCCTATCTATTTTTGGATCATAAGCATGCAATTTAGTAGGATTACTCATAGTCATATACCACAGGAACATATTGACAGTGATAGAAAATAACATAATTGACAGAAAACACTAAAATGATAGAAATGCCCTTTACCCTAGTGTAGGGACTAATCTAGTTTGAATCTCTCAAGGACATAATCATGTAATACCTAATCAAGTTGAACAAAAATCAAATTGAATGCTAAAAGAGGGGTTTGGTGTAAATAGAATCATGTAGAAAAATTATGCATAATGGATTTAAGCAAAACAGAATTAAACTAAATAGAATTATGTAACATCAATCCAAGTATTCAATCATCTAGTTCTATTATCATGATTCTAATAAGGGTGCAAATTCATATCAACATAAGATTCATTAGATAATCATTTACATTCATCCATACAGATTGAAATCAGAATAGCAGTCCCTAATTAGCATGGATTCAAGCCCATAATTGGTTGATTTTAGGTTCGATCACCTAACACAGCACAATCCAAAACATCGAGAAAAATTATAATCATGAAAATGGGTCAAGAATTGGAAAGGAAAGAATCTAGTAGAATTTGCATAAGGAAAGATTCAAGAACTCAAATCGAATTACAACCCTCCATGGCAATTATCATGAAAATGCAGACCATACAAAGCAAGAACGAAAACTAAGAGAGAGAAAACTTGCAATCTAAGAAACCTCAAACGAAAAATGTAAAAGGTCCAAAAAAAAATATCTAACTGACTTCTCTTAACTGACTAAAACTAATTATTACATGCTCTAACTGGCAAGAAAGGTGGTTTGGGCTAGAGGAATTCACAGCCCAAATGCCCACCAACCATGGTGCCAATATACAATGAAATTCCCAATAGAGTGGGTGTAGAGTCCATATACAATGAAATTCCCAATATGGGTGTAGAGTCCATAACTTCATGTGGAATTTCGTGTTGGAATTCCCTCCTTAATTGTGGTTGTCAAGTCACAATGCTTGGGGGATGAACATGTTGGGTTAATTTTAGGCTCCCAACTATGTGTACAAAAGCTCAATACTCTCAAGCCCGCTAAGTTTCTTTATAAGAGGAGAAGGGGTTAGATTGAGAGACACACATCCAAGTGAAGAAACCCTAAGAGAATTAGAGTATCTTTTTGTATTTCTCTTTGAGAGAAAGAGAGATATATACAAAGAGGTTTGTATACCATCCGATAGGGTGAGATTCATTGAGAGATCCTCAGAGATTGAGAGAAATACTTTGTAATACTGCTTTTATAGTGGAGATCTTTTACTAGACTAGGTCCCGTGGTTTTTCCCGATAGGGTTTTCCACGTAAAAATTTTGGTGTCATCTTCTTCCCTCTACTCTTTCAGTTATTTTTTATGCTTCTGCATAGTGCCCATTTTGCATTCACAGAGGAGGGAATAGGTATTTCTATTTTCTAACAGTGGTATTAGAGCTATTGGTTCGAAAAGCCATAGTCCTGTGCAATTCAAGATGGAAGGAACATACGCTCATGATGGAGACATGTTCAAGCTAACTGTAGATAATTATTCCTATTGGAAGCCAATGATGGAAGACCATCTATACTGCAAAGATTTGTATGAGCCACTCACAAATGAGGAAATGCCAAAAGGGAATACTGAAAAAGATTGGGAAATTCTGAATCGTAAAACTATTGCTATGATTCGAAAATACATCGACAAAAGCTTGTTTGAGCATGTGTTGACTTATACCAATGCGTATGAGTTGTGGATGAAGCTTGAATCTATGATTCAAAAGAAAACTCCTAGAAACAAAGCTTATCTTGTCAGATGATTGGTAAAATTGGAGTACTATGACGACTAGAATATGATCGAGCATCTAAACACCTTCAAAGGTTTTGTGAATCAATTAATGAAGGCAGATATGAAGATTGATGATGAGTTACAAACTCTTCTACTTCTTAGTTCTCTACTTGAGAGCTAGGACACATTGATTGTCACTTTTAGCAACTTAACACCAGATGGAAAGCTTAGTCTGGATATTATTACAGATAGTCTGCTGAATGAAGAGTCTAGACGGAAAGAAAGAGGAATGAGTAGTCACTCAGAAGCCAATGTTGTTTGAGAATAGAGGAAGGAGTGAGCATAGAAGCAAAGGAAACCATGGAAAGTCACAAGGAAGATCCAAGTCTCGTCCTAGAGGTTTGACATGTTTTTATTGTGAAAAATTGGCCACAAGAAGCAAGAGTGTAAATTCTTGAAGAGAGATCAGAAGGTTGGATCAGTCCATCCTTACGAGATAGACCCCAAAAAGAAGTTTTAAGAGAAAACAACAATAGCGGTGGCATCAGACGACGAACAGGTGTTTCTTATTGGTAAAGAAAATTATCTAAATGTTGCTTTTGATGATTGCACTTGGATAGTTGATACTGGAGCATCCTTTCATGTTACTCCTCATGAAGGATTCTTCTCATCTTATCAAAAAGGAGACTTTAGAATAGTAAAAATGGGCAATCATGTCACAAGCAAGATTGTGGGAATAGGAGAAGTGACTTTGATAATAGAAAATGGAAACAAACTTGTGCTAAAGGAGGTAAGGCATGTGCCTGAGATACGCCTAAACCTTCTTTCAATAGGTAAACTAGATGATGTTGGAATGAACAACCAGTTTGGTGGTGGAAAATGGAAACTTAGCCGAGGAAGCTTAATTGTTGCTCGCGGTAAGAAGGAAGGCTCTTTGTACATCATGCAAGAAAAGATATGCAAAGGGGAGACAAATGTTTCTTAAGAAAAAAGTAAGGAGTTGTGGCATAAAAGATTGGGCCACATGAGCGAGAAGGGTTTAGAGATCCTTGCGAAAGATCATCTCCAAAGCATAAAAGGACAGTCATTTGATTTATGTGAAGATTGTCTAGTAGGTAAGTAGTACAAAGTAACCTTCCAAAGACTTGATAGTGGAAGACGAAGAAAGCATATTTTGGATCTTGTACATTCAGATGTTTGTTCAACATTTGAAAGGTCCCTTGGTGGTGCTCAATATTTTGTTACCTTTATTGATGACCACTCCAGAAAGTTGTAGGTGTATCCATTAAAGTGAAAAATGAAGTCCTTCGAGCCTTCAAGGAGTTTCACGCCTCAGTTGAACGAGAAATTGGTAAAAAGTTGAAATGTTTGAGCAGTGATAATGGTGGAGAATATAGAGGTCCATTCGAGCACTATTGTAAGACTCACAGGATCAGACATGAGAAGGTACCTCCCAAGACACCTCAAATGAATGGTGGAGCTGAAAGATTCAATAGAACGATTACCGAGAAGGTTATAAGCATGTTGTCTCATGCAAAACTTCCTAAGACATTCTAGGGAGAGGTAGTGGTTACTGCAGCTGATTTGATCAACTTATCACCCTCAAGACCATTAAATGGAGAGATACCAGAAGAAGTATGGACTGATAAAAAGGCCTCATATCACAACCTAAGAGTTTGTGGATGTAAGGCATCTATTCACATTCCAAAAACTGAAAGGGCAAAGCTCGATGCTAAGGCAAAAGAATGTGTATTTCTTAGTTCACCAAGAAATGAATTTGGTTTCAAATTATGGGATCCTTCAAATAAAAAGATTGTTCAAAGCAGAGATTGGTGTTCTTTGAAGATCAGAAAATCCAAGACATCAAGAAAATGGAGAAACCAACACTCAAGGTGAGTAATGATCAAAGTCCTCTTGTGGTAAACAACATAGGGGGAGAGATCCTCAGACAAAGCCAAATCAGGAGCGACAACTTACTAAGATGGCTGAAGAACCTGATCAGATAGATCAACCTAACATGATGCTAAAAGATCAAGCAATTGAGAATGTTCAACAGGAACCCCAATTGAGACGATCAACAAGAGAGAAGCAACCATCAAGAAGGTATTTTTCAAATGAATATGTAAATCTTACTAATGAAGGTGAACCTCAATGTTTTGCAGAAGCCATTGAGATGGCAGACAAAGACAAATGGTTGCAAGCCATGGAAGAAGAGATTCAATCCTTAAAGGATAATCAGACATATGATTTGGTAGAATTACCAAAAGGAAGAAAAGTATTACAAAACAAATGGGTGTTCAAGCTCAAGAATGAAGAGAATAATCCAAACCTAAGATACAAAGCACAAATTGTCGTGAAGGGGTGCAACCAGAAGAAAGGAATAGACTTTGATGAAATATTCTCACTAGTGGTGAAGATGACATCTATCAGAGCAATTCTCGGTCTGGCAGCAAAACTAGACCTGGAGATTGAATAATTGAATGTGAAAACAACATTCTTACATGGAGATCTAGAGGAGGAAATTTACATGGAGCAACCAGAAGGCTTTGAAGAACCAGACAAAGAACACTTGGTGTGTCGTCTGAAGAAAAGTCTTTATGGTCTAAACCAAGCCCCAAGACAATGGTATAAGAAATTTGATTCTTTTATGATCCAAATATAATTTTAAGAAGACCTCTGTAGACCATTGTGTGTTTGTGAAGAAATATGAAAATGGTGAGTTCATCATACTTCTCTTATATGTTGATTATATGCTAATTGTGGGGAATGACAAAATAAAAATAGTTGCTCTCAAGAAGGCATTGAGTAAGTCTTTTGCCATGAAAGACTTGGGTGCAGTAAAGAGGATTCTTGGAATGAAAATTTCTAGAGATCGTTCAAAAGAAATGTTATGGGTATCTCAAAAAGATTACATTGAGAAGATTATCGAAAGGTTCAACATGCACAATGCCAAACCTGCCCGTATTCCAATTGCTGGACATTTCAAACTTAGCAAATCCCAATGTCCAAAGAATGAAGAAGAAAGAGAAGAAATGAACAAGGTGCCGTATTCTTCTCCTGTAGGTAGCCTTATGTATGCAATGGTTTGTACAAGACCAGATATTGGTTATGCTGTAGGAGTTGTGAGCAGATTCCTATCAAACCCAGGAAATGAGCATTGGAAAGCTTTTAAATGGATATTAAGATATCTAAGAGGAACTGCCAAAAGAAGCTTGTGTTTTGGCAATGAAAATCTAAAGCTTATTAGATATTCAAACTCAGATATGGCAGGAGATGTGGATTCAAGGTAGTCAACATCAGGTTATCTGATTACTTTTGCAGGGGGAGCTGTTTCTTGGCAGTCAAAACTTCAAAAATGTGTACCATTGTCTACAGATGAAGCAGAGTATGTAGCAGTCACTGAAGCCTCAAAAGAGATGCTATGGATGAAGAACTTTCTAAGAGAATTGGGACATGATCAAGATGATTATGTGGTGAACTGTGATAATCAAAGTGCAATTCATCTGACCAAGAATCCCATGTTCCATTCACGCTCAAAGCATATTGACATCCGTTATCATTGGATACGAGAAGTGTTGGATAGGAAGGAATTGAGGATAGAGAAAGTTCATACAAATTTGAATTGGTCTTACATGATGACTAAGTCAATGCCAACCAATAAGGTTGAAGATTGTTGTCAAGGTGCTGGTGTTGTGGTTCCTCCCAATTAAGTCAAGAAGGGGGAGATTTGTTGGAATTCCTTCCTTAATTGTGGTTCTCAATTCACAATGCTTGGGGGATGAACATGTTGGGTTACTTTTGGGCTCCCAACTATGTGGACAAAAGCCCAATACTCTCAAGCCCGCTAAGTTTCTCTTTATAAGAGGAGAAGGGGTTAGATTGAGAGACACACATCCAAGTGAAAAAAATTTGAGAGAATTAGAGTATCATTTTGTATTTCTCTTTGAGAGAAAGAGAGATATATATAGAGAGGTTCGTATACCATCCGATAGGGTGGGATTCATTGAGAGATCCTCAGAGATTGAGAGATATACTTTGTAATACTGCTTTTATAGTGGAGATCTTTTACTGGACTAGGTCCCGTGGTTTTTCCCGATAGGGTTTTCCATGTAAAAATTCTGGTGTCATCTTCTTTCCTCTACTCTTTCAGTTATTTTTTACGCTTCCACATAGTGCCCATTTTGCGTTCACAGAGGAGGGAATAGGTATTTCTGTTTCCCAACATTTCGATACTGAATATGGCTGGACTAGCTTGAGACTAAAACAAAGAAGTTGTAGATCTTTGTCTGAGCTTTTCAGGGCTACCAAGATTGTCCAATTTGGAGGTCTATGGCTTTAGATATTTCCTATACAAGATAAAAATATCATAATGAGAATTAACTCTGAAAATAAGCAAAGATTAGCAACTAAATCCAATAACCTAACCTAAGACTCAAAAATGCGAAAATATTAATCATAAAATAATGTCAAATATGTCTAGCATAAGTAACTATTAAGTGCCTAAAAAATGCTCTACCAATGGCCTTCATAGGAACCACATCAAACACCACCCTATTGTTAGAGCCTCCTATGGTAAACACAACCTTGGCTTGCTTGTCTAGAAGCAACACCCCTTTCTCACTTAGCCATTGGAGGCTTATGGTGCACCATGGTAGGAAGAGCTAGCTTCTTCAAAAGCCTTTCACTATCTACATTTACATAACTCATCCTATCTACATTTACACAAGCCTTTCACTAGCTACATTTACATAACTCCCCCTATCTACATTTACACAAGCCTCTCACTAGCTACATTTACACAACTCCCAATCACATATGCCTCCAATTTTCAATTGCCCAAAAATGGTGGGATTTTGCACTTTGCCATTTAAAGTTCCTCCTCCCTAGGCTCTTCTCCTCTTCTCCCATACCTCTCCCTCCTATTCCTTTCCAACCTCATATGTCTCTCATGCCTCTCTCCCTTAGAGGATCATGAGCTCTTTCCACCACTCTCACTCAAATTCTCACCTCCAAAGCTTCCTTGACTCTCATGCATAGAAGTTATTTTGGGTCATTTCTAATTTTCCTTACTCAAGGCCTCAACCTTAGCATTGACAATTTGAGTGTCTCTTTGGACTGAGTCAAGTCTCTTTCCAACCTTATCTAACTTATCTCCTAACTCCTTAATATAGCTTATCATAAATTTGAACTTAAGGGACAAGTTTTCCTAATCTATGCAAAGTCCTGCTATGTTTCTTTTTTATCTTTGTCTTCTAAAAATAAACCTCCAAAACCTCTTTATACCATTATAGTATAGAGAACAAAACAGCTCAAGAAATATCACTAGCTCACCACTCTCCTATGTGTTTCACTCTACACTCATGTTTCACACTTTTGTGGCTTTTTCTCTAGTGTGCTCTCTTGCCTTTTCCCACTAAACCCTCACTCACATAAGGAATAATATGTCCGAAAATGGCTTTGGCCTAAAGCTAAGATATGCTACCAAAAATGTCCCTAAAATATTATCAAAATACAAAGGAAAGAAGGTCACACTAGTCGTGGTTGTGGCTTCTCATATATGCATCAATTAATTATGATGGTGAATCTTGTTTTCTTGCAAATGCTTCGATATTCTTCCAAATTTTGATTTGTCCTTTCAACTCGTTGCTTCAAATATTTCACCTTAACCTCATGGTGCCTTAAATTATGGACAATGGCAACCAATATAAACATCTTCTTGAACTCTTCACTCTTTGCTACATTAAAAGGTATAACATTCTTTGCTACATTAAAAGGTATAACATTGTTGTAAAATAAAGTTAATTTCTTGACATGATCCTCCGTTAAGCTTTTCTTGAAAATGCTATTTATAGTAGATTGAGAGCTCACTCGCCTTTGCTTGCAAAGATTTGTCAAAGTCTCAATCTGTTTCCCTTTTTCTTTCTACAAACATGTTTGATTCAGCCAAACTAGTACCTTCTTCATATTTTTAAAATTTGACTTTCTAATCAATTTTTGTTACAACTAAGAAATATTGTCCCATATTTTGATTTAGCCATACTACTACACTTCACATTTCTTGCATTGATGGTCCCACAATTCATTGGTTTAATTTGCTTAGTGAAACAAAAGCTCATTTAATGTGGCTTAGGCTTAAACAAGCCATGATCAAGAGGTACGGAGGTTGCAAAATGATAACCCATTAGAGGAGCTCATTGATTTCCAACAAATAGGGAGTTTAAACGAGTACATCATCAAATTTGAATACATGTCATCATAAGTTGATCATTTCCCAAAAGAACAATATCTAAGAAATTTTATGTGGGGTTATGACTTGATTTGCAACAACATGTTCAAATGTTTAACCTATGTAGTTAGTCTTAGGTGATGAAAGTAGCTCCAATATGGAGGTGGAGATGCAAAGGGTAGTGAGTCTCTATTCCCAAGGAAAAACGTTAAGAACTTTGTGAAAAGCATCAAAATAAGTTTAGGAGGTTGAGACTCTAAACATGGGTCATTGATAACGCGTTTTGTCATGGTGACTTTATCAAATAAAACTAAGGTTAACTATAGTATAGCACAACATAGGTCATTCTTCTCAAGGACAAGTGCGTTCTATTATGACTTAATATGGAAATAAGAGTCTTATGATAAACACTAAGAACATGTAGAATACTGATTCGAACTTGGATTGAATCACTCGGATGCTAACTCTGTCGTAGACTCAGACTGGTCTCGGATAGAGACACTCGACTTTGACTGGAGTAGGACTGACTCGAACACAGACCGAAAACATAAACAGGGGGGTTTGTAGTGCAGGAAGGGTAATGTAAGGCATAAGATAAACTAAGTACTGAAAGTAAATGCGACTAAGCTATACTAACTATTTCACCAAAACAAAGTTTCATTAAGAAATTGGTTCTTGGTTCTTAGTTCAAGATTGAGATTCCAAATCAACCTGAGGTTCTTACGACAATCGTCAAACGTTCATTTGTTGCCTAACCAAAGATTTACACAATCGCTACCTCATCAATTGGCAAGGAGTATGCACGTGGCTGATTTTAGGTTCTCTTATCGATTACCTAATTAAGTTGCTAGATTGGTTTCGATCGGCCTAACCTAGTGTTTTCTACTCTAATAGATGCACAATCGCGATAACAGCAAAAGCAAATTAAAAACAGGATTCACACCAAGAGTTAAGGAATGCAAATGAATAGCATTACTAAAATAGAGTATTGTTACTAGGTTGGTTGAATTCATGGCATCTTCCTTCCACAACGATCACCATGGAAGAACGATAATGGTTCACCACAAATGGCTAGAGCATTGAGGATTCAGTCCACCAGAGTGTACCAACTAAACTAGGCGATCTCCTCTGATAACCTCTAGTTTTCCAGTCCCTAGACCTGCACCTCTTTGATCGAGAGAGACACCTTATTGAAGCTTCGTGCACCACTAATGGAGCGAGAGCGAGAAGATGAAAATGTGTGTGACACGTTTAGTTTCTGAATTCAACAACAACTTAAAATGTGTACTAGGTCACTATATATACACGAGTGAGTTCCTTACACTGCATGCTAAATTCTAACTAACTATATAACAAAACTACAATTCTTGATTTGTCTTCTTCACCTCCCTAATGTGTACGTGTTGCACATGCACTTGCTAGAGTGACTTGAGCCTTGAAGTTGTGCTCGATTGGGAAGGGATGAGTTTGGCTGGGACGATTCCTTCTTGGGTCAAGGCGCTTCTCTTGGGATGAGACTTCTAGGATTGGCCTACACAAGAATTCAATCTTTTATTAGTTAAGGTTCCTAATTTAGCACATATTTGTATTTTTCCTATTTCTAGGCTAATAATCTGAATCTTAACTAAGATGTGATTCTTAGATGCCAAATAGTCTCAATAATACCCCTCTTACACCCTTGCGAGGTGTATAAAATATGACTTATCAGTCACATATAGGTTAACTCATTTTTAGGTTTCCCATTAAAGTGATAGGCCTCTTGATATGGGCTTGTTGACTAGCCTATGAAAGACTAACTTTTTGGCCTAAGGTTTGGAGACTATATAGGCATAAGGAAAAGATCAGAAGAGAGGAAGAGAATTTGGAATTCTATGATGGCTAGTTAGTTACAACATGCATATAGATATAAAGGGAAGTAAGTGAAAAGTGGAACTACTATTTTACTTATTGTTAGTTAGTTAGCCAAAGAAAGATTGCTCTTCTTTGGGGAGCTACTACTCTGTCTCCATTTGTAAGCATATATAGAAGCTATTATTCTAATACAATATTTTGCATTTCCATTATATTATTAATTTTTTATTCCTATCAAACATCATTTTGAGGAAGTTCCACAAAAAGAAAATAAATAAAGACAGAGAAACAATCTAAGCATACACAAAAGGAAATTATAGATGAATTTATAAGATCTAAAATGTTAAACAATATTCAAATGTGTTTGAAATAAATCAAAAGATTGGCTTAGCGATATATAACTTAAAAAATAATAAACAAAAGTTATATCTTCTAGAATTGGTTATGCATGACTTGGACCTTGGTATTAAGCCCTCTAACAACTTCTTCATTGACTTCTTTTTTCCTTTTCTTCTTCAAAGGACTTTCTTAGTGGAGTTAGGTTAATCAGTTGAGCATTGCCTATGATGCATATGGGTTCCACGCTCCTAGTGGCCAACTCTACTATGGGATTTAGGAACCTTACATACTTTAGAGTGTTGTTAAATTGATCATTAGATGACTTGCACAAAAACTTATTATCCTCCTTTAACTCAAAAACCTTCCTTTTCAAGATAGAAATCTTTTTGGTTCTCCATGATGTCTTTAGCCTTTCCTATGGCACCCTTTGTCAGATTCCTAAACTAAGCTAATAATGCATAACATATTATTTTACATTTAATTCTCACATTATATTAATTTGGTTAATTAAGAAATATTGTAATAAATTTTTTATGCATCATATCTCGAATGTCACTTCAATATATTATATTATATGAACAGAAAATTTAATAACAATGTCATATAGAAAATGTGATATGTACTAACACACACAAACACACACACACACACACACACATATATATATATATATATATATATATATATATATATATATATATATATATATATATATATATATATATATATATACATGTGTGTGTCTATACATACATATATATATATATATATATATATATATATATATATATATATATATATATATATATATATATATATATATATATGTATAGACACACACATGTAGGTATGTATGTATATATATACATAAAAATGGTCATATACATCATAATGAGACAATACTACCAAAAAAGTAATATGATCCAAAAAGATACAACCACTAGTTTTTGTTGGAACATATACAAACCAAAATATGTTAATTTACCTTCTATAAATACAAGCAGTTTGTTGGAACATATACAAACCAAAATATGTTAATTTACCTTCTATAAATACAAGCAAAATAAAAAAGACCTATCATACAGCAGGCTAATGTATATATATACTACAATTCCATCCTAATAAGAAGTTCGGTCTACTAATGTGATCATTTTAAAGAGTGTTCCTTGTTATTGGGAACTCCACCATAATTATTAGTTGCTATCCATGTTAACATACAACATGCATGTATAGAAAGAAAAGGAAAAAAAAAACAAAATGAAGTGATGCACCTCTAATCCTTCAATTTAAGTCATAAAATACAATGTCAAAATTACACTCAAGCAAGGTAATCAATCATTTTAAGTGATTATTTGAGATATTCTATGCAATTTGAGAACCCTATGATTTTTACTAAGTTATGGTCAACTGATACATGTGGGTCTCATTTACTAATTTCATATATTTATATGGGGAGATAATTAGAAGACTCTCTTTCCATTCCACGGTACTCTCTTTTCATATATATGAGACTTACATTCCTTAGCTACTCAAAAGGAAGATGCTCTACCAATTTTAGTAATACACAACAATTATGGGAATGAGTTGGGTAATGTGAGTCCTCAAGTTCTGGATTATAAGTCTTAGTTATTAAGATTTCACAACTCAAAGTCTTCACCCTCTAAACTAACTTGGAATCCTTATTTACATTCCTTGGGTACCAAATTATGATAAATCTCCTTACTAATAATCTCACATGTGTGTATATAATGCATATGATGCATATACTTGAACTAAGAAAATTTATAATCTCTCCAGAAAATTTGGTAGAATTTCTTCTATCGATCTAATGATCCATCCACATCACTAGATAATCATAAATACCATCTGAATTATCAATCATTCGAATTTTCATCATTATAACCCTTAGCTAAATCTATGATCTCAACTTCATTTCACTTACTATAATAAAATCAATATCCTACGTATAAATGTACAATAGACTCAACAATTAGATTATACAACTGGACAAAAAAATAGCCTATAAGACTTAACAAGCGGTCTAGATGTTAGTGAGTTGATCTCGTAAGACCCTTCTATTAAATGATAATAATCAAATCCTATTAAACAAGTGATAAGACGATACTATTAGATGAAGTAAAATATGATATTAGATGAAACACAAGACCATATTAGACGAAGCAATAAAGGATATCAAACGAAATATTAGATGATATAAAACAAAATAATAAATGATATCAAATAAAAAAATAGACAATATTAGATGAAATAAAAGAAAATATAAAACAAAATAATAGGCGATATCCAACGAAATAAAAATCTATATCAAACAAAATAAAAGACTATATTAGACAAAAAAAAAAAAAAAGACAATATCAGACAAAATAAAAGGTGATATTAGACGAAACAATAGACAATATCAAACAAAATAAAAGGGTAGGCTAGACAAAATAGTAGATAATATTAGACGAATTGATAGACAATATCATATGAAGTACAAGATGATATCAGATGAAATAAAAGACTAAAAACTATAATTATAAACCAACAACCTCACATTTTATAAATGAGCAGATTTTCATATGTATATTTCAAGTATAAACCTAGATTTGCACACATTAAAAAGTTATAGTAAGCTCTTTGAATAAAATGTGAATCCTTTCGTTGGCAAAGTAAAAACATGCGTATAGAAACTTAAGTTCTCGTTATAACATAAAACTTATCTAAATCATGATTAAACACTTAAAAAGTAGAATAGGCATAAACATATTCTTATGTAGTATAAACATTGCATAAATTATAATCAACAAGTTTTTTTTTAATAAAATTCTTTCTATTGAAAGAGAAGAAAATTCTCTCACTTCTACAATATTTCATGATTAATATTTTAAAGATAAACCTCTTCCCCTTACCTTCAGTGCAGTAAGATACTAGTAGAAAATAGAAAAAGAAGAGAAAATTTTTTTTCCTCTCCAAAGCTCTTTTGTTCTGTTAATGAAAGACAATTATATAAGGTTTTGATGGGTTTATGCTTGTCTTTAGAGAGAGAAAGGAAAAAGGACTGAAATTTAATGGTGGTAATGACTATCTTATTTTTCTCTTAATCAAAATCCTTCTAATTATTCTTAAGTAACTAATTCCATCTATAATAATTCTTAACTAAAAACTTAGTTGCTTCTAGTTGTCCAACTAAGTGAGTAAGAGATAAAAAGGTTGAGTGATATTACATTTTTATTCCTTATCATTATAAGCTAGATGAATTTACGTACTTAGATTTAAATAATATTTAAATAGATTTCTATACTTAAATAATTTAATTAATTAATTAATTTATTAATTTATTTTTCTCTACTTGCTATGATATTTGCTTCTATTAGTTTTAGATCTCATCCAAAAAATATAAAGACCCAAATCTAAACAATATTTGTGATTATGAATTAAATTAAGTTTCTTAGAATTTTTAAATATTTACCTATAATCAAAGACACAATTACTGTTAGTAATAACACAACTAGTAATATATTTATGTTTTAGAGGATGATACATTTTCCATGGCTAACTTGACTTCCATAGTGACAAACTTTATCCATATGTCCTCCAACTAGTCTCTTCAGATTTCCACTTGGCATCGAGATTGATGTCTTATTCTTATAGGTTTTTTGTCATGCCTATCTTTTTTCCTACTACTTTTCAATAGTTTAATTTATGATTTTCTTCCAACAAACGATAAGGTCTTCATCCTACTTTGTCAAATTTTAGTATAAAGACACAAGCTTTGCATTTGCTTCGACACTCCAAGTGGCCACTTGTATGATATAAGGCTCAAACCATTCATAAAGAAATAAGGCCAAGGTTATTCTTTCAACACACCAAATGGTTATCTAGATGATATGAGTCTCAAGATCTTTTAGTTCAATTTGTGTGAGATGAATGTCATTGATGAGAGGAAAGATTATATCTTGAAGGCCATTAAATAGGACATATCTTTCCATCAGGATGATGGACCTCATACCTTAAATTCAAAACAAACTTTTATCCTTTTGCGAACCAACATCCTTGATCCTTTTCCCACGAGGGTAAGCTCCACATGTAGATCAACGTCTCCTCTAGTATGATAATTATACTTAGACTTTGTGTGGGATTTGGAATTTTCATTGAGGTAGATGTTAGCCTAAAGTTAGCTTCATAAATGGTTTGTTGGCCAGTTTCTTCTTCATTGAATCCCTTTTTGAAGGTGGTTAGGTAAAGGTTGCCTAAGCAACAATACAAGCCTCCGTCATGTCTATGATGTTATGAGGGTTTAGGTAAAGTTATATTTGCATCAAAATAAGGGTGCACGATAGTGACATAATAATGTAGAGCAGCCATGGGCTAGTACAAAATTTGAATAGCAACACAATTTTAAATAGCAGTTATCAAGGATGGAATATGGACCAAAATTATAGCCTTTCATAGTTCATAATAATTCTTGAGTGAGACATTTTGAAAACCTATATTTCTTTTTTTTTTGGTAAACTAGGAGGTTTAATTCCCATCCAAAACAACCCATTTTTATACTTATTTTAAGCTCTATTTTGGGGGCCAAAGTTGCAATTTTCCCTTTGTTAGAACTAAAAAAAAATTATGTGTTGTTTCCTATGTTTCTCTCTAATGTATAACACAAACACTATACAACAAATATCTAGCCACCTATCTCTTATTGTTGCAACCAACACCTACTCATTTTCCACAATATTATTAACAAAACTTCCCATTCTTTTCTCTTTTTTAAACTTTGAACACTCAATTTTCTTTGTGCTTTTCTATATGCAAGACATATCCTGACTTTTTATTTTGTTTGAAATTGAAATATAAATGTATATTGAATTTTGTTTATTTCTTTGACTTTTTTCGTTATTTACTTGTATGTTATGTTTAAGACATATAACTTTTTAGTTGCTAATTATGAACATGTAACGAACTTTGAATAGTATTTTTAATTTTTGAGCATTTATATGTATAATATATTAATTATTTAATATGTATAAAAAATTAAAAAATAAATGGTTATTTTGTTGTGCACTAATTATAGTGCTTTTGAGGCCAACTATTATGTATAGGTATTCAAAATTAATTGATAGTGTGGTCTCAGGCTTTTTGAAACATTTATTGCCAAATGTGTTGAATACTTTAATGGTGGTGCAACATATTGGTTAACACTTTTTTGAATCAATCTTATTTCAGTATTGTATAAAGACATATTATTGAGTTTTTAAATCTTGATAGGCATATAGAGAAAATGTTTGGATGCTTTTGTTGGAAATTACACATTAATCATATTTTTGCAGTACATTTTTGTTATATTTTTCTTTTGACCCATATTTGACATTATCTCAAGTTATTGGCTAAAAAATGTTTTACATTTATGATATCACCACTATTGAGTTTGATTTTATACATTGCTTAGGTACTCGTCATCTTATTTAATGGTTATATATGCTTTCACATGTTTGGCATTCCTATAGTGTTGTTTGAAATAAGGGTGTGCATAACAAAAATGAAACAATGTTGAATAATTTATTCATATCCGAACTATAATAGTAAAATATTTACTAAAACTCAAATTAATTAAATGTTAGTCCTATGGAACACTTATTTGTATCACTAATTTTAAATCATTTTTTTTATTGTGATCTTATAGGCACTTACACTTATGTATATTTTTGGTTTGTTGAACCTTGCAATGTGTTCTTTTTAATTTTTTTTTTAATAATGACTAGGATAACCCATATTGTTATAACATAATTCCTATTATTTTCCACATATACCATTGTTATCCATTAAGATTGTGAATTCATCTATGCATATGAAGAATATACTCTTGACTTTGTAGTAAATATTGATTCTTCTATGGTGTTAGGTAATTCTACACTTAAAACTAATTATAGGTTCGCTTATATAAATAATAATTTGTTTGATATTTGACAATAAATTATTCATTCAAGAAAGAGGAATGAAAAAAGAAATAACAAGATAACAATATCATAGGCACTTTTAGACATTATTCATCTGATACAGGGATGCTACAAATAATGAAGTGTTGCATATCGAGGGGTGTCTCAAAAATGTCTTTCAAAAATGATATAGAGATGAACAAATATTGGGACAATAATCGAAGACAATTGGCTGCACACAACTTTCACGTTGTTGAACAAGTAAAATCACCACTCATTGTGGCAATCTTAAGAAAAAATCAAGGTAATTCTTGTTTCATAATTATAAATTTTCTCTTATTACTGTGCTACTTATTTTATCCATAATTGGATTGTGACATTGTTGGGAAATTGAATAATGTTTATGTTGAATATAGACAAAAGTAAAACTTTCGACTTTGCTTAAAAATCATTCTATCTTCATTTTAAGGAGTTTGCATGTCAATTTCTAATCTCCAACCATCTATTTTTGTTTTCTTTGTTATGTTTCTCTTTGAATGTTTAGTTTTCAAAGTTTTCTTTCTTTTTTAGGAGACTTGCTCTAGGAAAATTACTAGGCGACATAGGCTTGAAAGATAAAATAATATTATAGTTTCATATTTTCATATTTAAAAGGGTGATCGGGAAAGATGAAGATTGAGAAAAAGAATGAAAAAATTAGGAAGCATGTTCCCTAAGGGTTTCCCTTAACAACTAATAATAAATTTATTATTCAATTGTTAAAAAACAAATCTAATTACACAATTATTTAACTGCCATAATCTCAATAAATAGAAACTTTGTTACATCTTATATTTATGAATATAAGCTTCCTAACTCCTTGCCTTATTTTTAATCGATATAAAAAGTGTTATTAATTATTGTGGTTTTAGTTAATGAAATTTATATATGTTCCAAAATACAAGAAGGTTTGTTAGATATATTGAATTAGATTTATATATAATGCGCTGGATCCATATGGATTAGGAAATCGAATTGTCACTTGGGTTTTCTATATTGTATCATCAACATTGATAGATGAAATTCATTCTATACTATTACTCATCATTTGTCCATATTATTATAATTATTGGATGTGATTTTTTAATATTCCTTCTTTCTCCTAAATAATCCATCTATTGATTCTTCTCAATGAGATTATGCTCATAATTGGTTATTCATAACATATGCCAGGTATTTTACAGAAAATACTGAACAAAAAGGAAGAATGGATTCATTTAAGGGACAATGAAGGAATGACTGTTCTTCACTATGCAGCATCTATAGGTTACCTCCATGGCGTTGAGAAGTTGCTTGAAACTTGTATTTATTGCAACATGGAAAAAGACAACAATGGCTTTTTTCCTATTCATTTGGCTTCTGCAGGTGGGCATGTTCAAGTGGTAAACAAATTGCTAGAACAGTGTCCAGATCCCAGTGAAATACTTGATAATTATGGTAGAAACATTGTTCACATTGCGGCTGAAATGGGAAAGTTTAATGTGATAAGAAACGTCTTGCAAAATGATGGACTTGTAGATATGATAAGATTAAAGGATGAGAACGGAAACACTCCCTTGCATTTGGCTGCCTCGCAATACCATCCAAAAATTGTGCATGCCTTAACATGGGTCAAAGGAGTGGATCCCAATTTGGTTAACAAAAAGAATCAAACAGCTCTTGATATTTGTATGCAAAATCGAGAACAAAATCCGCCCCTTCGCCAGGCAAGTATAAAGAATACATTATCTTCTCTCAATAATTCAATGTTTAAAAAAAAAACGTTTCCAATTCTTAAAACATATATCATGTAATGTTTAGATCTCTATTTTTTTTATAGGTCTTCAAAATTTACAATTATATGTTGTTTAGTTGTCACAACCTAGGCCATGATGGGTCGGCCAGGAAAACTAAGTGGAAACTCAATGTTTCTCCCTAGAAAAGAAAAGCAAATTTCATGGAATCGCCACCTACATTTTCAAAGGAAACATTGGAAACCTATGATGGGATAAGGCTAGTCTTTGAAATCAGAATTCAGGTTTGAGAGTTCATTACACGTAGGAAAGACATTAGCACCCTATCACATCCTTTCTAAGACGGTTACCCTAACAAGATGTATGAAATAAGATATGACTTCTATATTATGGTTTCATCTTTTCGATATACACAAGAATGAGTATTTACAAGAAGAAAACAAATTGATTTTTTAGGTTTTTTATGAATTTGACAAGAGTCGCCTTTTGCTCCTATGTATCTCCTATTGGAGGAGAGAAGTCAAAGTTTACATAGTTTTGACTGAGGGTTTTGGGGCTAAGTAGGAATGTCGACACCCAGTCAACTAGGGTGTTGACTTAGAGTCGACTAGAAGGATATGCTGACTAAGTGTCAGCTGGGTGCTGACTTAGAGTTGGGCAGAGGGTACCGACTCAGAGTTGGGTATAGGATACCGACTTAGAGTTGGGTAGAGGGTACCGACTCAAAGCCGATTAAAGGATATTTGGGATGTATTAGGTATGATTTGAGACATAGCCGATTCAGAGTCCGCCTATCGATTGGGGTATGAGCTGACCCTTAAGTTCTGGTGAAGTGTGTCTACACTCAAGAGTTTCAAGGCTTTTACCTAGTATCCAGGTGTCTCGTTGTCGCGTTGAGGGAGACCAATCTTACTCTATCTTTCTCCTCTTAATGCTTCCTTTCTCTCGCTTTTCTCTCACAATAACCTCTTTCAACCAATTCTCTCTTACCAAAAAGTTTTTGATCCCTTTTCCTTTAACAAACACCCTTTAGACTAGCTTCCCTTCCCACGATCTTTCAAAGAGATCTTCCACCATTAATGTGGTGGCTCCCCGCAGGGCCTCACGGAGCTCCTTCTAATTAATGCGACGACTCCTTCATTCAATACGATGGTGACCTCTCCATCCTTTCCCTTGACCATCGCGACGAAAAGTGCTTCCTACGTCCCTGATTTCCAACGAGATGGCAGGACTGAAGTGACTTTTCTGAAAGGCCAAGGCTCAGCGTGCGACTCCACTGCAACTTACCCGAGGCACATTGTTGGGACACCCAACCTACCCTTCCTCAGATTCCTTGTCTTCTTCCCTTTTAATGTCAAGGACAAAATTAGGTATCTACATTAGTCCCTCTTGATAGGCAATTGAGAGGATAAAAACACACTGTTTTTATTAAATTAGGTAGTAACAAATTAAAAATGAATAAAATTTAAATAAAAACTAAAAATTACAAATGTCATATTTTCAAGAACTAAAAATATTTAAATCCAAAATTTGAAGGTTAAATAAAAATTGCCTTTATAACTTTCACTCTTTTTAATCCTACATTTATTTTATTTTCTAATACTTAACAAATATTTTCAAAATAATTCTTACTCTTAATTTTCATTATATATAACACCATTAGTTTAGTTTGTTACTATTTACAGAAAAAGAGCATCCAAATAGAACTCTGCGCAAAGGAGCACAGACTTAAGATTAAACGAATATCTAAAGAAGTGCTTACTGAATATCTCTAATGGAAAATAAAGCATATAAAGAACACCTAATGAACGTTCATTATGCTTTATTTTCCATTAAAGATATACAGTGATGGTGTTATATTGGCATGATATAACAGACGTTGATGGCATAAGTTATATTTAGTTCTTTGAGAAGGACTGATTTAAAAAAGAAAATTATACTAATTAAATCGGAAATATATAAATTATAGGAACTAAAATTTTAAAGTAAAGTAATTCAAATTATATAGTGGGTCTGTAGTTTAATTTTATACAGGTTATATTATATATATATATACATGTAGTATAAAATATATATATATATATATATATATATATATATATATATATATATATATATATATATATATATACATGTAGTATAAAAGTCTGCCACCCGATACAAGATGCAGACAAGGCAGGTGTGAGACGGTGTTGCCCAGTGGATTGAATCTGACATGTCAGATTCAGGTATATATATATATATATATATATATATATATATATATATATATATATATAGTATAAATATATTTATGTACATTAGTATAAAAATTTACGTTACGATAACAACAAAGATGCAGACAAGGCAGGTGTGAGACGGTGTTGCCCAGCGGATTAAATCTGACATGTCAGATTCAGGCGCGATCTGTCCTTGTAAAGGACAACCAGATCCTCCAAGAGGGGTCAGTCGGCCTTATAGACTGACCAGTAGGCTGGAGGCTCCATTCGGATGGTACACAGTTCCTCAAGCTTTGTCTCCTATACATAAGCTTATCTTACTCAAACACTTGAACCACCCTAGCTTCCCACGTCTGGGATGTTGTCGTTTGGGATTCCCAGAATTTGAATATTTTGGGGATGCGCGCGTGGTTTTGGTGCCTAATAATTAAGGCATGTCGCTTTGTCTTATAACTTAGCAGACTTAATTACTTTCTCCTAAACCTTGAGTCATTTCACTTTCCCCCCACTTTATTTCGTTCCAGAAGAATATTGTTTCCCTCAGCTTCTGTCTTCTTCCCTACTCTTCTTTGCTACCTTCGTCTTCACTTCCTTTCAGTAGGCATGGATCCAGGTAACTCCCTCGTCTTCTTTGTGTCTTTACATTTTTGGGGTAAAGTGTTCTTGCTTCCCTTTTCTTTTTTTTTTCTTTTCTTTGATTTTTCAAGCACTCGAGTGAGATTTTATTCTCCTGAGGAAATCGTCTTTTTTGCTTGGGTCCTAAACTGACCCTCGCTTGTCTCGTCGCAAGTGCCCTTCAGGGGCATGATACTGGTTCCTCTACTCAGGGAAACCAGTTTCCAGAGAGGGCTGCGTCAGAAGCTACTCCCCCATCCTTAGTCGGTCGTCCAGCTCCTCATCCGATTCATCCGAGATTCTTCCTTTTGAAATTTGGTACCGCGATAATTCAGAGGATGATCTTTCTGATAATCTGCATGCGTGGGTCGATCGGACGTGAAGAAGGTGTCTTCTACATTCACACATGGCAGTGCCTTGCTCGACACTATGAAAGCTATATGTCAACGTAGCCCATGGTCAGTGACCGTACATCCATGCTAACCGAGCGAACCAGTGTGCACCGTCCGGCGGCTCGCAAAGCTCCTTTTTTCTTCTTGTATTAAACCCTTCCACTGAAATTAGGTATAAAACTTCCATTTACATACTTCGAACGGTCAATTCTTCGGTCTTGAACATCGCACCCACCCAGCTCCATCCGAATAGTTAGGCCTTTGTAAGGACATTCGAAATGCTCTGTGAAGACTTAGGCGGGGCTCCTTCACTTAGCATTTTTTCTGGTTTTTTTCACTCCGCAAAGTTACAAAGGTAGGCTGGACTTCTTTAAACAGTCGGCCGAGACGCAAAGCTACTTTAAAGTTGGGCACGAGGTCGTTGGTTTAAACCTCTTAGCCGACAACTCCAGAGATCCTTTCTTTCCCCTCTATTGGACCCCTCAACAGGCCGTGTCCGTAACGGTTGTCAAAAAGGACATGGAGGAGTAGGAGAGGGGGTTTGTCGCGGAGCTTGACGGGATGCCTCTTCTTTCTTGTGCTGAACTTATTAAAGGTGTCGGTTGGTGATTGATCTATGATTAATCTATGCTCTTTTACCATACACCTTTCTAATGTAATTCTCATTTAGTAGGTTTTCTGTTCAAATATGAAGAACTTGAAGAAGAAGACCTCTCAGGCGGGCGATGCTGAAGCTGAAGATGTTCCCAGGCCTGCCGAACCTCAAGTGCCTTCGGTTCCCGTGGGAGAGTCTATTTCGTCTCCACAAGTAGTGCACCTAGATTCTCTTAGCAGTTCTCCTTTTCAGGCGGATAAGGATCCCCGCCCAGGCGACAAACGCCCCGTTTATGCTGAAAATGCGACTGAAGAACGTCCCAACCTGGATGAGGATTTTCTTGATGAAACCTTTGACGACAGACCGTTCGCTTTGAATGATGAAAATCCAGTGCATGTCTTCAAGAGGGTCCTATCAGCCCCTCAGTTTGGGCCCGTTCTACGGTGGTCGGCCAAGCGGGAAATAATAATCTTTTATCACCATTCGACTGCGCTCGGGTCAAGCAATTAGGTCTCTTAAGTACTTTGAACACTCTTCACAAGTTCACAACGTGCTCCTTAATTTTTGCCTGTGTCGCCGAAACCGAGTTTAGACTTTTAGATGATCAGCTGAGGTCTTCACCACTCAACTCTCTCAAGCTGAGGAAGGAAAATCGTTGGCTAACAATTGTCTGTGGGGAGGATGCTGTGAAGATAGAGAATTATCAAAAAACTATGGATAGCCTACAAGGTGAACTTTGTCAAGTTGTGGCTCAGAACAAAGACCTACTAGTGGCTCAGTTTGATTGGGAGGTTGTCCGAGAGTCACTCAATTCCAATGTAGAAAACTTGATGATAGCTTGCCAAAATTTTGAAGCTACCGACCTTGCTTCCCAAGAGCAACTATCCTCTATGGAGTCCACCTTAGCAAAAATCAGAGAGGAGAGCGCAGCCAAATATGCTACCATTCTGAAACAACGATCATCCATTGTGTAGTAGTACAAGATTGGTTTCCGGAAGGCCATGGAGCAGATCAAAGTGTTATATCCTGATTTGAACACTTCTGAAGCCGATCCCTATAAAGAGATCATTGATGGTCGTCTTGTTGATGTCCCTACTCCCCTTGATTCCCCTACTGCCTGAATTCTTTGGTCTTATAATTTTATAATTTTCCTGACAATCTTTGCTTTTCTGACAATTTGCGGATAATTATATTTTCAATCAATTAGTTTTGGTTAGCCAAAATTGCGTAATGCATCATATATCTTCTTTACTTTGTTGGCGATATTTGATTGCAACACTTTCAATTTGGTCGTACGTTTGATTATTAGTAATATTTCTTCATTCTTTGTAATTCATACCCTTGGATTGGCCTCATGGGCCGACTGTTACCATTGTCGTTCGTACGCCCGAACTGGCCTCATGGGCCAACCGTTATCAGTTACCAATGTCGTTCGTACCCCGGGACTGGCCTCATGGGTCGACCGTTATCGGGTACCAATGTAGTTCGTACCCCCGGAGTGGCCTCATGGACCGACCGTTATTGGGTACCATTGTAGATCAAATCTTGCAAGTCACCTGTCCAGTCACAAGCTTTGAGTCACTCTTAGCCGTGAGCCTCTTTGCTTCTAATTCACGTGTCAGCCTTATGCCCGCTAGTAGAGCTTCATACTCTTCCTGATTGTTGTTGGCTTTGAACTCGAAGTGCAGAGACTGTTCCATAAAGATCCCCACTGGCCCTTCTAAAATGACCCCTACTCCGCTTCCTGCCTGGTTGGAAGATCCTTCTACTGAGAGATACCACTCTCCTTCGGTAGATTCCTCCATTGACTTGGTTAGAGTCTTTCCGGGTGTTAACTTTGTGAGGAAGTCGACCAACGCTTGTGCCTTGATGTGCCCTCTTTGCTCAAATGAGATATCAAATTCGGACAACTAAACACTCCAAGCAACCATTCTCCGAGCCAGGTCTGACTTCCTCAATACTTGACGAATTGGCAGATCTGTCCAGACTACAACTCCGTAACTTTGAAAATATGGGCGCAACCTACTTGAGGTAACCATGAGGGCAAGGCAGCTTTTCCAATTTTTCGATACCTTAGCTCGGTGCCTGGCAGCACCTTGCTTATGAAACATACTGGTCGTTGGTTGCCCTCATTTTCCTGCACTAGTACAACACTAATTACAATGCCAGATATAGAGATGTATAAGTATAGAGGAATACCTTCGACCGGTCGCGTCAGGACAGGTGGGGCTGCTAACATTGCTTTAAATCTGAGAAAAGATTCTTCACACTTGGGCATCTAAACGAAATTTCCTGCTCTCTTCAAAGCCCCAAAATTGGTCTGGCAATTTCGGCCGACCAGGAGATAAAGTGAGACAAGGCCATTATCCTTCCCATAAGTTGTTGCACTTCTCTGACGCTTTGGGGACTTCTCATATTTATCACGGCCTGACATTTGTCCGGGTTGGCCTCGATGCCCCTTTCTATCAACATGAATCCTAGGAATTTCCCTGCGTGGACCCCAAAGAAGCATTTTTCTGGATTGAGCCGAAGTTAGTGTTTCCTCAAAATGCTAAACACCCGCTTGAGCGCTTCACAGTGCCCTGCCACCTCTGTGGATTTTACCACCATGACGTCCACATATACTTCGATGTTGATTCCAATTATCTCCTTGAAGATCTTATCCATCAAACGCTGATAGGTTGCGCCAGCGTTCTTCAGACCGAATGGCATGGCCTTATAACAGAACACTCCTGCCTCCGTAATGAATGCCGTCTTCTCTTCGTCTTGGGGGTGCATTCGTATCTGATTACAGCCAGAGTAGGCAACCATAAAGCTGAGAAGCGCGTACCTCGACACACCGTCCACCAACTTATCGATGCTAGGTAAAGGATAGAGATCTTTCATGCATGCCTTGTTCAGATCGGTATAGTCCATACACATCCTCCACCGACCGTTTGATTTTTTAACCATGACCACATTGGCTAGCCATTGTAGGATATTGCACCTCCCTAATAAAGCCTATTGTTAACAACTTATTTGTTTCTTCCTTTGCGGCCTTCCTCCTCTCTTCCCCCTACTTTCTTCTCTTCTGGACGACAGGTTTGGCTCCTTGAATCACCGAGAGACAATGAGACATGAAGCTAGGATCAATACCTGGCATATCCTTGGGGGTCCATGCAAAAACGTCAATATTTCGTTTGAGGAAACTCACTAGTCGTGTTTCCTCTTCATGGCTAGCCGAAGGCCCTATTTGCACATCCTTGACGTCCTCAGCCGGATAGGGGTCTTTCATTCCCGTACACGCATCTGGGATCTAGATCAATGTCTAGAACGTTAACGGCCGGTGTTGGCGCACTGATCCCTATTTTCAAACTATCTTCATAGCACCTTCGGCCTATTCGCGAATCTGCCAACACGCTTCCCACCTTCCTATCGACAGGGAACTTCATACATAAGTGGTAAGTGTACACAATAGCCCCCAGTTTGTTTAGTGTTAGACGTCCAATAATTATATTGTAAGATGCCTCCGCGTCTATCATCGTATAGAGGACCGAGATAGCTCTGGCCACCTCTTTTTCTCCGAAGACCATCTCTATTTCGACCGTTCCTTTAATCGGCATGCATTCTCCTACGAAACCGTAAAGTGCACCCTGACTCTCCGTCAGATGGCGTAATCCCATTTTCTTGAAGGCCGACCAATATAAAATATTGGCGGAACTTCCCTGGTCTATCAAGACCCTTTCCACCCTTTAGTCTACCGCTACAAGTCCTGGTCGTTGAATGTAATGGCTGGACCTAGTTTCCACCTTTTCCCCAAAGGTTTGGAGTTTTCCCTCATCAACACGGCCTAGACCTCCTGTGTCTCCTTTCGTTTCGACTCGGTAGGCCAAGCGTCTCTCGTCCCTCTAGATATAGTCGCAATAGTTCCTCTATGCTTCTTGGGGATATCCTCCCTTGATCGGCTTCGTCATCTCCTTGTTTCCCTCATTGGGATCCTACGTTTGTGATTCCGCCCCCTGTCCTCCTCGTCTCTTCCTCGGGCCTCCCGTGCCTGTCGTTGGACATATCGGTTGAGTCGACCTTCCTATACTAACTTTTCTAGCTGGGTTCTCAATGTCCAACATCCTTCTATCGAGTGGCCAAAAGTGCGGTGAAAATCGCACCAGTCATCCTTATTACGCCCCATAATCTTTCCTTCAACTTCTTGGGGAAACTTGAGCAACCTCGTGTGACATATTTCTCTTAGGATTTGCGTTCTCCGTTCCGTCAGTAAGGTGAAATGTTGTTTAACTTGTTTCGACTGTGTCTGGCCTCTGTTTTTGTGCTCCTCTGCTTGCTGGCCTCTACTGTTACGAGCGTTTTCCGCCTCCAAGCGTTTTGCTTGATCCTCTTCAACGTCAATGTGTTTTTCACCTCGAACCCTAATCTCTTCCACACTGGCCGGTCGTCTCAAAGCTAACGCGTCACTGAACGGACCGGCTTGTAACCCTTTCTGGAAGGCTTTGACAAAAAAATTCTGGTCAGGGTCATTCACCCATACGGTCGCATTGATGAAACAGACCAAGTAACCCTTCAAACTTTCCCCTCTAGCTTGCTTGATGTCAAAAAGGTCGGTCACCTCCAGCTTCTTCACTTTGTTGGCCGCAAACTGTGACACGAACGGACCGAGCCAAGTCATTGAATGTACAGATAGATCTGGTCGGGAGGGTTTCCATCCATTACATTGCTACTCTTCTTAGTGTTCCTAGAAATAATTTGCAGCTAAGCTTGTCATTGCCTCCGCTGATGTATATCTACGTCTGGAAGGCTTGCAAGTGGGCATGTGGGTCTTGAGTCCCATTAAAGGGTTCTACCACTATTTCTCTGAAGTTGGTGAGGATAGGGGTCTCATCAATCTCCTCAGAAAATGGTTGTCCCTAGAAGGTTTGACCGATGTTTTCGTTGCGCGCCGTCAGTTCTTGCCTGCTTGCTACCTTAAGTGCTGCTATCTGTTGGCGGAGTTCCTCTTCCCTCTGCTCCATCATCCTCAGAGCTTCAAGGTGTCGTTCTTCAGCTTGACAGTGCCTTTCTTCGACCTTGGCTTGCCTTTGCTCAGCCTCGGCACTTAGCCTAGGTTGTTCATCGCTGCATGCTTGAAGGGATGCTACAGCTCAAAACAACCTCTGGAGGGTATCCTCCTCGCCTTCATTCGTGGAACTTGCTTGGTTTTGCATTACTGGCATCGTGTCTACTTTGGTATTAGCTTCTCTCTTGGGTCACTGGATTCTTTTTAACAATGGACGCCAATGTTCTATCCTCAAGATTCAAGGATATCCTCTATTTCACGGTACCCACATATATATATGTACATGTAAGTATAAAAGTCAACGTCACCCGACAACAGTACACACAAGGCAGGAGTAAGACAGCATTGTTCAACGGATTGAATATGACATGTCAGATTTAGGCGTGATCTGTCATTGAAAATGACAACCAATAAGATTCTCCAAAAGGGGTCGACCGACCTTATGGACCGTCCGGTAGGCCAGACGGTACAGGTTTAAAATTTTACTTGAAGAAATATATATATATTATATATATGTTGGGGTCACTACACATAGAACTCAAGGGAAATGAGGTCATTGATTTATCATGAAATGTAGCATATATATATATATATATATATATATATATATATATATATATATATATATATATATATATATATATATATATATATATATATATATATATATATATATATATATATATATATATATATATGAAAGACTTCAATTTATTTGTATATTTTTATATGAGCAGAAATAAATTTAAGATAAAAAATTCTTTATTTTGTCCTTTCGTTGATATATTATTAATTTAGTTTATCACATATATAGATTAGATTTTGCAATACAATTGTCACTGTAGATTAATTTAAGTGAACTTACACATTTCTTAGCTTAGATTACGCTTACACATTTCTTAGCTTAGATTACGCTTACACATTTCTTAGATTATTTCTTTTTTGTTGTTTTGGAATGTTGAATTTGTAACACAAACTTATTAGCAGCGGCTAACATGGGTTGCTCTAAAATCTGCTGGCGCACAATCTGGTGAAAGACAGAATCCGTATATAGGGCACAACACGGGCAACACAAACATGGATCAGTATGAAGACAGAGTCAAGACCCTTATACTGGGCAACACAAACATGGATAAGTATAAAGACAGAATCAACACCCTTATACTGGTTTCCACCCTTATAACTACAGTAACATTTGCTGCAGGCTTTACTTTGCCCGGTGGAACTAATAGCTCTCATCCAGGACAAGGCATGGCCGTCATGCTAAATCACATATGGTTTAAGCTATTTATTTTCTGCAATACAATATCCATGTACGGTGCTATTAGTGCTACCCTTATACTCATTTGGGCTCAATTGGGAGATATAACTTTGGCTCTTCTTGCCCTTAAAGTGGCAAGTCCTCTTTTAGGAATCACTCTTGCAACCCTATCAGGGGCATTCTTGGCTGGTGTCCACCTTGTTATAAGTGATCTCAGTTGGCTGGCAACTACTTTTCTGGTCTTGTGTGTGATCTCCATTATAATGCTTTTGTTGCTGTACACTATTCTCTGGCTCCCCTCATCCTCAAGCAACCCAGTGATGCGATACATTTCTTACCATCCTTTTCAGTTTCAGGCATGGTTAGTTGAAAAGGATTAAACTGAAGATATGTTACCTAAAGTCTCTGAACCTTTCTTCTCAGTATCTGAAGTCTCTGAACCTTTCTTCTTTTTATTCTCATTTTTATGCTTTTGGAGATGGAGATTGAACTTCATTATCGTTTGTGTGCATCTCAATAGTAGTGTGTCATAATTGTGTGCTACTCATCAATAAAGATACTGGAAGTATCACGTGTATGCATTTAAATTGTGATAATGTGTCTTACTATTATTCTCTCAAATGATTTTATATGGGCATATCATTTTTTGTTGTTATTTATTTCTTCATTAGTAATTAGAATAAAAATAAATAATAATGTACCAAACTATTAATAAATATTAAGGTAAAACTCTTATATATATTGACAATGTATTAACAATTAAAAATATTAATTCTGCTTTGTTTGTGCTCTGTACAATCGTCCCTAAATATTTATTTCCGTACAGTGTGATTGGTATTATGTGTTATGAGAGAATTTCCATTGTAAACTAAGTTGATAATTATCATTTCTTCCACTGCCCTAAGGAACTACTAAAAACACTAAGCGTAAGATTTCTTTGCTAATTATGGATGTCATAGATGTTTAATGAACTCTAATGGTTGTATGTTAAGATTGTCTAAATCCTAAACGAAATTGGGTAGAAATGTTAGTAATTAGCCTAATTAATAAATTTTACAAGAAAAGTGAATAGAAAATTAGAGACTTGAAAAATAGTTCAAATTGGAGACCTAGACGTAGACATGACAAAAATAATCATTCTCGAATGTTTGTTTTGCCCCGCGTGTCGATCCCGACTTTGGTGAGAACAACCCGATTTTATGAACAACTAATCCAAATTTAACAAAAAAAAAAAAAAAAAAAAAGAATTCAAAGAAAAAATTTACCAAAACAAATTGGTGGAGTTGGAACTGGTTTGGAGAGAATTTCTTATCCCAATAACACACATGACAAAAACTCCCCAAATACCACCCTCTTGAAATTCAATTCTCCAAAGCCAAAATGGCAAATTTTTTTACTCAACGTGATTTTTTCATTTATTTTTGTTTTTTAATTATATTTTATCTGAAATTAAAAATTAGAAATTATATAATTATTAAATTTAATAATTTAGTTATTTTTCTATTTTAATTAAGGTTAATTTATTAGAAAAACATTAAAATTACATTGTAATTAATTTAAATGAGTAGTACATAAATGACAAAAGAAAATAATGAAACTTAATTTAATTAATTTGTGACAAAAATGAAATAAATAAACTCAATTAAACCAAAAATAATACTGCTAATATTAATTAAACAATTTCATCTTCTTTCTTTTTAATTACTCTTACCCACTTTATGTTTTTCGATTTTTCTCATTTTAAGAGAAAATAACAAACAAAATACTGATCTATAGAAAAACGTTAAAAAAACATTCACAGTTGCAGTTAACAACTTTACTTCATTAAAATCATCTTCCTCATGCAGTCAGGTTTTAAAATTTAACCGTCAATATGTTAATATTGTTTTTTACAATTTTTATTTGTTTTTTTTCTATAAATTAATATTTTGTTCGTTTTTTCTCTTGGAATGAGAAAAATTGAAAAGGAATAAGGTGGGTAGGAATTAGAATGTAAGCAGAAGTTTTAATGGAGGATGAAAATTCAACGTAACTTTAATAGTTGAATTGGGTGGTAGAAATCGTGAAGGTGAACGGTTTGTTGATAGGGTATGAGAAAAATACAAGAATGGGGGTTGAATAGAATGAGGATGAGAAAGGCGAGAGATTGATGTTAGAATGGTGGTGTAAATGTGTTAGTAAAAGCTTTGTATGATACCCTCTACTCTTGATACATAATAATATTAAAAAAATGTATACTTAAATTGAGTTTAAATTTAAAAAACAGATATCAATATGTAAATGATCACTACTAGAAAAGCATGATTTAGCGACCAAAATTATTCAGTCGCTAATAGTGATCGATTTGGCGATCAAACATTTGTTTTGATCTTAGAGACCGCAAAGTCCGTTGTTAAGTAATCGGTTGCTAATTCCATCACAAAAGAGGAAAACATGTATGTCTTTATTAACTGATTTAGCGATCGAATTTAATTTTTTTCAAAAAATAAAATTAAATAACGACTACTTTAGTGACCAATTTATTATTTTATTTATTTTAAAAATAGCAATCAATTTAAAAAAAATAAATAGCGACAGTTGTAGCAACCAATGTAGCGACCAATTTTCAAAAATTCAAAAATAGTTTTCCTTTCTTTTTTCCACCTTCCTTTATTTAAACACACATTCCTTCCCGCCCTTTAACTCTCACTCTCTTCCTCTCTTCCTTTGTCATTGCCGCAACCGCTACTGCCTCCTCTCCCTTCCTATCTCTTCTCCTCCCTCTCCTCTTTGTTGCCACCACCACCACCTCTTCTTCTTCCCTTCTCCCTCATCCTCTGATAGGTCACTTCCTTCCCTTGCATCCTTTGACCGTCACTTGATCTAACTTAATAAAAAAATAGTGATTTAGCGATTGATTTTGAAAAAATAAAAACAAATTTAGCAATTAATTTAGCGACTGAATTGATTAAAAAAATTCAAAAGTTAGCCACCAATCAATGTGACTTTTTTGAAAAAAAATAAAATCATAGGGACCGCATTGTCGATCACCAATTAGCCATCGAACTCAATTTAGTTGCATAGCGACTAGTGTTTTTGTGATGGAGTACAAATTGGTCGCTAATCCATTTAGCCACCGGTATCTAAAAATAGCAATCGATTTTTTAAGTTTAGCGATTAATTTTGGTGGTCACTAAACTTAAAATTTTTTATAGTGATTTACAAAGTTTGATCATGATGATAATTGAAATAAACATGTGTTCCTAATGGCACTCTAAGGGCCAATTTAAGTAACAAAATATAAATCGACTACACAATCATAACATAATTAATAAAAATCCCCTGATGTCACCTACTCAACCCTAACTCAACCCCCACGCTTCTACTCAATGTCACATGCAAATGATGTTCAGCCCAAACATAAACAAACACACAACCAAAGGGAGTGAGAAATATACTTTATTCAGACTCACAGTATGAGCACAATGCAAGTAGAACACATGCACATGCAGATGCATAATCATCATACAATGAAAAATCTCAAACAAGTATACACATGAATGCTAGCAATATGCTCCTACTACTACTTTGTATGTCATGTGGTACGAACTCTAACTTAGAAAGTAGGCTAGGCGCAACCTTGCTAATCTCCACTTCTACGATTCACTATGTCACTCTAGTGTGATATTCCTCTAATAGCAAGTCAATTACTATTTGACTTACATTGTCAGGTCTGACACATGGGATCAATTACGGCCATTGGAAAACATATGTACCAAGTAGCCTCGAGGAGGTCTAGTGACCTTACCACTCGAATTCACATATGCATTCCTTACACATTTGTTTCATTAAGTAATGCATGGTGCGATTCAATTTTTATTATTTTCTCTTCTCACAAATCAGGCTGATGAGGACCATCCTCACCCCTTTAGGCCTAGGTACCTTATCCACGACCCATCACACAATTTCATAGTACCATTTTGGCCCTTTTGAGGAATAATCACTCACAGGATAAGTGTTCTTTAGGGTCATTCTCACTTATCACAGGCTAGGTCACCTTTCTCATACCTTTACCATTCGTTACACATTTTTACATGTCATATATCGACATTCTCATGTGTTTTCAACAATCACAATAATATTATCTTTGCACTTCTCATGTGTTTCCACTTGAGGCATGTCGGATATATAAGGAAAGACTGCAAAATGATGCCAAATACTATATATGACATGATCCCTACCTATAGAGACTTTGTAATGATCAAGTTATTCGTAGGTGCATTATTGACACCGAGATCAATTCGGTCCTCTAGTTTTGTCATGCAGCACTTGGAGGCAGCCATTATGGATCAATTCGGACAAACAGGAAAGTACTTGATTGCGGGTTCTATTGGCCCACCATTTTCAGGGATGCTTACCTATTCGTCCCCACCTGTGAAAAATGTCAAAAGGTTGGAGTAGCCATTAGCAGAAGGCATAAAATACCTCAACAACTAATATTATTCTGTGAAGTCCTTGATGTTTGGGGTATTGACTTCATGGGGCCATTCAGTCTCCAATGGTCACTCATACATTTTGCTAGTCATAGACTACGTGTCAAGATGGGTAGAGGCTATAGCCACCAAGACCAACGATGCCAAGGTTGTAGTGGATTTCCTAAAGTCCAATATCTTTTGTCGGTTTGGTGTGCTGAAAGCACTCATAAGTGACCAAGGTAGTCACTTCTGCAATTAAGTCATGTCCTCCTTACTCCACAAGTTTGGGGTGATGTATAGAATTGTCATAGCTTATCACCCTCAAACCAAACGGCCAAGCTGAAGTTTTCAACAAGGAAATAAAAAAGACACTGCAAAAGATGACCAATCCCAACCGGAAGGACTGGAGCCGACTCCTTGAGGACACTTTATAGGCACATAAAACTACCTATCGAACTCCGTTAGGGATGTCTTCCTACCGGATCGTTTTTAGTAAAGTCTGCCATCTCCCCGTGGAAATAGAACACAAAGCTTACTGGGCAGTTAAGTAGTGCAATCTAGCCTATGACCAAGCAGGAAAGCAAAGAAAATTCCAACTGCAAGAACTAGATGAACTCTGCTCCGAAGCCTATGAGAACTCTCGGATCTATAAGCAGAAAGTCAAGCAATTTCATGATCAACATATCCTAAAGAAAGAGTTCCAAGTCGACCAGAAATCACTTCTGTTCAATTCATGTTTAAAGCTCATCACAAGTAAGCTCCATTCTAGATGAGATGGTGATGAGTCATCAAATGCACATCGTAAGTGGACCTAAGAGGAGTGCCATTGAATAACTCACGAACTTAAAAGTGGATTGTTAAATAAGATCCAACTTAAATGGCCTAAAATTAGAGTAAAACACAATCTGAGTTTATTCATGACTTTTAGCTAACTATCTCTTCATTGCATGTCCAACCTAGCTTAGCCACCACTGGCAGCCCAGACCGAGAGCCTGTCGGCCAAGTTGAAGACTCGGCCCATACAGCCAAAGGCACAATCACGAAGCTCAGCCAAGGTGGCGCTCCACATTAGCAACACAATAGCCACCTCCACGTCACCAACTCAAGCACCACATCATCTCCTAGAGTAGCCTGCAACGCAAGTCACAGCAAGGGTAGAATAGGGATTTTACTTGTAATTCTGTTAAGACAGTTAGCTGTGGCCACACATGTATAAATAGACGGAACTCTGAACAATTAGGGGCTTTTGGCATTCAAACCTTCCCGCATCCATTATTTCCAGAATTCTCTCTCGTTTCCTTTCCTTCCGCTCACGGTGGTGCACGGTGCTGTTAATGGCGTTTCTCTCGATTGAGGAAACGTGAGCCAGGAACTGAGAAGTCGAAGATTGTCAGAGGAGACCGATTGGAGCACCAACGCACTCTAATAGATCTGAACCTCAGCGTCCTAGCTGGTAAAGGTGAATCATCGCCGTCGTCCATGGCGATTGTTGTGGAGAATGGAATCATCGAATCCAGGCCTTGTGTTTGTATTTTGTTTTCAATATTATAAGTGTTTTTTGAATTCTAAGTTCCGTCGCATTCCTGAATTTAAGTTCAATTATTATGTGCGATTGCACCTAGTAATAGAACAATGCTAGACTAAGCCGATCGGAACTGGTTTGCCTAATTCAGTAGATAATCATTTACGATTGTTAATTGAGAATCTAAAATCAACCTGAACTTAATCTCTACCAACTGATGAGGTAGCGATTGTGTAAATTCTCGGTATGGTAAGAGACACATCTGTGGTGATTGCCATAAGACTATCAAAGACTAATATGGACTGTGATTAGAGTGATTGAACTAGAAAATCTTGACTACTGGAACAAAGCATAAACATAGCAGTAGCCATAGCAGTAGGAGTAGCACGTCGAATCTGTATCCTAGTTAATTTCATTTCCGAACGTAGTTAATATCAATCTCGACTTCAATTTGCATTCCAACCCCCCCTTATTTACTGTTTTCGGGTCTGAGACAAAGATAGTCCCTCTCTGTAGCATCTGTCTGCACTTAGCTGAGACCTAGCTAGATTGTCTCTGCCGAGACCATCTCGGCTCAGTTTCCGCCGAGGGCGACTCGGCCAGTGCCGAGAAAAGTTAACACTCCACCTCTCAAATTCTACATCATTTTACTTCACACTAAACCACAACTGAGCACACTGTGTCCTTGAGAAGAATGACCTAGGGTTAGCTATGCTATAGTTAGCTTTAGTTATTTTATAAGCGCGTTGAAACGACTAAAAACGCCTAACATCAAATTGGCGTCGTTGCCGGGGACACAAGTTCTTTTGTCTTTTCGTGTGCCAAGTTAAGTGAAGTCGAAATCCAAGTCTGTAGAGTGTGTCAGTCTATTGAGTCTTTTTGAATTTGTCTGTGTCTAACTTCTGAATAAAATAGCATGCTAATAACACTAACTTTGCATCTTGATAATTGCTAACATTCTATTCTTTTAAGCCATCACACTAACTCTTATTTTCCTATATAATATGTGCAATGCATGACTAGTAGTAGTACTAACCCATTGCATACTTTTGATCCAGAGATAGAATTAACTTTACGTAGATTGCGAAAAATTAGAAACACCATAGTAAATATTAGTAGTAGCGTGAATTCTGTCGTTAACTCTGACCAATCTTATACTAATAATTTTGTTGCTAGTATTAACATTTTTTCAGAGTCAGGGCAGATGGAGAATCAAAATAGGATGTTGAAGGAACTAGCCACTCCGGATGTGGTGTACCAACCATGGTGTATCCAATATCCACAACTAGAATCGGCCCAAACCTATGAGCTAAAGTCTGGTCTAATACATTTGTTGCCTAAATTTCACGGTCTTGCAGGAGAAGACCCCTATAAGCATCTCAAGGAATTCCACGTGGTTTGTTCCACGATGAGGCCGCAGGGAATCCTAGAAGACTACATTAAGATGAAGGCGTTCCCATTCTCTCTAGATGGAGCCGCAAAGGACTGGCTATATCTGCAGCCAGCACTCTTTAAAACCTGGGGAGATATGAAAAGGACCTTTCTGGAGAAATTCTTCCCAGCTTCTAGGACTGCGACCATCAGGAAAGAAATATGTGGAATAAGACAGCACGCTGGAGAGACCCTGCATGAGTACTGAGAGTGCTTCAACAAGCTATGTGCCACCTGTCCTCACCACCAGATTAGCGAGTAGCTGCTGATCCAATACTTTTACGAAGGACTCTCAATGATGGATAGGAGCATGATTGATGCCGCCAGTGGAGGAGCGTTAATGGATAAAACACCAGTAGCAGCAAGGCATCTGATCTTGAACATGGCAAGCAACACTCAACAATTTGGGATCAGAGGGCCGAATTCGTCTCGGCCAGTGAACGAAATCGGTGCAACCTCCAACCAAAGGCTAGAGAACCAACTAACCGAGTTGACTTCTTTGGTGAGACAACTGGGTATTAGTCAACATCATTCAGCCATGGCAGCAAAAGTCTGTGGCATATGTACTTCAGTGGAGCATCCAACCGATCTGTGCCCCATTCTCCAAGAGACCAAGTCTGGCCAAACCGAAAGCGTTGGAGCGGTAGGAGGACTCTAGTATGGGAAGCAACCCTATCAGAACCGGCAGTTCGATAATCAACCATATGGGAAACAACCATTTTGGCCAAGCCCACAACAAGGACCATATGCAGCTCAAAGAGCCGGATCCATGCCGAATGCACCCTATGGAATATCTGGTTACCAGCAGCTAGGTCCGCAATACCCAACACCACCCTTCCCGCCACAGCAACAGAGGACTCCTACCCAAGGCAACTCTCCATCACTAGAAGATTTAATGAAGCAGTATGCAACAAACAATTTAGAATTCCAACAGTTAGTAAGTTCCAGCAACCTACAATTTCGACAGAATATGACCGCCACCATCCAGGATCTCAAGATGCTAATAGGACAGCTAGCAAATACTGTGAGTGAACTACAATCAACTGGCTCAAGCAGCCTCCTCTCTCAACCCATTCCGAATCCGAGAGGGAATGCTAGTGCAGAACATTCAGAAGCGGCAAGGAATTACCTCAGCCTGTACAACATCAGGTACCGCAGCCGACTGAGGTCGACTCTGAAATAGTAGCCGACTCACAGTCTCCCTCACAAACAACTGTCCCATTGTCGTATCCATCCCGGACCGTCTCGGCAAGGAAACTAGATTCTGATGACGAACTGCTGAAGATGTTCCGGAAGGTGGAAATCAACATTCCACTTCTTGACGCGATCAAGCAAATTCCGAAGTACGCAAAATTCCTCAAGGAATTATGCATACACAAAAGGAGAAAGATGAAGGGGAATTGAGAACTGGGAGGCGTGGTGTCCAGCTTAACGAAAAGTGACACCATTGTAGGAATCTCATAGGTTCTGCCAAAGAAGTGCCGACACCCTGGTATCTTCTCGGTCCCATGTACAATTGGTGGTTGTACATTTGCTTACGCTATGCTGGACCTGGGAGCATCAATCAACGTCATGCCGGCATCAACTTACAAGTCCCGCAATTTTGGAGATCTGGGACCTACAGGGATGACCATTCAGCTTGCTAATAGAAGCATCATGCAACCCTTGGGAGTTCTCGAAGATGTCCTCGTCCAAGTGGATGAACTAATCTTTCCAACTGATTTCTATGTGCTTGACATGGAGGACGAGGCATCAGGAAAAGGATCAACCTTGATACTGGGGAGGCCATTTCTAATGACGACAAGGACTGAAGATAGACGTACATGCCGGAACACTCTCCATGGAATTCGGTGATGCATTGGTGCAGTTCAACATTTTTGAAGCCATGAAACACCCCACCGAAGACCACTCCCTCTTTGGTATAGATATAATGGAAGAATTAATAGAGGAATACTTCATACTAGACAGTTGTAGTGGAGGAATGGAAGATCTTGCTGGAACTGTTGAAGCCAGTAGCTGCTCAAAGGCCAATCATAATGAAGTACTAGAGTCCCCAGACTCTGAGGATGGCCATAGTAACACTAGCGACTTGGCATTTGAAGAAGAACTAACCACGTTAATAAACCAAGTCTGCTACCCTTAGCCCTTAGAGAATAAGAATAGTGCAGAGGTAAAAGTTGCCGAGACTACGAAGCCTCTACTTGCACAATTGGCAACCATATTCACGATTGAATCAAAGTCGGCTAAGGAAGGCCGAGTCAACGCAAGGTTAAAGTCAACTCGGCCGAAGAATCAAACACACAAGCCGACACACTTGCTGAAACTATCTCGGCCAGAAGGGACTAGACTCGAACCAAGAAGCTAATTGCTCCACCCGGATCCGATACCGAAGCTGTAAAGGAAACAGAGGCCGACCCCAGTCTGACAAGAGCCGAAACTAATCATCCGAGTCGACCGAAGCAATACAAGGCCGAGAACGTGTCGGCAATCCTAACACCGAGTTAAGAACAAGTCGGCCAAATGGATCCAAAAGCTGTAACTCAAGAATCTCCATCTCCACCACCCATGGAGCTGAAACCATTGCCTAGCCACTTAAAATATGCCTTTCTGGACAGTGAACAGCAGCTCCCAGTCATCATCGCAAGAAACCTCCTCCCGGAGCAAGAAAATAAGTTGTTAGAAGTCCTTAGGCAACACAAACAGGCAATTGGGTGGAAACTTTCTGACCTTTCAAGTATTAACCACTCCATATGCATGCACAGAATACTAATGGAGGAGGACATTAAGCCCATAAGGCAACAGCAACGAAGGTTGAATCCTACCATTCTAGATGTAGTCAATAAAGAAGTCACGAAACTACTTGCTGCAGGCATCATCTATCCTATCTCAGACAGCCAATGGGTGAGTCCTGTGCAAGTAGTGCCAAAGAAATCTGGCATGACCATCATGAAAAACCCACAAGATGAGTTGGTACCTACAAGGATTCAGAACAGCTGGCGTGTGTGTATCGATTATAGAAGACTAAATCAGGCAACCCGCAAGGATCACTTTCCTTTGCCTTTTATTGACCAAATGCTGGAGAAAATAGCAGGGAAATCCCACTACTGCTTTCTGGATGGATTCTTAGGATACATGCAAATACACATAGCACCTGAGGATCAACATAAGACCACTTTCACATGCCCATTTGGCACTTTTGCGTACACCGCATGCCATTTGGCCTGTGCAACGCCCCGAGCACATTTCAACGTTGCATGATGAGTATTTTCTCGGATTTGCTACAAGATTGCATGGAGGTGTTTATGGATGACTTCATGGTGTATGCAGAATCATTTGACGCATGCCTGAACAACCTGTCCAAGGTGTTGAAGAGATGCACTGACACGAACTTGGTTCTCAACTTTGAAAAATGTCATTTCATGGTGACCGAGGGAATAGTGTTAGGACATCTGATCTCCAACAGAGGCATTAAGGTGGACAAGGCGAAGATAGACGTCATTGCCTCCCTCCGAAACCCTACGACTGTGTGGGAAGTTCGCTCATTCTTGGGACATGCAAGCTTTTATAGAAGGTTCATCAACGATTTCAGCACAATAGCTTTGCCTCTATCCAAGCTGCTACAAAAGGATGTGGATTTCAACTTTGACCAGCCCTACATTAAGGCATTTCAGGAGCTGAAAAACAAACTTACATCTGCAGCCACCCTACAGGCACCCAACTGGGACCTGCCATTTGATTTAATGTGTGACGCATCCAATTCAGTATTGGGAGCTGTTCTCGGCCAAAGAGCTGGAGTCGGCCAACCAGTCCATGTCATTGCCTATGCATCCAGAACCATGGACTCGGCCCAGCAAAATTACACGACAATTGAGAAGGAGCTCTTGGCAATCGTATTTGCCTTAGACAAATTTCGCTCTTACCTTCTCGG
Organism: Mucuna pruriens; assembly: GCA_025330945.1. Classification (NCBI taxonomy): domain Eukaryota; kingdom Viridiplantae; phylum Streptophyta; class Magnoliopsida; order Fabales; family Fabaceae; genus Mucuna; species Mucuna pruriens. The sequence goes on along the minus strand of JAENHJ010000189.1, from coordinate 370,493 downwards.
TTCCAAAATAGTCGTGTTTTCTGATCACGCCGCTCTCAAATACTTGTTGAGGAAGTCGGATGCTAAGCCGAGACTGATCCGGTGGATGCTTCTCCTCCAAGAATTCGAATTGGAGATCCAAGATAAGAAAGGTGCTGAAAATTCTGTAGCAGATCACCTGAGTAGGATCGAAAAGGCAAGCGAACAAATACCCATCCGAGAGGAATTCCCTGATGAACATCTTTTGCATATCAAGACGGCCACACCATGGTTTGTCGATATCTGCAACTTTGTGGCAACATCTCAATACCCACCAGACGCATCTCGGTTATACAAGGAGAAACTTAAAAGTGATGCTAAATACTATGTATGGGATGACCCTTACCTTTGGAGATTATGCAATGATAAAATTATCCACAGGTGTATCCTTGACACTGAGATCAATTCGGTTCTCCAGTTCTGCCATTCGGCTCCTGGAGGAGGCCACTACAGATCATCTCGAACTACCAGGAAAGTGCTTGATTGTGGCCTGTATTTGCCTTCTATTTTCAGAGACGCTCATCAATTCGTCTCCACCTGCGACAGATGCCAGAAAGCAGGAATGGCCTTGAGCCAAAGACATGAAATGCTCCAACAACCCATCCTGTTCTGCGAGGTCTTTGATGTTTGGGGTATAGATTTTATGGGGCCATTCCCAATCTCCAATGACTATTCATACATCCTGCTTGTCGTTGACTACGTATCAAGATGGGTAGAGGCCATTCCCACCAGAACCAATGATGCTAAGGTTGTAGTGGACTTTCTTAAGTCCAATATTTTCTGTAGGTTTGGTGTCCCCAAAGCGCTCATCAGTGACCAAGGAAGTCACTTCTGCAACAAAGCCATGACCTCCCTTCTTCTGAAATATGGGGTGGCGCACAAGATAGCCACAGCATACCACCCCCAAACAAATGGGCAAGCTGAGGTGTTTAACAGAGAAATCAAACATACACTGCAAAATATGACAAATCCCAGCAGGAAGGACTGGAGCAGACTCCTTGAGGATGCTCTATGGGCTCACAGGACTGCATACCGAACACCGCTAGGATGTCCCCCTACCGGATTGTTTTCGGGAAGGCCTGTCACCTCCCTGTGGAGCTAGAGCACAAAGCTTACTGGGCAGTTAAGCAATGCAACATGGCATATGACCAAGCAGGAGAGCATCGAAAGTTCCAACTCCAAGAATTAGATGAACTTCGCATGGAAGCCTATGAAAATGCCAGGATCTACAAGTAAAAGGTAAAAACATTCCACGACCAAAAGATCCTGAGAAAAGAGCTCTATATTGGCCAAAAAGTGTTGTTGTTCAACTCCAGATTAAAGCTCATAGCAAGTAAGCTTCGCTCTAGATGGGATGGACCTTTTGTTATCACTAACATATTTCCCCACGGTGTAGTACAGCTCCAGGACGAACATACCAATCGTACCTTTCAGGTCAATAGGCATCAAGTCAAATCATTCCTCGAAGGTCCAGCACCAACTGGAGAAAACACGGAGAACATCTCCTTAGTAGAGCCGACTCCACCAGATGGCGCAACCTAGGCCAACTCGACCAACCCCTTCCATCTAAGCATTGAGGACAATGCCGAATTCAAGTCTGGGGGGTCTGTCCATCTGGGACTGGCCATTCACGTCATATCTGCCCTTTTCTCATTTCTCTCATCTAACTTTTTCATTTTGCTTCTTTCATATACCATTTTAAGTTTCATTAGTACTTCTTTCATTACTATTTTTGCCGCTTAAGTTCTTATTTAATAAAAAGAGTTTCCACTGCCGAGTCGATCACAGCCGGAATGGTCCCGGCTTAGAAGAATTACATGTCAAAAAACAAAAAGGAGAGAGACAATTCCTTTATGAGTCTGAGAGCCTGACAAGCCAGCAGAAACACTCTCTCCACTCCCGAGTTGAAGCTGCCACTGCCTAAAAGGGACCAAAACTATGGGTTTTAAGCGGTAAGTGGTGAAAATGGAAGAGGTAACCTTCAGGGGGAAGGAACAGAAACAACCAGTGTGAGAATTTGAGCCTTGCAACAGTGATGACTTATACTCTCACCATCTCCCATCTTTCTGAGCGATTCTTGCAAAGCATGTTACTTGTGTGTGTTGTATTTTGCCTTAACTCTCTGGCTACAACTGTTTTACACATGCAGGAATGACATGATCTAGGCCATATTTCTTATGAGCTCAGAGCCAAAAAAGTTGTCCAAAAAAAATAATAAGCTGACCTTCGTCACCCCCTTTGAGCCTAAATTGACCATTTTTCTTGCAGGTCACTACAAGCCAAGGCCAGAAAAACAATTTTTACCCTATCCTCGGGGAGCCTTGGAATTGTCTTGGGAATGAGTCAGAATCAAGTGTAGGGGAAGCTCATGGAGCAGAATTCAAGAGATTCAACAAAAGAGAAAAAGGCTCTGTATAATGGAGAATTGAAAAGAAAAAAATAAAAAAATAAAAAAATAAAAGGGAACATATAAGGAGAAAACAGGCAGCGGAATTAAACAAGCTGAAACATAATCAGCAAGCTGCATGAGTAGAAAAAAAAAAGAGAGAAGAAATACAAAAAGTGAGTAGACAAAGTCGGAAGGAGACCACAATAACTGGGACTGCCCTCATACTAAAACTCATTCCCCATTACTCCTCTCCTCCCCGCGGGACCTAAAGCTACTCTGCCTACAATTTACCCTACCAGTGGCCTTAACCCCGCTACAAGCCAGAAAAGTCCTAGTGATCATAATTGTTGTGTCTTGCAGGAGTAGGAAGAGAGCTTTGTCAAGATATGGTGATACCAATTCCATGCACTACTGAGTGCAAACACAAGCTAAACACTCGAGAGAATCGAGAGTTGATCACCTAAGTGAGGTTCCACCCCTCTGAGGTACTTTCCCCCATTTAAGAAACCATGAAGCACCTTAAATCCAAATGAAGTAGTTCCCTGATTGCATGAGTACTCTGATCCGGGAGGAAGAGAAGCCGACTCTGTACAGTCAGCTTAAGGAAGTCAAACAGAAGGGTCTCTTACCGAAATCTCCCTTGTTTAAGTCATATATTTTGCCCAAGAGTGCAAAAAGCTAAGTGTGGGGGTTTGATGAGTCATCAAATGCACATCTTAAGTGGACCTAAGAGGAGTGCCATTGAATAACTCACGAACTTAAAAGTGGACTGTTAACTAAGATCCAAATTAATGGCCTAAAATTAGAGTAAAACTTATTCATGACTTTTAGCTAACTATCTCTTCATTGCAGGTCCAACCTAGCTCAGCCACCACTGGCAGCCCAAACCGAGAGCCTGTCGGCCAAGTTGAAGACTCAGCCCATATAGCCAAAGGCACAATCACGAAGCTCAGCCAAGGTGGCGCTCCACGTCAGCAACACAATAGCCACCTCCACGTCACCAACTCAAGCGCCACATCATCTCCTAGACTAGCCTGCAACGCAAGTCGCAGCAAGGGCAGAATAGGGATTTTACTTGAAATTCTGTTAAGACAATTAGCTGTGGCCACACATGTATAAATAGACGGAACTCTGAACAATTAGGGGTTTTTGGCATTCAAACCTTACCGCATCCATTGTTTCCAGAATTCTCTCTCGTTTCCTTTCCCTCCGCTCACGGTGGTGCACGGTGCTGTTAATGGCGTTTCTCTCGATTGAGAAAACGCGAGCCAGGAACTGAGAAGTCGAAGATTGTCAGAGGAGACCGATTGGAGCACCAACGCATTCTGATAGATCCGAACCTCAGCGTCCTAGCTGGTAAAGGTGAATCATCGTCGTCGTCCATGGCGATTGTCGTGGAGGATGGAATCATCAAATCCAGGCCTTGTGTTTGTATTTTGTTTTCAATATTATAAGTGTTTTCTGAATTCTAAGTTCCGTCGCATTCCTGAATTTAAGTTCAATTATTATGTGCGATTGCACCTGGTAACAGAACAATGCTAGACTAAGCCGATCAGAACTGGTTTGCCTAATTCAGTAGATAATCATTTACGATTGTTAATTGAGAATCTAAAATCAGCTTGAACTTAATCTCTATCAACTGATGAGGTAGCAATTGTGTAAATCCTCGATATGGTAAGAGACACATCTGTGGTGATTGCCATAAGACTACCAAAGACTGGTATGGACTGTGATTGGAGTGATTGAACCAGAAAACCTTGACTACTGGAACAAAGCATAAACATAGCAGTAGCCATAGCAGTAGGAGTAGCACGTCAAATTGTATCCTAGTTAATTTCATTTCCGCACGTAGTTAATATCAATCCCGACTTCAATTCGCATTCCAACCCCCCCTCACTTACTATTTTCGGGTTTGAGACAGAGATAGTCCTTCTCTGTAGCGTCTGTCTGCACTTAGCTGAGACCTAGCTAGATTGTCTCTACCGAGACCATCTCGGCTCAGTTTCCGCCGAGGGCGACTCGGCCAGTGCCGAGATAAGTTAACACTCCACCTCTCAGATTCTACATCATTTTACTTCATACTAAACCACAACTGAGCACACTGTGTCCTTGAGAAGAATGACCTAGGGTTAGCTATGCTATAGTTAGCTTTAGTTATTTGATAAGCGTGTTGAAACAACTAAAAACGCCTAACATCAGATGGACCATTCGTTATCACTAATGTTTTTCCCTATGGTGTAGTTGAACACACCAACAGCACCTTCCAGGTTAATGGGCATCAAATTAAGCTCTTCCATGAAGGTTCAACACCAATAGTAAGCGACGTGGAGACCATCTCATTAATGGAATCGACTCCGCCAGATGACACACCCTGAGCTAGTCTCATGAACCCCCTCTACATTCATGCCATGCATTGAGGACAGTGCAGCATTTAAGTGTGGGGGATAGTGTGGTCATCCAAGGCTTGTTGAATTATGTGCTTAAAATTTTGTTCTGCCCTTGAAAGTGCAAACTCCATACTAACTCAATTCTGACCATTTATATATGTTTATACATGTTTTAGTTTTTAATTTCTTTTACGTCTTAATTTTCTTTTTCATCCTTATTACAGTATGATTTTTCTTTTTCAAGTCATTTCCCTTTATTGTAAATAGAAAGCTACCCAAGTCGAGTCCATACCGACGCCAACTCCATCTCGGCTAGATTCGAACCGACGTCGGTTTGGCCTAGACAATTTCGATTTTCATTTTTAATTCTGATTTTATCTTTCCTGACTAAATTCTAAACTCTGATTGTTGAGAAAAATGCCTTGAAAAAGAATTTGAAACGATTTCTTTGTCTTGGATGAAGCAGTAATAAGCAATTCAAAACCCTGGAGGACAGATTTTTCAAACTTAACTAGGAATGAAATTTTCACATCCTTAGTGGTAGAGCAATTAGCTGTGTGAGAATTTTTGAGCCTGTATATATATGATGGCTTTGCATCTTGCCATTCTCTCTTTCTTATGTGATTTTTGCATCCATGTTAACTATGTATTCTAGATTTTTCCTTGACTCTTTGGATATATCTGGTTTCGCATGTAGGAATGAAATAATCTAGGCCATGTTTCTAATAAGCCTCAAGCCAAATGGACCTACCTTAGAAATTCTATCACTTGTTTACCCTCTTTGAGCCTGAATAACCATTATTTTTTAATATGACAACTCATTACAAGCCAAAGCCAGAAAACCACGATCAACCTCAACCTTAGGGACAGAGGAGCTTTGGAATTGTTTTAGGAGTAAGTCACGATCAAGTGTGGGGGAGACACCAGGGACAAAGCAAGAGTAGTGTATTCAAAAGGGGTGAAAAAGGAAAGGAAGGAAGAAACAAGTGCAGGAAGGCAACAAAAAGAAGAAAGCAGCCAAAAGTCATAAGTTGTAACAAAAACACAGCACAAAGCTGCAAAATAAGAAGTGAGAAAAATAAGAAAAGAAAAATAGAAAAAGGGAAAGAAAAGAAGTTAGCAAAAAATGGTTCAGAAAGAATCGCAGTATCTTGGGATGTCCCTCATACTGACGAACTTACTCCCCATGCTCCTCTATTCCCTATGGTTAGAAAATTCACTCTTTCATCCTATACCCCACCTTTTAAACCCAGGCCATGATACAAGCCGAGAATGAAGTCCTTTTGATCATGATTGCATGTGTTTTTGAAGGTGTGGAAGGAGAGGTCAGTCAAGGTTTGGTAATACCAGTTCCATAGGATGTTGAGTGTATATACAAACATAAACACTTCAGAAGCTAAGAGAATATTGTTCCGTGAGAGAGCCCTGTCACTCTCGATCATCCTTTGATGCTTGCAAGTCACTTAATTGCCTTGAATGTGGAGAAAGTAATTTTCATAGATTGTTTGAACATCTTAATTCATAGGGTGAATGAATGATAATTCTGTTTTTATCTAAAGCTTGAGACATTTATTGAAAATTCTTTTTCTCTTTTAAAAATCTCCCTTACTGCTTGAAATATGATTTTTCCTAGGAGTGTAAAAGTGTAAGTGTGGGGGTCTGAGGAGTTATATTTTGTACACCTTATAAAGACCTAAGATGAGTGCTTTTGGGATCATTTAGTGCTTAAGGATTGACTCTTTACTAAGATTCACATTATGGACTTAGAAATAGAGAAGCTGTAAATCTGTGCTAATTTGCAGGTCTTAGCTAATAAAAGATTTATCCCATTTTACAAGACAAATCTGGATGATCTTGGCCCATCAAGAGAATCTCGGCCCAAGTGAGTTGTCCCGGCCAGACCGACTCCATCCAGGATCGGCCGACTCTACGGTCCAACAGCCCAATAAGGAGCAGCCCAATGCATTGTCCACGTAGGCAACCCAGCTCTGATGCCAACGCAACTCCAAGACAGCTCAGCTGCCTTGTCACCCTTGGAGAAGCTCGTAGCATAAGGAGAAATTGCACAAGGGTAGATTAGGAAATACAATCTGTAATTCTGTTAGGAAGTTGTCAATAGTGTGCGTCGAAAGGAATCCCAACTCATGTATATATAGGAAGAGCTTGGCGCATAGTAATCGATGTTGAATTCAGACTTAACTCCATACACCTTGCGTTCCATTTCCTCACGCACATTCTCCATTTTCACGGTGGTGCATGATTCTTCATTGGTGTTTCTCTCGATAAAGGAAGCGCAGGTCAAGGACTGAGAGGCTGAAGGTTGTCATGATTCTTCGTTGGTGTTACTCTCGATAGAGGAAGCGCAGGTCAAGGACTGAGAGGCTGAAGGTTGTCAGAGGGGACCGCTTGGCTTGCCATCTCACTTTGATGGACCTAATCCTCAGCGCCTTGGCTAACAAAGGTGAACCATCGCCGTTCGACCATGGTGATCGTCGTTGACGACGGATTCATCGAATCCACACCCTCTGTTTATATTTCATTCTTAATAATATGAGTAACTTTTGATTCCAATCTCGTGTTTGCGATTCCTGTATTTAATTCGCTTGTTGTGTCGCGATTGCATATAGTAATATGGACCAACGTTTGACTAGGCCGATCAGAACTGGTTTAACAACTTTAGTAGGTAATCAATTAGAGAACCTAAAATCAACTCTGAACTTAATCCTTGCCAATTGATGAGGTAGCGATTGTGTAAATCCTCGGTATGGTAATGGACGAATGTTTGGCGATTGTCATAAGGGAAGCTAAGGTTGATTTGGAACATGAATTTGAGTGAACGAATCAGAACTGACTTATTTACTAAGATGCAATATGAATACAGTAGTAGTAATAAATTGTGATCGTTGTGGGACCACCATAGTCTCCTCCATGGTGATCATTGTGGGAGGTTGAGTCCACAAGTCTATAAGTCAAGTCCATGTATCAGTACACTATTCTACAATAAATTGGTTTGAGTTTCTCTATTCTTTTGTTGTAATTCATGTTTTGTTCATCTGCTTCTTGCTACATCATGACCATGATTATGTATACATAAGAGTAGATCATGTTAGGTTAGGCCGATTGGAACCGATCTAACAACTTGATAGTTAATCGATAGAGAACCTAAAATCAACCACGTACGTAATCTGTGCTTCCTCAAGGCTGCAATTGTGTAAGCCCTCAGTTGGCAACGAACGAATGTTTGACTATCGTTGTAAGAATCCTAGGTTGGTTTGGAATTGAACCCATCACTTAGAACCGGAACCAATTACTTGTTAAACTGTTGGGCTGATATGCTAAATATTCATAGTCATAGTTTACTTATAACTACTTTCAGTAGTTAGTTTAAATTCTACTTTGCTTAGTACTCTGCCTTAGAACAAAAACCCCTCATTACATTTCCAGTCGAGTCCGAGTTTGGCTCTATCCGAGTCCATCTCCGTTCGAGTCTGAGTCAGTATTCTATATCTTCGTATTTTGCATGAAATTCTACTTTCCATACTAGACATAACTGAATACACTGTATCCTTGAGAGATTCGACCTAGGTTACACTATGCTATAGTTAAATCTAGTTTTATTTGATAACATGCAACGACAAAAACATATTATCAGTCATACCAACTCTCACAAGGCTCAACTACACCTCTCCTTGTATCATCCAACATGGAAGTCCACCATATTGAGAAACAGTCCCCAAAAGCTAAGGTCACCAACCTTACCCCTTTTGGCCTTGTATATCAAAACTAGTTATCACTTGCTCAACCTTGAGCTCCCAATCTATATAGAACTCAAGCTTATAATTTCCTAAGAATGGAGGTATCTTACACTTACTCATACCTAATTCATCATGCATATCCTCTTTTTTACTATCACACCTCTCCTCCCTTTTAATCCTCTCATATCTTTCACGCCTCTCTTCCCTAAAGGACTGTGAACTCCTACTATGGTCACTATAGTGTCCTCCTCCAGAACCATCCTTCTTGGCTCTACTTAAAGTCTCAACCTCATCATTAGTACTTTGTACATCCTTTTGCACCACATCAAGCCCCTTTCCAGCTAGGTCCAACTTCTCTCAAAGCTCATTCATGGTGTCTATAATGTATTTAGACATAGGTGAAAGACCTTCCCAATTGATACTAGAATTATCCATCCTTCTTTCACTAATTCCCTCCCCAAAGCCTCCTAATCTTTCTCAAACACTTTCAGCACCACACCACACTAAAATAGTCTCACCATACTCTCTAAGTGTTTGTCACTCACTCTCATGTAACATATTTTTTATGGCTTTTTCTCTAAGGTACGCTCTAGCCTTTTTTCTCTTAACTCTCAATCTAAGATTGACTAATAAACATACTCTCTAAATCAAACATATCAACTGCAAGTGAAAGCTAAACAAATCTCAAGATACTCTTAAGAATGCAAATGAAAGAAAACTTAAAGACAAAACACTAGAAGGTAAGAAAATTGACAAGCAACAAAAGCTAAGAAAAGGAAAGCTAAATTCAAAGAAATTTAATATGATATGTAAGAAGACTCAAAGAATAACTAAAAGACATTTACACATGTAGAGGAACTCAAGAAATAGGCAAAAATGTATTGCGCTAATAATGCACTATCAATGCACCAAAATTAGCACTTTAGAACTCATGTGTGCTTTATAGACTTTTAAACCTTAAAACAACTCTTTCTTTGGATCTTTTTCTTTTGTTTTTAGTTGACTAAGCTCTATTTTTTTACTGTAGTAATACAGCCACCTGAAAACTCTTTTTCTTTCTCTTTTAGAAATCTTTTTCGCACAAACTTTTGGTCCTTAATTTTTTTTACAACACAAGCACAATTTTAGCACACTTTCTTGCATAATTTCTCAAAGCATTTCATCAAAAACATGGTGAACATTACTTAGGTGTAAAACAACACCTAAGTAGGCAAGATGCAAGGCAAAAGCATAACACAAAAAACATTACACAAAAGATTCACTAGCATACATTATAGGACTAGTAAAACCGAAAATCCCCAATTTTTAGTATCAAGAACCCTAAGACTTGAAACCCCAATCAAATCACAAAATTAACATAAAGTGAACCATGGATCTAAGAACAAGAACCATGCAAACAAAACCCTACATAAACAAAGCTAATTGGACAAGAATTGGATCACAGAATTGAAGAATATCTTACTAGTTTGTGGTTCACCCAAACCACCTCAAAACTCCATGGATCTTCTTGATTTTGAGCTCCATTCAACTGCTAGGTGCAGAATTCTAGCTCTGATACTAATTGACATGTCTCTGATCATGAATTAAGCCTAGCAAGAAAGAATTTCCAAGAAACCAAGAAAAATGCAAGAAACCGTGGAAACCAATAAGGATGAAAGGAAAAAGATGGACAAGGTAGGAATGGATTTCACCATTAGCTCAAAGAGAACTAGATAAGAGTAGTGAGATTCACCACAAGAACCATGGATGCTGGATGAGAATAAAGGTTTAATGATTAATCCAAGAATAGAGAAAGCTCTCACAAGTGCAAAGCACCTTCTATTTCACAAGTCAAAAAAATGATTAAAAGTTGTCCAAGAATAAGTAAAAAGAGTCCTTTTATAGCATGATTAGTGCCTGGATTAGGCTCTACTAATCATGCTTAAGACCCCACGAAAAGGCTCAACCAACAAGGCCCAAAACAAGCCATCCTAGCCATAGTCTTAATAATTGAAATTTTGGTCATTTTAGTGACCGAATTGGAGACGAATTGGCTAGGTAGATTTTGGCATCCAAAAAGGACCTTGACTTAAGTCTATCCTATCCTATATAGGATGTACTGAAAATACAAGGAAATTACAAAGAAAACAAAGTATTTCCATCCCTGTAAATTGCCTTCAAGGGAGTTGGACACATGGTACAAAGTAAGGTCTCCTTGGTCTTCTCCTTAGCCCTTGAGGGTGGCCAAATTGTGTTGTATTTCCTCTTGGATCTTATTAAGCCTTTTTCTAATGATAGATCCTTCAAGTTTAGCGATTTCCCCTTCCATATATGCATCACTCTACCCTCAATACATAATAATAATGTTAATAAAATATACTTAAATTGAATTTAAATTTAAAAACATATATCGACCAGTAAAGGATTTACAAAATTTAATCATCATAGTAATTGAAAATAAACACACATTCCTAATGTTATTCTAAAGGCCAATTTCTAACGTTACATAATATAAAACGGCTACCATTCATAACGTAATTACAAAAAAAGCACATTGATGTCACATGTTCTATCAAAGCGTAACCCAGAACAAAATAAGAACAAAAAGGAAATACAACTAGTAGCTAATGAGCCATAGCTCAACCCTCATGCTTAACGTCATGTGTAAATAGCATTCAACTGAAATACAAACAAACACACAATAAAAAAGAAGTGAGAAATATACCTCACTCAAACTCACAATATTAGAACCACACACGCACAATCATCATACAATAAGAAATCACAATAATAGACAATCACATATAAGTATTCACATGAATGCAAGTAATGCACTCCTAGTACTACTGTATTTCATTGGTACCATTCTAACTCAAGAAATAGGCTAGGCATAATCTTACTAATCACTGCCTCTACGGTTAGTGATAAAGCAATTTTGAAGCACTTAATAGTGATTTATCCTGAACATATTTGACACTATTTTTTAGTTAATAATCACACATTGGTTGAGTATTAGGCCATTGTGCTTAATTAAGGATAGTTGCTAATATTTGTTGATTTTCGGACTTAATTTTCATTATGAGGTTGCTATCTTGCACAAGTCATATCTAGAGCTACAGACCTCCAAATTGGACAATCTTGGTAGACCTAGAAAGCTAAGACGAAGATATGAAACTTCTCTCGTTATAGTTCAACCTAGTTCAACCGTTTGAAGTGTCAAATATGGACGAGAAGTTATTACCTCTACACCACATTGATTGGACTTTCCCTTGAAAATTGGTTGGCTTGTTAGGTTGCTAAAGCTTTTGTCCAAGCTCATTCTCCTTGACACTTTCAACCATGTGATCATTTAGGAAGTTAGTTAGGTAGTTCATTTAAGGAGTTAGTTAGGTATTTTAGTTAGGAAGCTAGGAAGTTAGTTAACTGGTTAGTAGTTAGTTTGTTAATTGGTTAGTAGTTAGTTAAATTCGTATATAGGGAGAGAGTTTTAAAAAGTTGGATGGTTTTGTTCATTTGAAGATGTTTTTGACACTTTGAAGTTTTGAGAGTTTCTCTCAGATTTAGAAGAAGTTTTTCCTCTCTTCTCAATTATATGCTACTATGTTCTCTTCTCAATTGTATTCTGCTGTGTTTTCTATGATGATAGCCATGGAAGGATAAGCTTCATTGTCAATTTAAGGTTTATGAATGTAAATCAATTTGAGTTCTTGATTCTTTATCTATTTTATGCAATTTCTACTATTTGTCTTTCCAATTTTTAATTCGTTTTCATGAATGTGATCTCGCTTGAATTTTGGATTGTGTTAGGTTAGGATTGATTAATCCAAATCTAATCAAGTTTAGGTAATCGATTGATCACCTAAAATCAACTAATTTTGTGCTTGAATTCATGCTAATTATGGACTGCGATTATGATCTCAATATGCATGGACAAATTTTAGATGATTATCTAAAGAAACTTAGGTGGATATGAAATTGTATCTTTCTTTAGAACCACGATAATTGATTGCATGATTGAATTCTTGAATTGATGTTCTACAATTAATTTAGAATCAACTATGTTATGTAGAAATTTGTTGTATACAATTCCTGTTCTACAATTTCCTGTTCTGCACTAAACCCCCATTTTTCATATCTGTTTTGGCTTTTGATAAACAAGATTAGTCATAATATGATTGTGTCCTTGTGAGAATCGACGAAGGTTAGTCCCAACACTACAAAAATTAAGGAAAATCTAGTGATTTGATAGCGTGTCGACAACATTATCAGTTAGTCATGCCACTCTAACATGATATTCCTTTGGTAGCACGTCAAGTACTACTCGGCTTGCATCCTCAAGTTTAGCATGTGGGATCAGGCATGACCACTAAAACACATATGTACCAAGTATCCCTGAAGAGGTCTAGTGACCTTACTACTCAAGTTTGCATCTACATTCCTTACACGTTTGTTTCATTAAATGATGCATGATACGATTTAATTTGTATTATTTTCTCTAGTCACAAATCAGGTTGATGAGGACCATTCTCACCCATCAAGGCCTGGATACCTCATCCATGACACGTCATATATTCTTAAATTGGGCTGATGAGGATCATTCTCGTATCTTTAGGCCTAGTACCTCATCCATGACCCATCACACACTTTTATGAGTACCCTTCTAGTCCCTCCCAAGCTCAGGTACTAGCAAGATAAGTCCTTCAAGGTCATTCTCATCCATCATAGGCTAGGTCACCCTTCTCATTTACCTTTATCATTTGTTATGCATTTTTACATGTCATATATCAACATTCTCATGCATTTTCAACAATCACAATAATATCATCATTATACTTCTCATGTGTTTTCAACAATCAAACAATATTATCTTTGCACATCACATGTTCACTAGTCAACAATAAATTCAATCATAATACAATAGTAAATTCAAGTAAGGCAGCACGAGCATGCTCTCATTACCTCAAGTGTGCATAATTGGTGTGACTATGCATGGGCGTTCACATGTTCAGTACGTTTGTGCTTGTCGACATGCTATCGAGTTCTCCTGGATTCTCTCCCAATCTTTCCAACCTAAAGGGAAACCTATGGTTTTTTTTTACATTTTGCACATATATAACTAATTGCACACAAGGGTTCTACAACAACAATACAACTTAAACCATATTCTTTAATTGATTAAAATTATAAGCTCTAGGGGGCTCAACCCTCTTTGTAAGGTACTAAGACCTTTGGGGTATAGGGAAGCCCCATAACCCATGCCCACTAGGTTAAGAGTCTTGTACTCTATTAGTTCACCCTAGCCAGACAAGAACAGATAACTTTGGGGTCCTAGGGATGACCCCTTTTAACTATAATCATACTCATACCTTTAGAATGTGGACTCCCAAGTAGGGTTTCCACTTCTTAGGGTTTCCACTTCTTAGGGTTGTTCCTTCGATTCTTAGGTGTGTTCTCTAGAGTTTATCCTCCTTGACTCTTTGTAAAGAAATCCATGTCTTGAGTGAATGATTATTTATAGCATGGGTGCAATAGGTCATTCATTTATAAAGTGGCGAAATGGGCTTTATTGCTCATTTTCTGGGCTACAAGTATGCACAGGCATGCTTATTATCGTGCACGGATGTGCATGGCCTTTTCATGGGGTCTATTCATAACTTGGGCCTTGACAGTCCTTTTTGTTATTTTTAACTTACAAAAACCCTACTCCTAGCCCAATACTTATTTTCCCCAATATAATTTTTGTTAATAAGTGACCAAATAGCCTTTTTAAAACATGCACATATTTAAATAACTAATTAAGATACTATATCACACATGCAATGAAAAATCAAAGTGTTACACTTTGAGCTGTGAATATAGAGGTTTGGAGGTAAGGAGAAGAAGAAAAAAGAGAATGAAGAGGAGGGGGAGGGGAGGTGTGTAGCAAGGCAAGAAAGAAAAAGTAGATAAAATTTAATAGAATAAAATTATAATGGTAGTTTAAAATCACCACTATATTAAAATTAATTATTATTTAAACACCAAACACATTAGTTTTATAGTGGTGGAAGGATTATATTGACTTTAATTTGTAATTTTGCCTAAAAATTAAGTTTTGATGTTTATGTTAAGGTTCTTCATTGCACATATTATTTGTTGTGCAACAAAGTTTCTCCATACTACAAAAGTGAGTATAGAAATCATTTTAGAATTACAAGACAATTATTGGAAGTCTGGATTATACATACTTGTATTCTAAGAATAATTTGAGTAAAAAATGTTTAACTTAATCATTTGATCTAAACATGTTAATCATTAAACAACACATATTCAAATCAAATATGTATATATAATAAAAACTTAATTAGAAACTAACTTTCAACCATTGTAAAGAAAATATATCCTCACTAAGACTTGTATTATTCTGACTTTTCTAAACCTTTACTCACTCAAACTTGGTGATGTGTTTCTCAATAAAGGAGCTAGCACAGTGACCCAAAACAAAGAGCATGTTCAATTTATAGAGTTTCACCCATCACAGAATTCATCAGATAATTAAATGTCCTTAAATATTTCGCTAAAATAATGGGTAGTATCTAACAACAAAATGGATCACATTCAGTCATTGTTATCATTTTCCACGTTCAATTTTAGACAATAAAATCAATGTCCAATTGTAACATAATTTTTGTTATTGATTTTGAATTTGAATGTTCAATAATGAAAAATTTATTCAATGATTTGAATAACTATAATGAAAAATTCTAACATTCTCTCACTTGGTCCATTTAACCTATTAACAATCATGACAAGAAAAATATAAGAATCATGGTGATAGGTCCTCTAATAATGAGTATTATCTTCCACGTATCACAATATATTAAGTTTTTCAATATTATTAGCCTTTAACTTAATGAATAAACCATATGTTTACTATGGATCTATTTCTAATAATATTTCTCAAAACAAATATGTGCACAAAACCATATGAGAAAACATCAAACTGAAAAGAGTTTTATTGAAAATAATAAATGTACATATAATGAAATCACATAATGAATCCTAGTCCCATTTGTACCACATGATCCTTAAAATTCTTTGGTGGTATGCCTTTAGTTAAAAGATCAACAATCATCAACTCAATGTTGACATGTTCAATAACCACTTTCTTTTTCTTAACATGTTCTCTTATGGCTAAGTATTTTATAATGATGTGTTTACTTCGACTCCCATTTTTATTATTTTTAGCCATAAACATTATAGTCAAGTTGTCACAATACAACTTCAATGGTTTAGAAATAGAATGCACAACTCTAAGTCTAGATATGAAACTCTTCAACCATACATCATGTGAGGTAGCCTCAAAATAAGACACAAACTTAACTTCCATAGTGGAGGTGGCAATTAAGGTTTGCTTTGTACTTCTCCAAGATACAACTTCACCAACTAACATGAAAATATGAACAAATGTTGATTTTCGGCAATCAACGCAACCAGCATAATCTGAATTGAAGTAGGTAATAACCTCTAAATCATCAATCTGTCTATACATGAACATGTAGTTCTTTTTCATTAAAGTTATCTCATTACTTTCTTTGTCATCACCTAAGGATTTTTTTGGCAACTTTCTAGTGACTTTTTTTTTACTTTTTTCCCATCGACGTTCACTCCGATGGTGATTCTTTTCTCACACATGAATCATATTAGTAGTGATTACTTTTTCATCAATGTTCATTCTAGTGATGATTCTTTTCTCACATATGAATCATATTAGTAGTGATTTTTTTCCCATCAACATTCACTTCAGTGACTCTTTTCTTACACATGAATCATACTAGTGATAACTTATTTCCCATCAATGTTTATTTCGATGGTGGCTCATTTTCTACTAACAATATTATTAGTTTGAAGCTTCTAAATTTGGTTTTTAGAAGGTTGGACCTTGTTTTACTTACCAAGAAATTTCTCTTTAGCTTATGATCATTCGAGCTATTTGGCTAAATGATCTTTTCAGCAACTTTCTTCGCCTTCTCTATCATCTTTGAGTTGTCTTTCAAACTATTGTTTTTTAGGTGGAGCTCAATTTTTATGTTTTCTCTTTATTTGTAGAGAAATAAATTGTTCTTCATGTAAAAAGTTGAAACTTAAATACAACTTAATAACTTTCAGCTTGAGGGGGAGTGTCAGAAAATCAGAGAAATATTTAACGATATTCTTAGAATATCCTAGACCATCTCTTAGGATTTATTCTTTTTTATATTTTATTATTTCTTTTCTTATTTAATTAGATCTTTATATTTATAAACATATAATTTTATATAAATAGAAATATTATCTCCTATATTGATTTATATTTATTACATTAAATCTATATAAATTGAACTCGTGGGTTATACATAGTTTTAACATCTTTTGCAATTGTTTTTTTTTTCTCTTTCAACGGTATTTGATGAGATTTGAGAAGGTTGATATATGTTTCATCCAAGAAACAAAGATGGATGTTGTGGAGGGGGCTAGTTGAAAGTTTATGTGGTGGAACAAATTGTGGCTGGTTTTTTCGCCCAATAGTTGCATTATCTAGAGGGATTCTTAGTTTATGGAATGCTTCTAAGTTGAATCTTCATTTTTCCTTTTCAGGAGAGAACTTTGTGGGCATTTGCGCTTCCTTTCACCGTGACAATAAAATATGCTTTTTTGTTAAAGTTTAATCTCCTTGCCACTTGGAAGGGAAGAGGAAGTTATGGAAGGACATTTTAATGTCAAAGAGGGAGCTCTGATAGGGAAAAACCACCCTGATGATGGGAAGGTAGTAAGATATTGGAAATACCAATAAGACACCACTAATGTGGTGACACAACGCAGCGGATAAAAATTCCCCTAACTTGCAAGAATCTCTGAGTAACCACAAATAAGAATGATAATAACAGTAAGAAGAATCACACAAGAGAGACCAACATTTTTAACGTGGAAAAACCCCCTCAACGTGAGAAGTAAAAACCACAGATAGTCTAGACCAAAGAAATCAATCCACTATGATTAATTAAGAGTACAAGAGTTATCAATCTCTTCTATCTCTCTCGCACTCTATGAAAAATCCACTCTCTCTCAATTTCCAAATCTGACCCCTTCTCCTCTTATAAAGAGAGACCAAGCGGACTTGAGAGTATTGGACTTTTGTCCACATAGTTGGGAGCCCAAAAAATAACCCAACATATCTCCCCCTCACAACTATGTGGAGGTAGTCGCCAGTCTGGCGATCTAACAACAAGCTTCAAACTTCCCTCTTGGAAACTACCTTGGTCATCATGTCAGCGTTCTAACTATCATAGAATAACCAATATTCATCCTGAACAAAACCAAGCTCTGCCTTGGTAATGGACAAAGCAACACACTTTTGCAATTTAGATTGCCAAGCCTTTTGCCTTTCTTCACTCTCCATGGACTCCTAGTAATATTCAGGTTCTTCTCCATATGTCAAAGTCATATACTCATCGGAAGTATACCTTGTAGATGATTGTCTTTGTCTATTAGACTTCCTGAGTTGAATTGGAGGTGGTTCAGGAGCATCACCCAGATTCTCATCTTGTGACATCTCTTGTTCCTTTTCAACATCATCATCAGGAGGAACATCAAAATCATCTCCAAGCTGTTGATTACCAACATAATTATGTTGCTCACCATTCTTATCAATATCTTAAATGGTTTCGTCTTCCATGAATTGTGCATCACGGCTTCTGACAAGTTTCTTCTCAACAGGATCATACATCCTATAATCATACCCATCATGACCATATCCAATGAAGATACACTGCCTAGTCTTCATATCCAACTTGGATCTTTCATCCTTTGGAACATGCACAAAGGCCTTACAACCAAGACTCATGAAATGATCATACTTGACATCTTTGCCAAACCAAATCTTGTTTGGCACCTCAGTATTCAAAGCAACTACAGGACTGAGATTAATAACATGCATTGCTTTGTAAAGTGCCTCACCCCAGAAATGCTTAGGTAACCTTGCTTCAAAAAGCATGCACCTAACCCTCTCAATCATTGTCCTATTCATCCTCTCTGCTAAGCCATTCAACTGAGGAATTTTAGGAGGAGTCTTTTCATGTCTGATACTCTGCTGCCTGCAATATACATCAAAAGGTCCACAATACTCACCACCATTATCAGAACGAATACATTTCACCTTCTTATTTGATTGTCACTCAACCAAAGCCTGGAATTGTTTGAACTTCTCCAACACTTGGTCCTTTGTCTTTAAAACATAGACCCAAAGCTTCCTAGAACAACCATCAATAAAGGTAACAAAATAAAGTGCACCATTAAATGACTTTATCTTCAATGGGCCACAAACATCAGAATGCACCAATTCTAGCAACTCTGACTTCCTTGAGGAGGATGCTTCTTAAAGGATACTCTAGTCTGCTTACCACCCATGCAATGAGAACACTTCTCCAACTCTGCATTCTTCAATCCTGGAAGTATGTCCTTTTTGGCTAAACAAGTCAACTCTTTTTCACTTATATGACTAAGCCTTTGATGCCACAAAGATGCCCCCATATCCATGGCATTCACATTGTCTTTAGCAACCAAAGCTTTTGTCCAATACAATTTAGAAATTTTCTCCCATCTGGCCACAACCAAGTTACCTTTGGTGAGTTTTCATTTTTCATGACTAAAGTGATTATCATAACCACCATCATCAAGCATATGCATAGATATCAAGTTAAAGCGAACATCTGGAGCATGTTTGACTCCTCTAAGCCACAACTGCATTTCTGTATTGGTTTGCAAGCAAACATCACCAACACCGATCACCTTGGTCACACCATCATTACCCATCTTCAACACTCCAAAATCACCTACAATGTAAGATGTAAAGAACTCCTTCCTTGGTGTAACATGCAGTGTAGCACCACTATCAATAATCCACATGCTCTCATTGAATACAAAATTAACCAATTCAAAGTCTCGAAGAATGACAAGACCATCACCTGTAGCAGTAGTGACACAATCATCATCCTTCTCTTTTGACTTGTTCTTTTTGCCTTTGTTCTCCTTTTTCCACAAGAAACAATGTTTCTGTATATGCCCTGTTTTGTGACAGTAGTGACACTCCACATTCTTGTATCTAGTCTTGGATTTACTTCTACTCTTTTCTCTTTCCTTTTTCTGACTTCTTCCCCTATTTTCAATGTCAAGTACCTCAGACTGAGATGAAGAACCTGGTCTCTTCCTTCTCATCTCCTTGTTAAGGACACTATCCTTTACCATTTGCAAAGAGACAACACCATTAGGGGCTGAATTTGTGATAGAAACCTTAAAAGTCTCCCAAGACTCAAGTAGAGAATTCAAGAGTAATAATCCCAAAATCTCATCTTCAAATTTGATGCCCATTCCTAACATTTGATCAATAATCCCTTGAAATTCATTCAAGCGATCTGACAGTGAAGTGCCTTCCTTGAACTTCAAACTCACAATAGAATTCAACAAAAATAATTTGTTGTTCTCACACTTTGAGGCATACAAAGATTCAATCTTCTCCCACAATGTCATGGCATGTATCTCACTTGCAATGTGATTATAAACATTATCATCCACAAAAAGTCGGATAAAACCACATACCTGTTGATGCTCAAAATCTCATTATTCATCAGACATAAATTCTAGCTTTTGAGCAGCAAAAACAAGAAGATGCATTTTCTTCACAAATAATAAATTTTTTATCTTCCCTTTCCACAAGTGATAATTAATGTCATTCAAACTCACCATTATATTTGTATTAACCTCCATTATTCTCGCAAGTAGAACACCCTTCAAACTAGAGAGCTCTGATATCACTATGATGGTGAAAAAACCATCCTGGTGATGGGAAGGTAGTACGATACTGGAAAAACCAATAAGGCACCACCAATGTGGTGATACAACGCAGCGGATAAAAACTCTCCTAACTTGCAAGAATCTCTAAGGAGTAACCATAAATAAAAATGATAGTAACAATGAGAAGAATCACACAAGAGAGACCAATATTTTTAACATGAAAAAACCCCCTCAACGTGAGAAGTAAAAACCACGGGTCGTCCAGACCAAAGAAATCAATCCACTATGATTAATTAAGAAT
This sequence comes from Mucuna pruriens, assembly GCA_025330945.1. NCBI lineage: Eukaryota > Viridiplantae > Streptophyta > Magnoliopsida > Fabales > Fabaceae > Mucuna > Mucuna pruriens. Next base: position 349,856 of record JAENHJ010000189.1, on the reverse strand, counting down.
ACAAGAGTTATCAATCTCTTCTGTCTCTCTCACTCTGTGAAAAATTCACTCTCTCTTAATCTCCAAATCTAACCCCTTCTCTTCTTATAAAGAGACCTAGCGGACTTGAGAGTATTGGCCTTTTGTCCACATAGTTGGGAGCCCAAAAAATAACCCAACAAGCTTTGGAGGCAAGATGTGGTGTGACATGAAGTTTGAAGGATGGAAATTCTTTGCCCTCAAGGAAAAGTTAAAAAGATGTAATGAAAGGTTGAAACGATGGAACAAGGAGGTTTTAGGGAATGCTTCTAATTTGAATCTTCGTTTTTCCTTTTCAGGAGAGAACTTTGTGAGCATTTGTGCTTCCTTTCACCGTGACAATAAAATATGCTCTTTTGTTAAAGTTTAATCTCCCTGCCACTTGGAAGGGAAGAGGAAGTTATGGAATGACTTTTTAATGTCAAAGAGGGAGCTTTGGAGGCAATATGTGGTGTGACATGAAGTTTGAAGGATGGAAATTCTTTGCGCTCAAGGAAAAGTTAAAAGGATGTAATGAAAGGTTGAAACGATGGAATAAGGAGGTTTTAGGGAATTTGGACTTAAAGATAGAAGAGTTGGTTCAAGTGATAAATAATTTAGATGAAAAGGCAGAACAATACTTCGTTAGAAAACGAGATGGAGTTGAGAAGGATGACTACAACAGAGCTTTGGCATGTTTGGGGGATGAAGGAGAGTCTATTACAACAGAAGGCAAGAACAAGATGCCTAAAAGAAGGGATGCCAACTCAGTGTACTTTCACGCTCGTATCCGATCACATAGAAGGCAACCATCTGATAAAGGTTAGAACGAAGGTGTTCAGGAAATTAAGCAGGAAGTTAAAGTTCAATTTGAAAATCATTTCTAAAATACTAGCTGCTCGAATAAAAACAATGTTAGGTTCTATTATTTCACCATGCCAAACTATATTCCTAGCAAAAAGACTAATTTTGGATGGTCTGGTTGCATCAACAAAATTGCCGATTATGCCAAAAGATTCAAGGAGGAACTTCTCATCTTCAAAGTGGATTTTGAAAAAAACATGATTTGGTCAATTGGTGTTTTTCAAACTAGCTACATGATGAAGAGATTGAGATTTTGTCATAAATAGAGGGGTGGATTCGAGGCTGTATTTGTTTTGACACATGCTTGGATGTTAGTTAATGGAAGTCGTCCTACTAACGAATTTCAAATGAGCAAAGGACTAAGAAAAGGGGATCCACTTGCCCCTTTCCTATTCTTAGTAGTAGTAGAAGGATTATGCGGGCTTATGAAAAAGGCAAGGACATAGGAAGATTTTCAGGTTTTAGAATTGGAGATGGAGAAGAATCTTGAATACTATAATATGCGGACGACACTATTCTTTCTGGAAAGGCTTGCACTCAAAATTTATAGACTATGAAGGCAATCTTATGGTGTTTTGAGCTTGTGTTGGGACTCTAAGGTAAATTTTTATGAAAGCAAGTTGATTGGAATCAATATTGAAGAATCTTTCGTGGTGCATGGCAGCATCTAACTTCCTTCCATGCAACATGGGAGAAACTCCTTTCAAGTTCCTTGGACTGCCAATTGGTGCAAATCCCACTAGACTGGATACTTGGCAGCCCATAATTAGTGAGAAAAATATTGGCTTCTTGGAACGGTAGACATGTATCCTTAGGTGGGCGAGTTGTACTTATTAACTCAGTGTTCTCCGGTCTTCCCCTTTATTTCTTTTCTTTTTTCAAAGCTCCAAAAAAGGAACTATACATGCTTGCTAGAATGCAGAGATCCTTCTTGTGGAGTGGAAATGAAGAGTCGCATAAAGTTGCATGGGTGAGATGAGATAAGGTTTGTGAACCAAAGTGTGGGTGGTCTCGGTATAAAAAACAGAATTATTCAATATTAGTCTTCTTCCCAAATGGAAGTGGAGGTTTTTTAATGACAAAAGGGCTATTTGGTACATTATTCTATCTGCGCAGTATGATTCTTTGATACAGTTGAACACTAATTCATCATGGAGGACAACTTCATGGTGGTGGCGAGACATTAACAAAGTGGAAGGAAAGGGGAGAATGCCCAGTAGAAACGAAAGTGATGAATGGGTGAGGAAACTACATAGCTCGAGGCCCTTTACAGTGAGTTCCGCTTATGTTTGCTTGTAGAATTTATTGATGCATGATTCTTCCCATAACTCTATGCGCAACATATACCCTAAATTTTGGAAGAATACAATCCCTTCGAAGGTATTGACTTAACTCTTGGCGCCTATTGTTGGATAGGATACCAACTAGAATAGCACTTTACATAAGGAATATAATCACTCACAGCCATGAAACTTAACAGCAAGGAATGGACGTGCACCAAAATGCATCTGTGGTTAAGAGGATTTTGAATGAGGTTACTCTCACAACTTGTTAAGCTTTCATAATATTTACTGGGATTCTGGCGATGGAAATTGTGGATTGTTATTGAATTTGAAGGTTACTACTGAAGCTATGAAGTCTTTTGGTTGGCCTTATCTTTTGCTGCAGCTATGAAGTCCTTATTAATTGGCCATTTAAGTTTTGCTGTGAAGGCAAATGTGGGTAATTGTGGTGGAGGATACAGATACCCTGTTTTTGGTTCTGTTTGCCAAATTTTGAGCTACAAACATCGAAGATTTAGTCCTGGTTCCGGTTCTTTTTTCTGCTACTATAATCTTTTGTCCTATTATGTAACAGTAGATAGAGTAATTATAGTACTCTCTGATAATTAAAAAAAGTTATTGTTTTGTTGTCTTGACGGAGAAAAAATGGAGCTCCTGACCAGACATAGATCTTTTGTTCAAATTTTGTTGCTGTTTACTGTGAACAAGGTTCGAATGTTTGACTGAATGACTAGATTTCCTTTTCAACGTTATTCAATATGATGCAAGTTTCTAGACGGTTCATCTTATATGTAATGAAGGGTTCATTACAAATGACTTCACAATTATTAATAAAAGCCATGAACTTGTCAGAGTTGAAATACTATGTACCAATAATTAGAAGTAAAAGAAATTGTGTATTGATTGAATTAAATTATACAATTTTTAATCTTCCTTTTTATAGGGTAAATGTCAACTACCTAAAGATAAACTAATAATAGATTAAAAAATAACTAGATAATATGAGATATTCACAATCTCCTAATATGATATTTAAATATTTGTAACCACTTCATCTAATAAGATATTTAGATATATGTAACCTCTTAATAGGTTACCTATCATATCTTATCAGATATTTACAATATCTCCAACACTCCCTCTCAAGTTGGTAAATGAATATCAATCATTCCTAACTTGCCATTAAGTTTTTGAAATCTAGTTGTAGGGAGCCCTTTGATGAAAACATCTGCCACTTGAAGTCTTGTAGGAACATGTGCTATGACTATAAGTCCACTGTCTAACTTCTCTTTAATGAAGTGTTTGTCAATCTCAATGTGTTTTGTCCTATTGTATTGGACTGGATTATGGGACAATACTTATAGCAGAGTTGTTGTCACAAAACAACTTTATAGGTCTCTCATATTTTACTTTAAGGTCATCAAGAATAATCTTCATCCACAATCCTTCACATATACCATATGTCGTGGCTCGGAATTCTGCTTTTGCACTAGATCGAGCAACCACATTTTACTTCTTGCTCCTCCATGTTACTAGGTTTCCCCCTAGAAACATACAGTATCCTGAGGTGGATCTTCTATCCACAACCGATCCTACATAGTCTGCATTTGTATATATTTCCATGGACAACGTTCCTTCTTTTCTGAACAATAGTCCTTTTCCTAGACTTGCCTTCAAATACTGGAGGATCCTTTCAATTGCCTGAAGGTGCCTTTCCCTATGATCATGTATAAATTGGTTGATCACACTAACAAAGATAGGCAATATCTGGCCTAGTATGGGATAAGTAGATCAATTTCTCCACTAATCTTTGATATTGGGACTTCTTTATGATTGGACTTTCCTCACACCCAATCTTATGGTTTTTTTCAATAGGTACCCTTAAGATCTTGCATCCCAATTTTCCTGTTTCTTTGAGGAGATCGAGTACATACTTCCTTTGGGAGATAAAGATACCTTGTTTGGAATATGCAACCTCAATCCCAAGGAAGTATTTCAGCTTTCCTAACTCCTTCATTTCAAATTGTGTTGCCAACTTTTCTTTCAGATTTAGTTTTTCAATCTCATCATCACTTGTAACAATCATATCATCTACATAGACTAGGAGAAGAGTGAGTTTACCATTAGGAGAATGTTTTATAAAAAGAGTATGATCACTTTGACTCTGTCGTATCCTAGGGATATCACGACTTGAGCAAATCTTCCAAACCATGCTCGGGGAGACTGTTTAAGTCCATACATTTCCTTTTTAAGTCTACATACCTTGTTCTTCTCATTGTGAGAATAGAATCCTAGGAGGATCTCCATGTAGACTTCTTCTTCTAGGTCTCCATGAAGGAATGCATTTTTAGCATCGAACTATTGCAAGTTCCAACCAAAGTGGGGGCTAAGGAAATAATAACTCTTACCGTGTTCATCTTTGCTATAGGGGCAAATGTTTCCTTATAATCTATTCCATAAGTTTATGTATACCCTTTAGCAACCAATCTTGCTTTGTATCGCTCAAGGGTCTCATCAGATTTACACTTTACAGTGTATATCCATATACAGCCTATAGCTCTTTTGTCTTTGGGTCTATCAACAATCTCCCAAGTTGAGTTTTTCTCTAACGCCTCCATCTCTTCTTTCATTGCTTGAACCCAATTCTCATCTTTCAAAGCTTCCTGTACTGATGTAGGTGTTTTGATTGCATCAATGGGAGCAATAAAACTTTGATGTTGTACAGAGAGATGGTCAGTACGCATGAATTGAGAAATAGGGTACTTGACACATGATTGTTTCTCTTTCCTCAAAGCAATAGGAATGTCATCAGTAACATCCTCAATGGAGTTATCAGGAATACTTACCTCCGGCTCAAACAATTGGACTTGCTCCTCAATTGAGTTATCAGGGATACTTACATCCAGCTCAGACATTTGGACTTGCTCTAGGACCATAGTGGGTTTCGTGACTTCTTGAACTTGAACATCCTAAGTAGGTATGACTTCTTGAACTTGAACTTGAACATCTTGAGTAGGAAAAGGTAATGACTCGATGACAGACTCGACTTCTAGATAGCTCTCCCCCTAAAGTGGAGGACTAACAAAGAATGACTGTGTTTCATGAAAAGTAAAATCCATTAAAACAAAGAACCGACGACTCGGAGGATGATAACACTTAAAACCTTTTTTATTTGAGGGATAAACAATGAAAATGCATTTGATAGCTTTTGGATCTAACTTCCCACGATGTGGATTATGAGAGTGGACAAAGGCGGCACACCCAAAGACACGACTTGGTAAGCTTAACATTAGGGGAGAAGAAGGAAAGAAGGATAACATATGTTTAATTGGACTAATACCTTTTAAGACCCGAAAGTGGGTAACCTTGTTGATGAGATAGGTGGTAGTTAGGACGGCTTCTCCCAATATACATTAAGAACAGACATTTGGAAGAAGAGGGCTCTAGCAACTTCAAGGAGATGACGATTTTTCCTTTTTGCAACCCCATTTTGTTGGGGAGTATTCACACATGTTAGTTCATGAACCACACCATTATCTTTAAGAAACTTGGAGAATTCAAGATTTACAAATTCGGTACCATTGTCTGTCCGTAGTCTTTTAATGGATTTATTAAATTGGTTTTTGACAAGACGAAAAAAAATCAACAAATATTTGACAAACCTCATATTTATGTTTCATAAGAAATATTCATGTCACACGAGATACAGTCATCAATGAACAATACAAACCACTTAGCCCCCGATATAGAGTTACTAGCTGACCCTCACACATCAGAATGAATGAGGTCAAAAGGTTCAAGACTTTTATTATTACTAGGAGAAAATGTTGCACAATGGTGCTTTGAAAACTGGCAAATATCACACTTAAAGAACTCGACAGACTCTTTTGTAAATAAATGTGAAAACATTGTCTTAAGTAACCCAAACAGTGGATGTCCAAGACGTTTATGATAAAGCCAAATTTGAGAAGCTGCCCAAGTTTCTAAGGTTGTCTGTTGACTAGAAGGAAATTCTTCCTTATTAGTGTTGTTACCTATCTTTGTATGTTGTAAATAATATAACCCACCCTGCTCTTTAGCAACTCCAATCGTCCTCCCCGTTGTAAGTTCCTGAATAACACAATGAGAACGAAAAAATGTCATTGCACAGTTCCAGTTTGTATAAGTATATTAATGGAGATAAGGTTGTTAGCTAGTTTTGGAACATGAAGAACATTGTGTAAAAGATAAAGAGGAGTGAAGTTGGGCGTTGCCAGATCCAAAGAATAGGAACATGATTTCCACTAGCAATAGTAATGAGTTGTCTTTTGGGTACTTTAAGGTATGATGTGAAATGTGAGGGAAACGGGTCATATGATTTGTCGCCCCGAAATCAAGGATCCAAATGCTTTGTGGAACTGAACCAGAAATATTGAAGGAACTCTTACCATTCATAGTCAAACCACATAAACCAAGAGGCTTACTTGTTGAGTTTAGGAGGGCTCGGGCGGTCCATCTCCTCCTTACTAAAGGCATGAATATCCTAGTCAAGTTGCAAGGTAGAAGGATGTTCAACTCCATTCTCCTTATTGGAGGTTGTTTGATTCACCCACATTTGAGTTGAGCCTTTATTTCCACTCATTCGTTCAAGAATTTTCTCCTTTCCATAACGTTTGTAGCAGGTATCTTTAGTATGTCCTGATTGTTTGCAATACATACAGTATTCTCCACGACTACTCTTTGTGAATGGTTTTTCTTCAGAGGTTGATATTTTTGTGGCACCTTTTCCTGTCACCTTTTCCTGTCACCATTGCAAATCCTGTGTTGGAGTTTCTTTTATCATGCATGATTGATCATCGGGTTTCTTCACTCCTCACAATAAAAAATACCTCAAACAAAGAGGGAAGCTTCTCCTTACCTAGAATCTGAACCCAAATAGGATCGTTTCAAAATTCAAGTCATGAAGAAACTTAAAGATTCTCCCCCTTTCAACGAGCCTAGTATATGCAATAGAATCAGCTTTGCACATCTTCAATCATTGGTACTGGTCCAACTCGATCCATAATCCGTTTAGAATCTCATAATACTCTGTTACGGAGAGGGTTCCTTGTCTAAAGTTGAAGATTTTGCTTTCAATATCATAGCAAACAACAGAGTCCTCTTTCATTGAATATGTCTCAATGAGATTCTCCCACATCTCACGTGCGAAGGAATAAAATATATAATTTCAGCTTATTTCTGGAGTCATGGAGTTCCATAGCCATGTCATAATGAGAGAATCATCATCATCTCATGCTTCAAACTTTGGGTCATCTCTAGGTGGGTCGTTTCCTTCAATATGACTTAACTTCTTGTGCCTTTTAAGAGTAATACGAATATATTGTGCCCATTGTAGATAATTGCGACCGTCAAGGCAATAAGAACTCACCAAGTTTGGAAGTTCATTATGTCCCAAGGTAATGACTTTGTCTTCTGCCATTATCACCGATAGTTGGGAATAACAAAGAGGATTTTGGCTAGTCTCGCACCAGCGTGTGAATCTTGTCAGAGGATAGCAGTTTACTAAAGTGAGACAGCGGAAACAAAGCTCCCAAGATATGGAGTTCTGATACCAAATTGGAAGTAAAAGAAATTGTGTATTGATTGAATTAAATTATACAATTTCTAATCTCCCTTTTTATAGGGTAAATGTCAACTACCTAAAGATAAACTAATAACAGATTAAAAGATAACTAGATAATATGAGATATTCACAATCTCCTAATGAGATATTTAAATATTTGTAACCACTTAATCTAATAAGATATTTAGATATATGTAACCTCTTAATAAGTTACCTATCATATCTTATCAAATATTTACAATATCTCCAACACCAATATATTATTTAACAGATTTTTTTAGCATATTTTTTATTATTTATTAAAAATTATATATTTTTTTTAAGTTACGTTTCTTTTCTAACGAATCTCTTACATAATTTGATAGTTTTTAATAAATTTTATTAATAATAGTGTATTAAGAAGTGTGTTACTACAATAAAAGAAACATTGATATCCATAAATTTTGGATTATTCAATGATTCATCATTGGTCAAATTTCCATCAAAATAAATATGTCCGATTTTTTTTCAGTGGTAATTTTGAAGGCTCCAATAATATTAATAATATAAGTTAATTCACACCGATCAATTCTTTTAATTGATGCAATAAACTCTTTGAATGTTTGAGAAGGAGTTGTTAAAAAAAACAGACCATTATAAAGAAAATTATCGTCTCACATTCATTTTTTACATAATTTTTTTATCATATTTATGATTTTATTGTAAATATTAATTGTATTTTATAATTTTTATATAAATGAATTTAATAAGATAAGTTTTGAATCAATCAAAAGATGGTTCAAATTATATTTTAAATAATAATAAAAAAAAAGAATCATTATTTTAGAAGAAGAATGACGTTGACTTAAATATAATAGTTAATTAGAATCAAATATATATTAACAGAAAAAAAAAATTATTTACAACGACTTTTCATAGCAACAAATGAATTGTTAACAAAAACAAACATTTTACAACAACATTCAAATTTTGTTGGGAATAATTTTATGTTTATCAACAAAATCAATATTGTAAGGAAACTATACCTATACTTATACTAACGATTTAAATGTCACTCCCAATGCATATAATTTACATTTGCGACCTTTGGAATCATAAGAAATTATTTTTATATCAACAACATTTATCGTCCTTAGGTGTTTAGGCTTTACACCAATGTGTTTAAAGTCATTGGAAAAAATATTATTTTATGTGAAGAACATTCGATGTCATTGAAAAAAAACTAATATTTTATGTTTTATGGATAATATTAATTAATTCAAAATATATTCAAACAATTATATTATATTATTTCATATATTTAAAAAATATAACGAGACAAAAATTAAAAAATTCATATATTTTAATTTTATTTTATTATAAATTTTGAAATCAATAAGAATATATATATATATATATATATATATATATATATATATATATATATATATATATATATATATATATTATAATAATAAACTAATTTATTATGTTTTATTCACGTGAGAAATATTACTTATGAGGTGATCGCTAAAAACCTAAGTTTATAATCAAAATATTTTTCTTCTTTAAAAGTTAAAACTAACCTATAATAAATTTTTAAAAGTTACACTTCATTGAAAAGATTTAATAAGTTATATTTTTATTATAGTTTTTATTAAATTATTATTATTTGTTTTATAATTAAATATGCCAATTATTTTAAAATGATATATTTTATCACTTATTCAATTCCAATTTAATATACCACAAACGTAGGACATTGAACAAATTCAAACATTGTAAATTACCTTTCTAATTATTATTTTTATAAGGAGTGTACCACAGATTTTGTACCGGAGTGTACTTACATTTCTAGTAATAATAATAAAAGTATACATACTATCAGTAAAAAAAAATAAAAGAAATAGAAAAACTATAAAATATAATAAAGAATTAGACAAATATTTCTTTAAATTATTTTGGATTTAATTTTTAAAATAACATTAGAAAGTCGGAAAAGATAAAACAACATAGAAATATAATAAAACAGTTCATTTAGATACATCAAATTGAAATTTTAAGATAGGATTAATTTATAAATAGGTAAATAATCTAAAATGTATGAGATAAGTAAAAAATAAAAAATTAACTTATCGAGCCAAGTGGAGCATGCATAAAGGAGTCAAGTCAGTTTTCTATTTTTTTTCTTGGGCAGCTGAACCATCTTGGACTTGAACCAAAGACCTCACTTGTGAAATAAATCATCTCACCTACAATCCAACCAATTGGAAGAGAATCAATAGATTTCTTTTCGAGAGCAATTCATTCTTCACGAATGTAGCATACAACTATACGTTATATTGTGTTCTCCAACTGTGTTTGTTCTCCCTTCTTTTTTACCATGTCAAGTCTTTGTGAAATAACTCCAAGTGTCTCTTGCCTGTCCTTGGATTTAACAACGGTTTGAAAGATTGACCCAAAATCCCTGGATCTATGCTTATTTTCAACTCCCCAAAACATTTCATCACTTATTACATTCTTCCTCATCTTTGGGTGTCTAGCATCTACCCTAAGCCTTTTTTCGTTTGAACCTCGTCCTTAACATAGATATTTAAGAGATAAGTTTTATTAATATTTATAAAAGATTATAATTTCAAATCATTCATAGTATTCCAAATATACATAATTGGTGGTATTTAATTTATTATTGCTGATTTTTTTAATTTAAAAAAAATGTCTGATGGTGATAAATTTTATTCAAAGATTAGCTTGGTATCGAACTTTAGAATAATAAATTAATTATTTTTTAAATGTGATAAACAACAAGTGTAGTATATTATAACAACAATTTATATTATATAATCTCATATTATAAATATTGAATACATATATTAATTCTAACATCAATTTATATTATATTATAATAGCAATAAATTTTATTTTAAAAATATATAATATTTTATAATTTTATATTATAACAGCAATACAGGTTTCTAAAAATATACTATTATATAGTTTTATATTATAAAAATGTATTATTTTATGGTGCTTTGGTTTGACATTTCTTGTTAAAGGGAGACTCTAATTAGTAACATTATTTTGATAGATTCTTGAATGCTTTATCTTCTAGTTTTTCAGTTATTTTATTTTTATATTTAGTAATGCCACCATTAAGTCATGCTTCAAATTTACTACGAAATTATTAAAATAATATAATGAGTCAACAATAAGGAGGTATTTATATTTTTATTTTCTTTTAATTTTTAACTTAATATGGCTTTTTTCTTATTGATTAGGATTATATTTGTCTTTTTTTAATAGATGAGTTTCAAGAAGTTGTTTTGAAGTTAATAGACATAAATGAGGAGATAGAAAAAAAAGAATTAATATTATTGTAGTACTTTTTAATTATTTATTTATTATATATATTATTATTTTTTTGTAAAAAAAATAAAAATTTTGCTCATCAAATTATGTAAAGAATATTTTATAATATTTACTAATGTTTATATTTTTTATCTTTATAATTTATATATATTTTTTATTAATAATATTGTCATTTGTGTTTAAATAAGTATATACTTTTATTAGTTTTAATTTGATCTAATTTTAAATAGAGATGATAATTAAATTATTTCTATTAATACTAATTATAGAAAATAATATGTAATTATTATTAAAATAAAATTTATATAAACTTTTTCTCTGACAAACTTTATTAAAAAAAATGGTAATTCATGGTCGTGACTTCTGCTTTTAAGAAAAAATTAAGAATAACAGCAATTAATCTTGCTTAGAAAAATATTTTATCATAACTGTTTAAGTTACTGAGAAATGATATTTTATTCAACATTTAATTATGAAAATGACAACAACTTTAATGATTATTATAAATTAGCTGTAAAAATAATAAATATGTAAAAATGATAACAATGATTATTGCTATTAAAGCATAAGAACTAGCAGGACACTAAATATTGGTGCAAAATTTTTGGCAATAGCGAATAATAAATGTCGCAATAAAAAACTTTATTTCTAATGATGAACCTTTTAAGAAATAAAGAACTAAAATGAATTTTCATAAAGATAAAGACTAAAATTATAATTTAGTCTTCGATAATCTCTATGAATTGGAATATCTCATATTTTTTTTAATAAGTTTCTTGATTTATAAAAAATAATATAATAAGATAAAAAATTTAATTTATTAAGATTAGGTCGAATGTTAATCTTAAAATAAAAAATAGTTCACTTTCCACACAAAACTTAATGGTGATTGATTTTTTCTTTTTTCAACTTAATAATGGTGATTGGTTTGAGATAACATATTTGATAACGAAGAAAGAACCTATATATATATATAAAAGAGGATTAAAATCTCTTAAGTGTACATAAGGTTAAATAATTTTTTAGTCTCCATAATTTTTTTTTAATTTTAATCCCTACAAAAATTTCGTGTCATCAGTTTTAGTTTTTATTAATTTTTTTTATTCTAGTCCCCATTATTTAGACTATGAAACCAGTTTTTCAATCTCTGTCATTCATATCATCATTAACAGCAATAAAGAATAAAATGAAAAAAATTATAAATTCTGAAACAGGAAAAAAAATAAAAAAAACATTTTAAGACAATATATTAAAATGAAAATATATGATTCTATACTATAAGAAATAATATTACAAATTTTTTTTTATTTTGTTATTAATTTTAGATACCATTTAAATTAGTAGCTAAATCTTAACTAATTAACTATTAATTAACTAGAATATTATTTTTTCTAACTAAATTTAAGTTATATTCATTTATACTTCTTATTATTATAAATTATCTAAAAAATAACTACAAATTTTAAAAATTTACTACAAATTAACTAAGATTATTTTCTTAATAAATTTTTTATTTATTTCATGTTATTATTAATATTATAATAATTTTATAGTTAATTATTTTTATTAGAAATTAGCTATAAAATAATTATTAATTTTAAAATTAATCACAAAATTATTTGATAGTGAATTTAATTGTATAAAATTATACTAGGGGTTAAAACCCCTTTTCGTGGTAGTCTAATATCCTTGTAATTAATTGGTAATGGAATACTTTGATCGAGTGTAAAACGATTGAAATGTCTCCAACGTTAAGAGTAATTAGTATAGGATGCCACGCCACAATGTTGGCCGTTGTGTGTCATCACTTTTTATCTTTAAAGGAAAGTATATATCCTTACTCCTCAGCACTACAGTTTATTAGTTCAAAACTTCAGGTGAAATATGGTCCAAACTGCCGGCGTGCTCATCATAAGTCACACAAAAGCCTTCACAACTCATTTACTCGAACTTATCCTTATCAATATTACTATATATACAATATTAATACTATTAAATTATTTTTTAATTTGTATAAATTAATTTATTTCAATATTCCCGACTAGAGGAGGTACTACTTTTTGTAAGTATTTTTTAAGCCCCGAGTTATGCTGTAATTGGGATGAAGTCTTGAAGCAACTCACCTAATTTTTTATTAAAAAATAAAAATAAAAGCCTCAAGTAAGTATCTCTCAGCACTGTGGAAGTGCAGAGATAAAATCCCCTGAAACCCACATGAAAGTTTCTAAATTGGCGAAAGAAAAGAAGAATCTGAGGAATTTGTCTTTTGTGCACAAACTAATATGGTCACTCCCACACCGAGCCAACTTTTGGGAATCTAATACTCCCCAATATACTCATATATCCAAAGCCAACCACCGCTCTAGAGAGTACACACTACACCTCACTCTTTATTTTGCTTTCATGCACTCTTTATCATCCCCACAACTAAGATCGTGTGAAAGGTTGCATGGCTTTAGAAACCATCTAACATCTCTCTCTATGTGTTATTGAAAATGAATAAAAACGTACCCATGTGAGAGATAGTGTGCTAAATGTGGTAAAGTTGTGGTGCATTAACTGGATATGATGGTTAGGATACTGTGCCTGAGCTAAAATAGCTAGGTACTGCTTTATCTATAGGAGCGTATGGTGTTTACTATTTCATTGGGGGTAATGAATAAGTTTGGAATCTCTTTATGCAAATCCAAAGATATTCCGCTAATTTTTTTCACACATAAGGTTAGGGACATTGTTCTAAGGGGAAGAATGGAAAATTTACGAGGGAAATGATGGATTTTTAAGACAATAGAAAAAGGTCTTTCGGCAAAAGACTCTAGAACCCTTTCTCTCTTAGTCCCAATGTAATTGGTTTTGTACAACTCAATCCACGTCACATTTCAAGTGTTAAAACCAAAAAGCTACTTAAGCAAAGATTCAAACCGATAAAAGGTGGTAACACATATATGTAGGAGTGTCGCATAGCCGTTTTAGTTGAACGTGATTACTTCTCAGCCAAAATTTATGGGCCAAAAGGATTTGACCTTAACTCTCTTTAATTTTTCCGCCATTTATAAATCCTATAGTTAGTTCTTTTACTTTTTGAGTTCAACAAGCATCCTAATTTTGGATTTATTTATGTAGCGTACTTTAGAACAAAAAATATGTTATTTCTGGCACTCAAGACGCAAAGACTTTGCATACCCTATTAATGCTCAATAATATGAACATCACCAACAAAGAAAAAAATAAATCTCTTATGAGTACTCGGTAACTAACATGCACTATAGGTGGGTGTGTGGTGAGGGGAAGAACCGGTCAAAGATTTTGTGTTGTAATCATTAAAGTGGTTGGTATGTCTTTACTCATATGAAAATGATTTTTTAAGGAAAGGACGATAAACAAGGAACAAAGGGAACAGTAAAGAAAAAGTGAGGTTGGATGGCAGGAAAAAGAATTAAAGGGAAAAAATATAAAAAAGAAAAGAAGACAGTGACTGTGTGCCAGGTAGATTTGTTCAGATGCTCAGTGGGCCCCTCTTGAAGTCAGGAACTGATGCATGATAAAAGGGTTCTTTTCCTCTTGGGCTAAAATTAAAGGGAAGAGAATTGTCTCTTGGACCCACTCCATGGCCCAGCAACCTCTCTTCCTCTATACCTGAATGGATCTATATCACTCACCTCCCAGGATATGATTTTTTTTTTCTCCTATTTATGATCTATTTTGAGGAAGGAACGTACTCTTGAGAGATATTTTCACATGAAATGCTTGTAGTAATCTTCTAACGTGAAAGTGACATATTTGGCCCGAACCATGAGAGCAGCATAAGGTTAACACCCATCTCGATCAGTTCAGTTACCACTTCAAATAGTATGCTCACTAACAATTAATTAAAAGAAATTATTGTCGGAAGATGTCCTTGTGTATAAAAATATCTTCTGAAAAAACAAAACTTCTATGTTCTCGGCTAAGAGATATATCCCGGATTCAAAAAAAAAAAAATAGAATAAATAACTAAGTATATAGATATTATTCTTGCACTTTTTTCTATGTTTAAGTATGGTTTACGATAATGATTATGATATGAGTTTGATTTCTTCTCAAAAGACATGGCTACGTATATGACTTTTTGTATGTAATATTTAAAAATATTAAAAAATATAAAAATAATATTATTTTTTAGTTAACAAATGTTATATTTATTTATGTTGTAAAATATTATTAATAATATTTAAACATCACCAAAAATATAAAAAAAATTACTAAAACAAGTATTGATAATATTTTTATAATAAAATGTTACTAAAAAATATGTATGTGGTAGGTAGTGATATATATACCACATATTTTTTTAAGGCATATACACTATATTAGGTAGGTTATTTATTTATTATAATTAATGCTACAATTTTATAAATTTAATTTAATATCATTATAAGGACTTTTCAAAAATTCATCTTAAAAATTAATTAATTACAAAATACTAATTTGAAGTATATTTTTTCATGAATATTCTCAATTGAAAACAATCTTATTATCGTAGCTTGATAATTAATATTCAAACTCGAAATTATTAATTAAATTGTAATAATCTTATATCAATTAATTTACAGTATATTAATTTAAATATTTATAAATAAAATATTACTAAAATATGAGATATTTTATATTTATTAAATGAATATATATATATATATATGCTTTTCACAATTAATAAGATGAAATCCTTCATCCGAGCTATCTGATATTTTATTTTTATCTTTAATTTCTATGAATTTATTCATGTGCTTTCCTAAGCAAAACATGTACAAAATAGTATTTCCTTTTTTAATTTAAAATCAAATAAATTATCATTTTAAATCTCAAAAGACATACATAATTTTATTGTGATATGGCTATATTAAAATTAACTCAATTTAATGTGTGTTTTTTTTTTAAAAGAAAATGAAACGCAAGACTACTTTTGTGCACAATAATAAAGCTAAAACAAGATTTAGATATAATCACTTTTATATTTCAAAACTGGGTACGAATTCTTAAGGACATTGTTCCAAATGTCGTTAGTTAATGTTGTCTACTTTTAGTTGTTTATGTTGCTAAGTGGTGGTCCTGATCATGATTTAACATTCATTGGTTGGATTAGACGCGATGATGATGACTAGTCTTCTAAACAATATATGTGATCATAGAAACCATAGCATATGATGGATCCCCCTTTGTCCAACATCCATTTAGATTATAGTCACCGCATATGCCACCGCCTTATAGAAAAGTACTAAAGCCAAAATACAGTATTGTCTAGTCGTATATTATACTAATAGCTGTAGGCATTGTTAAAATAAGTGAATGTTCAGGAAGGAATATTGCAATAACAGCTTTGAAAATAAATTATTAGCAATGTTGCAGCATGTCACTTCTTGCAACATGCTGGAGATACTTTACTCTGCCGCTTTAATTTTCTGTACATGATCCTAATTTAATACACCTGCTTCACCTACACACATGATTTACAGACAGTTTATTTATTTTTCCTTATAAGCTGCATTTTTTATTAATTATTTCTTTTAGCCTCAAACTCAAACTCAACCTCAATCTGATTTCTCTTTCACACCCACAAAAGAGTAAAGCACTAATTTTCAATTAAGTAATATTCTTTTAACATTATTTTTTTTCTTCTGTTGACGTGGGTTTCATAATGAGAGATTACCCTGGCTTCTGCTTTAAATTTTGCATTCTTTCGTAAAGGCATGCCTCTTATAAGTGTAACCAAAGTCTCTTATAAGTTATATTAATGCAAAAATAACTACTAATTAATAGGGTATTATGACATGTGTGAAATTCATGAACGGATATTTGAGTTCACGTGGGCCCAATTAAACTTCGATTGAGCCATTTATGTATTTGGACATACACATGGGACTCATTTAAGAGTTGGAAGATGTACATGCCTAATATTTTGTTTTTATGTACTTAGTTATATATATGTGGGACTCATTTAGGACTAACAATACCCATATGCCAAATAGTTGTTGGTTGATTGGATTGGAGTAGACTAATTTTAAAGAAAAAAATTATTTAATCTAATTACATTAGTATTTTTTTAATTTTATTTTATTTTAAATTTTAAATTCAATTTAGTTTAAAGCAGCTTGGATTAAATTGATTTTCTTATTTTAGTCTTATTTTTATTTTTATTTTTATTTTATTTTAAAAAATATTAAATAAATAATAAAATATATAATAAAAGTAATTTAAAATATGAATCATCTCATGTATAAGTCATTATATAGCTTACAACTATTCCAATATATATTATTGAAAATATATTTACACAACTTAATAATTATATTTATATACTTTCTTTATAATATATAATATATGGCGTCCATGAGATTCAAATCTAAAATCTCAGGTAAATTATCTAAACTTACTAAGCCAGTACCTTTAGTAGATTCTATTTATATATTTTACATAGATAGTTATTAAAAAAATTATCTTTAATTAAATATAGTTTTCACAAATAAGTATAAATTATGTGATAATTTTACAAATATATAAGAATTAAAAATATAAAATGTAAACATGAATAATATCATAAATTTATAAATAAAATATATAGAAGTTTGGTTTAGATTATATTGAAACGATTTTTAAAATCATATCTTCAATTCGATTCAATCTAAAAAGATGATTTTTTATTCTTAATTTATTCAATTTTTGAATTTTCATTTTTCTAATTTTTATTATATTAAATCGCTTTATATACAACCCTAGTACCTAATATAACACTGCCTATATACAAGAATGCCTCATTTGCCCCTAAGTTTGCCATCCAACTTATTACTCGTGCAAACAAGGCATCTTAGTTTACCTTGAAATCCTTGGGTAGTTTCAATTAGCCAGCGTCGTTTACAACGATTTAGTTTAGGTTCATACGTACTTTTGCTTCCCTTAGCATCGATATATATTGCCATTAACTATATATGTTGCCGAAAAAAAAAGTGAATCGAATAAAATATGCAAGGTACACTTTCTTCAACATTCAGATTTGCCTAAAAGGAAGGAAATAAAGAATGGTTGGCAACGATTTAATTGGTGTACCTGATTGATCCGAAACGAAATTATCTATAAGTTGATGCAATTGATCTTGATAAAGTATTAGATCTACTAAAAATAGAATACAGATCGAGTTGATCATATAAAAAATATAAGATGCGTGTTTTTTTACACGTGGAGTGATTTTTTAATTTCTCGGTAACACTGTTTTCTAATGGTTTTTAGTTTTTAAATATAATATTGAATAAAATGAATTTGGTTAAAATGGAAATGAAATAATTTTTAAATTAATTTTAAAATGTTTTTATATTTATTTTTAAAATAATTTTTTTAAATTTAATTTTTAGTTTTTAAAAAATACATTCTCACTATATTTGACAATGATCATTTATGTTAACTTCATCGTTGCTATCACCACTACTCTACCACTACCACCACCCCAATTGTCACGAATGTCACCACCCAATACTAATATAAACTTCATTATCCTACTGACGCAATCTAAATCGCGCCAACAGGCAAATTTAGAAATTGATGACATGAAGGTCGAAACGGGTGTGGAACCATGGTCTGAGGATAAGTTGGGAATTCCGGGGACCCAAGCATGATGAGTCGGCAATGGTTGAGCCATCCCTCAGGAAGGCGGGCTCAAACTGAGATGACTCGGATTGGAGTCGCCAACAGTGTTTGATGGTACACTGGAAATCGGGGGCAGATAAGGCACGGTCTTGAAACAGAATATCTGGGTAAGGAGTCGGTTACGCATGAGAGTGACATATCATCTCATCTACCTACCATCTGGTAGTTACCCCATGAATTGCATGCTCGTAATCTTCTACTATAGGGGCGGATGACACAAGGATAAATTTTGGTGGGATGATCAACTTAACAAGAGCAAGTCTCTTACTCCTACGTACCTCCTAGTTGGGAGGAATCAAAGTTAACGTAGTTTTGGAGGGATGCGTGTAGTGAGTGACAGACTCGGACTTTCCCTTAGGCATCTTTCCCTCGGGACGTGAACAGTGTTGTGCGTGCAGGGTGTGAGTCTTAGCATGGTTGGACTTTCCCGTAGATGTCCACCGGGGTCTACGGTGCGAGGACTAAGCTTTCTGTTAGGCACTTAGTCCTTGCAGTTTAAGGGCGGAGTCGAGACTATCCACTAGGCGTCCCGCCTTGGTGCTGGACTGAGTATTCGTGTGCCTACATGCTAGGTTGACTCGGACGTGCATCCACTGACTTGGGGTTAGATGAGGTGTACGGAGTGTCAGGTCGTGATGGCCGAGACCAACTTGGTTTTAAGTTGAAGTGAGTTGTGAGCCCATGGTTCGAAGTGCTCGCAAGTAGGTTGGTATCAAGACGGTTGGCCTGCCATCTAGAGTGTAGTGGACGCTGGGAGGGAAATGTGAAGGATTCGGTAATGAAACTAAGACAGCTTGCCGATCATCTGAGTGTGACAAGTGAGATGGATTCAGTTCGCCATTGGAATGGGTTGTACGCTAGAGACTCAGGGTATTGAGATCATGTGGACTCGGGGAAATTTAAGTTTAGGGAGAGGGGTAGGCCAACTTGTGTGGCGAATTACGTATTCGCCATCTAAAGTGTGCTTAGGGAGAATGTCTATGGCTTGACTGGAGTTTTGGCCAGGAAACTTACCTGGGATCCAGAGAGCTGGTCATTGCGTAAGTTTGTAGCTGATCTTTTCAGAATTTGAGTCGCAATTTTCGTAGCGATTCCTTAGTAATTTTCTCCCTAGTCTATGATTCTTAGCCCCTAGCTCCTCGAGCTAAGGCCTTATATAGCATTTGAGAGGGTGATGAAAACGCGTATGAACTTGCCACGTGGAGCTACTCCAACCTTCTGATTCAATTCATTAGCCTTGGTGATCCCCAAGTTGATGCTCCTACTCTTGATCATGACACATTCTCCTAGATTCGCGACACTTCTCAAGGTAGTGGCTGATATGGCTCTTTCATTCATTGCAATTGGCGAGGATCTTGTTTATTAATGGTGGTGGGGCCCTTGGTTTGTTGGCGTGGCTTCATTGATAGCCCCTCTTTTCTTTCTAAAAGATCGTGCGGCTCGGATTACTTTGATTTTGGTGAGGTTGTTATCTTTGTGCTAAGGTGGTAGATCCCATTTGATTATGCTGAACTGGACAACTCTCGTCACTGTTGAGGTGGGGTGTCGCATGCTTGACACAGCCGCTTCAAGTCCCTAATCGTTTGGGGCCCTTTTTTCTACGTTTTCCCTACGGGGGGGTGTGAATGCTAGTCCTCTTGGGCTTCCTCTGAGTCATGGGCCGGGTCGTGTACGTTCTCGCCAATCCTACCCTGTTGATTGTCGTCAAGTATGTTATGCTCTTCCTTTCAGACGTGGTCAAGTTGGCTGACTTTCCTAACGGGTCTCTTCCTGTACCTCTTGCGCATAAGTCTTCTTTAAGCTCGAGGTTTCTTGTGGAATTGTCAGTTCGGCCGGACAGATTTAGGGTCCTACACCTACTAATACCACCACCGCTCTCATCAGTCACCATCACCATTATTATTACCCCACCACCACTACCACCCATACTAATGATCGCCATAACTACCATCATTATTCCCACTGACACCATCACCATCACTCTACCAGCATCGTCGCCACTACCACTATCAGTTTGTCATCACCACCATCTATAGGTACATTTGTAAGGCCATAGGTGAAACCTCTATTATATATTTGATCTTGGAGGAATATGGAGTTAGTCTCCTTATGGGTAAGTTAACATTCCATTATTCATGATACATGACTCATCCTTGTCTTGCACTTTTGTAGGCACTCAAATTCTAAATTTGAGGACAAATTCTTTTCAAGAAGAGGAGCTTGATGTAAATCTAGAAAGGCATGATGTACATGGAAAAGACACTAAGCATACAAAGACCAAATCCCTTCAAGTATTCATGATTAGAGAGAGTTTGAAGAGGCTTAAGGAAGAAGTTCGCCTCCTTCTAGCTTGTAGGAACTTGTTATAACTTCTTTTAGTTTGTTTACTTTGTATTAGAAACCTTTGCTTGACCCTTTGGACTCATCTAAAGTCTTTGGACAGTAGACCCTTTTGGACAACATCTGGACTCTTTGGATGGCATGCCCTTTGGACGCATCTGGAGTCTTTGGATACTAGGCCCGTTGGACGACATCTGGAGTCTTTGGACGATGGGTCATTTGGATAGCACCTAGGGTCCTTTGGACGATGAGTCCTTTAGACGACATCTAAGTTCTTTGGATGCACCCCCCCTTTGAACGGCTTTTGGATCCTTTGGACATCCCATTTGGATGTACTCCTACTTAGCATGCTCAAAGCCTTGTTATTGGATTTCATTTGTTCCAAGGCCTAAAGCCTTTTCATTTATTTAGTTTTCACACCTTATTGTAAGCAAGATCAATATATAAACTTGATCCTAACTTATTTGTAACAAACTTTGGTTCATTTGTGATAATTTGCTTAGTAAGAATTTGAGAGAGATCTCAACTTGTTCTTGGATTAGAACATTTAATTCTCATCAATTTTTTCATGAGGCTTGTGGCGAATATGATTTTCTTTTATCTGATTTCCATGAAATCGATGGCAAGTCATTTTTGAATCTTATCTG
Source organism: Mucuna pruriens (assembly GCA_025330945.1). NCBI lineage: Eukaryota > Viridiplantae > Streptophyta > Magnoliopsida > Fabales > Fabaceae > Mucuna > Mucuna pruriens. The sequence goes on along the minus strand of JAENHJ010000189.1, from coordinate 328,101 downwards.
ATTTTTTTATTTTTAATTCCTTTTTATCTTAAGTTTTTCTGTGAATTTATTATGAAATTAACAATAATTTTGCTCGTATTTCCATAACAATGATAATTTTGTTAAGTGTAAGATTTAGGATCAGTCAAAACCTACCACATAAAGGGGGGTTGAATTGTGTGATTTTTAAATACTTTTTAAAAAACATAGGCAGATATAAGTTCAAACGATATCCAAAGGGATTGTCCAAAAAGTGCAAAAACTAAAATAGAGATAAGGAAGATAAAAACAACACAAAATCTACTTCACTCTTCCACAAGAGTCATGTCTAGTCCTTTCAACATAAAGATTTTTTCACTAAGTTAAACAAGACTTTATAACCAATTATTCTTAAAATCTCTTCAGGTTATACAACACTTGTAATCACCCTAATTACAAACAACTCAAGTATTCTTTGACATTTAGCAACTTCAGGCTATCTAGAATACAAAGAGAGTTTTGCAAAAAAGATATAACTCACTAAGTGAGCATACAGCGGTTCAAAACAGAACTTAACTTTTCTTGGCAAAGCAAATACAATGTAATAATAGAGCTATAACACTTGAAAACTTTTACAAGAGATTTTTCAAAACATCATCCAAAGGCATTGGCACTAGCTTTTCATTTTTCATATTTTAATTCTTGTAAGATTGTATTCTCATTACAGTTCTCTTTGTGTCTTTCTTCTTCAAGGAGGATATATAAGCATGAAGAAGATAATTGTTCTCTTGCATAAAGAGACAAAAGTATATTTGCATTAAATGTCAAAAATAATCTTTTTGTAGAGTTGTAGTAAAACTTTTTTGCATTAAATATCAAAAATAATCTTTTCGCAGAGTTGTAGCAAAACTTTGTCTTCTTTTGAGGACAATGAAAAGGTACATCAGAAAAGTTGTTTTCCTCTTTTATTAAACTTGTGCTTCCTTTGGCTAATGCGTAGAAGCGCATTTTGCTTGTTCCTTTTTTTTAGAAGCTTTGATTAGTGCACAAATTTATCAAAGTTGACCTGTTTCTTTAGAGCTTAATAAGGAAAGTTTTCTTATATGAAAACAGAGTACAATAGCAACACAACATACAAAGAGAAGTGAACATTTAAAAATATTCTTTAGAACAAAAAAACATGAAGTTTGATGATACAAGATATAAAAATATATAAGTTAAAAAGCAAGTTTCAAGATAGATATAAATATTTAAAAAATTCAAAATGTCCTTTTTCATGTGTTCTGGACAAAGTCCTTCTATTGGACAATGAAGTCTTTTGGACAACATTGACTAACTTGTCCGAAAACGAGTCCTATCTTTGAACGCGTATATACTTTTATGTAGTAAAGAATTTTTGTACTTCTGAAATATCTAAGTATTATCAAAACACATTAATCATTATTTTTTAGCCATAATTTTTATTATCATCAAAATATATGAATCTTTTTGACGCATATTAAAAATGATCTAATAGTATATACTATATGTTTATATTAAAGTTATTTTGTGTTCAAAATGTAGAAAATTTACATTGATTTTTATGATAAAATTAATTTTTTATTAACATTGAATTATGCTATTTTTAGAATTAGTTAATACAATGTGACATCACAAAATGATGCTATCTTAGTTAGAAATTCCAACATTATACTAGATTTGGGTTTTGTAGCACCATTAGGTGCACCATACTTATTTATGATGCATGATATTTATTTATAAAATAATATACTTTATATTTTTTAATTTGATTATTATTACGTAAATCTTATTGTATATTTGAAATGTGAAAAATTTACATTGATTTTCATAATCAAATTAAATAACTTTTTATATTAAAATTGAATTATTTTTGTATTTAGAGTTAGTTGATTTAATGTGATGTCATAAGATGTTACACTCTCATTTAAAATCCCAACTATCCTTAATTGGGTATTGTAAATATATGATAAAGTTTTACAAATTAAATACAATGATGCATAATTATTGTTAGAACTCCTCTCCATAATGATAAAATGTCATAAATAAGTAAGTGACAATTAATTGTTGTGTATATCAAGAGGTGCAAACTACCACTTTCATTAAATGATACATTTGGATGGTTAACAATAAATACTCATTTTCTCATGAAGAAAAATATCCCTTCACCATCCCTTATAAATAACGAGTCTTGTGAAATAGTGAAACATTATCATTCTCATTCCCTTCCACCCAACTCATATTTTAAAAATCCTCTTTTAGATAAAGAGATGGTGCATGAGAAATTTTTCGTATTTCTCTTTTGAAAGAAAGAAAGATGTTCTTCCACCATAATTGGTGAGAATTGGAAGATAATTATCTGAGATAAGAGATTTTTAAGTGGTCATCTTGAGAAAGAGAGACAAATATTGTAATCTTATTTTCATTATGGAGATCTTTTGTTAGACTAGGTCCTATGATTTTTTCTTGTCCACATTGAGAATGTTTTTCTCATAAATATTTAAGTGTTATTTTTCTCTTTTTGTAGTTATTTTTACTTTTTGCTTGATGGAGATATTTCCAGGCTAAATGTAAAAAATACTCTTATTGGAAGTCAACGATATAAGATCATCTATACTATAAAGATTTGTATGAGTTAATCACCAATCAAAATATTTTGAAGATAAACAAAAAAAAAAAAACTAACAAAGATTTCGGAGTTTTTGAATCACAAAGTTGTTATGATTTAGAAGTATATTGATTGGATTTTGTTTGAGCATTTATCAACTTATATCGATGAATATGAGTTATAGACAAAACTTGAATTGATTATTCAAAACAAGATTCTTAAAAAAAAACCCATCTTGTTAGAAATTTGGCGAATTTAGTATACTTAGATCATGATCATAATATGATTGAGCATTTAAATAACTGATAAGAGCATTTATCAACTTATATCAATGAATATGAGTTATAGGCAAAACTTGAATTGACTATTCAAAACAAGATTCTTAAAAACAAAACTCATCTTGTTAGAAATTTGGCGAATTTAGTATACTTAGATCATGATCATAATATGATTGAACATTTAAATAACTGTTAAGAGAATTGTGAATCAATTGATGAAAGTAGAAATAAAAATTAATAATAAATTATAAACTCTTATACTCCTTAATTCTCTCCTTAAGAGTTGGGATACAATAATTGTCATTTGCAAATACAAATCCTAAAGAAATTTTACAAATAAAACAACCTACGCTTTATAAAATATAAAATCAACATAAATAATTTGATAAAATGAATGAGTTCAAAATTCCTAATATTTATAACTTGTTATGTTATGTGATCACCTATAATTTTTAGAATCTCACCCAAAATCAAATGCCACCATAAATAATAATCAAGCATACTTGAACATAAAATTGAGTTATAAGAAGTAGAAGCACGTAGGGCATATACTTCACCATTCATAAGGACATAATCACAAGTAACTCTTATAGCAAAGTTATGATACGAAAAGACAATGATTTCAAAATATATTTCAAAGTTTTAATTAATATGAATTTTACAAGATAAATCATTATCATATAATATAATCTCAAAATAATATATATTCCTTAGTACGAAATAGTATTACAAAAATATTTAAAAATTTTTATTTTAAATTTGAGATATTGCCTCGTATAGGGTAATAGTAATTGTCAACAAATAAGTACGTAGCATAAAGCTAATTATATCTAATTACTCTCTCTTTTTTATTTTTTATCAAAACATAATTGATATAAACGTGGGAAAAAATTATATAATAATTTTTAAAAATGTCATAAATATAAAAAATTAATCTAATTTTCCATTGTCATAACAAGGTTAAGAATGTATTAAAAGCACAATAACATGAAGAAATTACTAGCTATATAACATATTTTAAGAAATTAATAATGTTCTTATCTCATTTAAATTTTTCACAAAAGTTGGTAAAACAATTAGCAAGAAAACAACAATAACATGTTTTAATATTTTAATATGCACAACATAATATATCTATTATACAAAATTTCTTATCTATTATGAAGTTCCAAACTACAATGAATAAAACATATAACAAAAATATAATATAAAACTCATGCCACAAACAAATCCCAACGTTGATAGGGTGCCAAAAACATAATTAATATAAGGAAAATAAAATACATTATATTATAATAACAAATCATTAATAATAGCATACTGATAGAATATAATTATTATTAGTGCAATATTAAATTCATAGTGCAACATTTGACTCACATAGTTATACATACAAATTATAAAAAGAAAGTGTAAATTATTTAATTTATAAAATATTTTGTACAATCGTGCTAGCTATAAGTGAGATTATAATCACATAAAATGATAGTTTTCCCTTTTAATTAAATATGCAAAAAAAAAATATTTCTTATTAAACTAGCTTTAACTCCAAATTTATTAAAAATTCAAATCTGGATATAAAATTTATTTTCAACGAAATTAATTAATAAATAATACAATATTAATTTTTTAAATGTTTAAATATATTTTTGTCCTTATAATATATTGTATTTTCAATTCTTGTAAAAATAATATTTTTTAAATGGTCCTTATAAAATTTATTTTTAAATTTTTGGTCTTTGTTATATTTTTAGTCCAATATATCTATTTTTCATTTTAGTTCCTATAATATTTTATTTATTTTAAGTTATTCCCTTTTAAAAAAATATTTGATAGGGATTAAACACAAATTATTCACATATTATAAGGAAAAATATATATATATATTACATGGACTAAAACAAAATAACAAGGACCAAAATAATAAAGGAGAAATTTTACAAGGATTATTTTAAAAATAATTTTATATGTACCAAAATAAAAATAGAAAGAGTTTAATGGTTATACACTAACAATACAAAATAGTTTTGTATTATTATTCAATTATAAATCACCGTTAATGTGACTTTAAAATAATTATTATAAAAATCAACAAACTTATTATACATGGTGTTTGTGATTAATTGTATGTGTGAAACTGTTTTACACTATCCGTACATAGTTTATTTTCTCAAAAAGTAATATATTACAGAAACCAAAAATATATATCATCCTAAAGATAAATTATGAAAATACATTTTTCTTAATATTTTTTACTAGAAAATTTATATTTAAATAGTTTCAATTCTAAAATTCTTCAAAATACCAAATCTTAGTTTAAAATTTATTTTCCATGAAATTATATCCTAATTAATATAAGATTGATTTTACAAAAGTTAAATTATGAAAATACCCTTTTCTAACATAATTTTGGAGTTTTAATTAATTCAAAACTAATCTAGATTGGTCTAGATTTTCAGGTTTAGGGCACATTTTTGTAAAATCTTATAACATTTCTCAAATCACTTTTAATAGTTAGTCAAAAACTTAACCCACTTTTAGTAAGTTTGAAATTAATGTTTCGTCGCTATTTTACATTAAATTTATCTTTTAAAAAGTTGTAGGACCTCTAAAGCTCACTTAAGGCATTGATTTTTCAAGAAGTGTCTAAGTCCAAGCCTTAGTAAGAAATAGTGGCATTGTAGACCCTAAATGTCACATCCAATGTAGATGTTTCTCTTAATTTTTTTTATCAAGAAAATTAAAGCTTAAATCTTCTAGGTGTTTTTGAGTGTTATGAATAAATTTATTTTCCAACATCCAAAAATCAAGAATAACACATAATATATAATAAAATCATATTTTAACTCATACGTCCAATATCATATATCTAGAAACCATGTATAAAATTCTTGCCACATACAATGTCATCAGAACAACACTTTTATTCAATAGAATAAATATATAAACAAAATAAAGGATATAAGTAATACAAATTCTTCAAAATCACGTCAAACCATATGAACACAAGATAATATTTAGAGCACTGGCATGCTCACACGTTGTCTGGCCAATATGGACATGCTCCTTTGAATATGGTCACGCTCAACAACTTGAGCACGTTCCAAGCCCAAAACGAAACACAAAGCTTCTTTTCTTTATTTTTACTTACAAAACCTTTTTTTTTTTAAGATCAACACTTATTTTTTTAAATATAATTATTTGATTAAATAATAAAATTAATATAAACAACCAATTACTTTATAAAATAATTATAAATAATAATAACATGAAATTCAGGATGTTCACTACAAGATATTTTTGATTTTGCTACTAATTTTAGCTACCATTTAAATTAATAGCTAAATCTTAACTAATTAACTATTAATTAATTAGAATATTATTTTTTCTAGCTAAATTTAAGTTATATTCATTTATACTTCTTATTACTACAAATTAGCTAGAAAATAACTACAAATTTTAAAAATTTATTACAAATTAACTAAGATTATTTTCTTAGCTAATTTGCTATTTATTTCATGCTACCATTAATATTATAGTAATTTTGTAGCTAATTATTTTTACTAGAAATTAGCTACAAAATAACTATTGATTTTAAAATTAGTTACAAAATTATTTGATAACAAATTTTAAATTTTCTAATAGTGATTACCGGATACAAATAAACTTGTTAATTTTAACCCGCCTAATAACATTGTACCTAACCTATTAATTAATTGGACTTTAACCTAATAATCGATCACATAATTATGTGACAATATTATGTCACTCGTTCAATCAGCTTTATAAAACCAAATTCACTAATTATTAATCTTAATCCAATCTCAAAAATTTATGTGCATCAATGGTACAAAAGATTTATATATTATTATTTGATTATAAATTTTTATACATAACAAATTTGTTAACTCTTATAATAATTATTTTAAAGATTATATCAATTATAATTTTTAATTGATGGATAGTATAATTTTTTTCAACCTGATGATACTTAAAAACCAAGGATTCTATCCAAAAGATTAAATGCTTACAATGTTATACTCTTTGTTTAATGTAGTCTGAAAATCATCCCAGTTTAACTAGGTGTTACCGAGGATTCTACATATCCGAAAGATTGAAAGTTTACAATGTTATTCTCTTTTGTAATGTAGTCTGAATTCGCTTTCCGAGTTTCACCATTGAATCTACGTGGTATATTGATGATTGATGAACAATATATATTATCAACATTGATCGGCGTGATAACTATTTATGTCTCTAAGAAGTTTAAATCTGGTCGTAGTTAGTTATTGCCGAAGCGACCATCTCAAATAACCTAAAAAGTCTGCATCCTAAATACTTCAATGTAACAATACACCGTAGGTATACGTAGTCTGAATCTTTGTACTACAAGATTGTAGTTTTCTTTCTCTTTTTTTTTTTCACATTATTGTATTGTAAAAAGAAAACGAGGGGCAGCTTTGGTACAATAACTTGCACATGATGTTACAATACGTATAAGATTCTATACCTTATTCCGCTTTGCATGGAGTGCCAAGAATCTAATTATGATATCTAGAAAACACCATGACATCATAAATCACATGGTTATACGTAAACCTCCTCAAACAAGTAGTACATACGCATCAGTTATAATATATCTAATATGTCTGGAATACGTAACAGTATAATGATGAAAGATACCATATATTATACGATAAATAAATGTGACAGCGATTATTTAATTAAAATAGGCCTAGTATTGCGTGTTGTAGGGATGGACGGTTTGTGGCCCACACGGCCTTTTGAGGGGGACTCTGATTTTTGTTAGTTTGTGAGCAGACAAAAGCAGAGAAGCTTCTTATCCTCTCCCTCTAGGTTTTCACACAACACCTTACACATAGAATCTGTTCAAAAGCCAAAGGCCTTCCCTTTGAGACTTTAGCCCTTCAATTCCCATCATAATTACTCAACCCTAACCACATTCCTAACTGCTTTATTTCTTTTGTCCTTGCCATCAAGACTTTGTAATTTACATGAATTCCAAGGGTAAGACCCCACCACTTTGATCTCAACAGTGGCCTATTTAGTTCAATGCCATATAAGCTGTTTTGGTTCATGTCCTGTGCCACCCATTTCCAAATTTCCCTCTCTCTCTCTCTCTCTCTATAACATTGATCTAACTTTGCAATGGCTCCAATGAGTCTCCCACCTGGGTTTAGGTTCCACCCCACTGATGAAGAGCTTGTTGCTTACTACTTGGAAAGAAAAATAACAGGTCGTTCGATAGAGCTTGACATCATCGCTGAAGTTGATTTATACAAGTGCGAACCTTGGGATTTGCCAGGTACGTCATTATATATATATTGTCATTATTCATAAAAGAGATCAACAATAACTCAGAGAGGAAATATTCTTCATTCTTACTCTTTAGTTCTTTCAATTTAATGATTTTAACTATTAACATATATTTATTTGATAAACTACAAGCAAATAAAGAATGAGATGATGAATAATTATTTTATAATTATTCGTGAAATACCTTAATTCCTCTTATTATTTATATGATATGGTTCACCTAATTGCATAAATATAAGTTTTACTCATTTAGCAACTTCTCCATTTTGTATAAGATACATTATTTATATTTTTAATATTATAGTTTAAATTCCAATTTTTTCAAATTTAAAAAAATTCAGATAAGTCTTTCCTTCCAAGCAAGGACATGGAGTGGTACTTTTACAGTCCTAGGGACAGGAAGTACCCAAATGGGTCAAGAACTAACAGGGCAACACAAGCTGGATACTGGAAAGCTACTGGGAAAGATAGGCCAGTGCACACTCAAAAGAAGCCAGTTGGCATGAAGAAGACATTGGTGTACTACAAAGGTAGAGCGCCACATGGGATTAGAACCAACTGGGTTATGCATGAATACCGCTTAATTGAATCAGTACCTGGTGCTGCTCTTTCATCTTTGAAGGTATATTATATGGTACCCTTTTTTATTTCTCTATTTTCCATCAAGAAAACGAAACATTATTGTAAATTTATTGAGTATTTATAAGAGGTACTCAAACTTAATACAAGAGTCTTATTTGAGCTTTTATTTTCTATCTTCATTCACCTTCATTATTTTCTTTCCAATCTCTCTCTCTCTTGTTAAAAGGAACGTGTTTCTTGGGTATTAGCATAATTAATAATGTTGAGGTTTTAAGAATATAAATATCATTAAAAAGTGAGTAAGCTGGGGTTTTGAAAGAAAAAAGAAATTAACAAAAAAAGGAGGAAAAACAGTAGATCGAACACTGTTTGTTCGTCAGGTTATTGTATAGAATAATAAGATTCATACATTACAAAATTTTCTCCTCCTTACATTTATTTTTTAATCCATCACATCATTTTACAATTTTTTTTTTCTTTCTATCTCTCAAGGTGTAGCTTATATTGGAGGGCACAGGCATCATTTTCTATTGTATATATATATAGGGAGCTGTTCTTTATTTTTGTTTTTTCTTTTTGCTATCTTTAAAAGTGTACCTGATAATAATTGAATGATTATAGATATATAGAAGAAACCCTAAAAAGTCTCAAAAGTCTTCATAAGACGAGACCAATGACCAAATCCTCGCTTAGTGCTTGCTTTAATTAAGTCTTTTTCCAAATCGGTCTATCATTGATGGAGGGTTTAAGGTACACTTCTTTTAAGATTGGTACATATCTGTGTACGTATGCCATAATTATTTGGTCATAGAATCAAGTTCACTAGACCATACCCGTTTGCTATGTTCGGCGTGAATATAGAGTAGCTAAGCTAAATCTTTGTTTTGAACCTTGTTCTACAAGGATGCACATGCCTGCAATATATATTCCCTTTTTTTTTTCTTTTTCTTTATATGATTTGCATACTTTAATTTTTCTTCTCTTTAAAAAGAACAGCTTGTGATCGACACACTATGATGAAAAATTCAGATCCATGAACTTAGATACTTACTACTGCATCGACCCTTTTCTTTTGCCAAACTCTTTCTGAATTTGCTTTTTTGTTTGTTACTCTTTTCGGGCATTCATTGTGTTTAAACCAAACCAAAAATAATAATAATAATAATAATAAAGAACTTTGATAATGAAAAGCCAACTACCATACACATGTATTGACAAAATTTTCACATCACAGGATTCCTATTCGTTGTGTCGCATTTTCAAGAAGACGATTCAAATTCCAGCAAAACCTAAAGAAGGAGAACAAGCTGAGAATGCCAAGAAGGAATCAATGTGGATCTCAGAAGACCAAATGTTAGGGGAAGACTCAAGTGGCACTGAGATTTCTAGAGAAATGGAAACCGTGGATGACAAAGTTCTCAATCACGAATACCCTAAATTTCCTTGTGATGCTTCTTCCTCTGATCTCACTCAAGGAACATGTACACCCACAGATACTTGTATAGCAGAAGATTTTCAACCACAATTTGCATGTGATGAAGCAAACAGTGCGGCTAATTCATACACAATGGGAATAGGATACCCCACAAATCTATTTCAGGTAACATTTAAATTAAATTTTAAATTTCAAATTTTGATGGATTTCATGATTGCTTGAGTTTGTATCGTAGTACTAGTCACGTAGACGTGGTAAGAATATATAGTTTTATAGGAGACATATAAAAAGCAAGGTGGGCCATAGCATGATCATTATTATATGTATTGATCTGATTAGTATTTTAACTTTTCCTTTTTTTTCCTTGTCCCTGGCATTTATGTTCATGATGGCTTCCTTTGCCAATCCTGCATTTCCAGCGACAATCTGCTTTATATTGCCGCTTTATAAATTTATGGCTTCATTATCACACCTCAAATTAACAACACGCATAAATGTGTAGAAATTACTACTAATATCTCTTAATTACTTGCATATATGTGCATGAACTTGATCCCATCCTCATGTGTCAGTTTATTATTGATACATTTGTTGTAATTAGTGGGGCCACATAGCATATCTTTGAGTTCTCTTTTGATCTTAAAGTGGGGAGAGTTGGAAGTATGATGAAGTTCCTATCTTTTCATAAAGCTCACTTCTCTAAAATTCATTTGGACTGACTCCAATTTAGCTTTTCTTCACCATCCCCTATAACTTCTTTTGACTGACTACTCAAAACGTTTTCCAAAGTAAAGATGTCTTTACTCCCCCATTTTCCTCACGGGTTGATACGTTCTAAAACTAAAGCACACATATCAAACATCCACACACATCTTTATCTTTAATCACACTCTTTTTTATGAGTAATGTCTGGATCATTTCCTATTTTAGCAAAAGCTAGTGAAGTAAGAAGCGGCTTCTGAGTCCTTCCGTCAGCGTTCAACTAGCTTTACAATGTTCATACAGCAATATGTGCATCTGATTGGGGACTTCAACAACTTCATTTTACCTCTTCCACTCTTAAATCAATACAAAACAAACACCTTTTCTTCTTTTCCTTTTAGGCCTATAACCACAATTCTAACCCCTCTTTTCTTTTGCCACTTGCACTACTCCCAAGTCGTGCTTTAGTTCCAATTAAGCATGCGTTATACGAGTCTCTTCATAGTCAAATCACCTGTCCCTATTTCATATCTCATTCTACGTTCTCTCAACTAAAAAAACATACTTTAGTCAAAATACTAATAACCAAGAAAGAGGATGTTAATTTTTAACCGCTTGTCTTTTTTTAATTGGTTCAATAAAAAATAGACAGGTGATTTCAATTTAATGTGTAATTATGATTATATTATTTCTTCAATCATTTATATAATAATTTGTACAATAAAAGAGAAAGAAAAAAAGTGTAATGTAATTATTATATTTATCTTTTCTCTTTCTAAGCCCATTTTCTTTTTCTTTCTTGAACAATCATTTTTTAATATTTTATTTTCTAAACAACTAATTAATACTTATTATTTTGTTATCTCTTGTTTTATCATATTATATCATTTATCTTCTACTTTTCTCTCTTTTATCTCTCTCACTAAGTATCAACCAGCATTTTCAGTGTTCAGGAATCATTTTTGTTGTTTGTATCTTTTTCTTTTCTCTCCAAAATGGGGTGGACGTTAATATTTTTCATTCAATATCTTTGCAATTCATCATAATGTATCAATTAATCCTCGTACTTTAGTACATTGGCATTTGGAGATTAATATAAGTTATATTACGGTGCAGGATGTAGAAATACCTAGCTATGGTGGCATGCATTATCAACTCCCATACACACCGTTGGTGCTGGAAGATTTCCCACAAATAAATTTACCAGAGACAAAGTCAACGAAGCCAGAAATGACTGATGACTGCATGTTATACGACAGATACAGGGACTGTATGAATGGAACGCTAGAAGAGATCATATCTTTGTGTTGCTCTCAAGATAATTCCGTCCCTTTTTCCATGCTACAATGATTATACTAACCCAGATGACTCAAACTATAGCATCAAAATATTCATTGACACAGAGAAACTTGTGTTGGCTAAAATAACGACACAAACGGGGATTGTTTTTCCAGCCACATACAAAAGGCTACACATATAATGTACTAAACATACAGTAGAAGATGCTGACCCAAGGGGGGCTCGCATACAATTGTTTTTTCATTTTTTCTTTGTTTTTTTTTTTTTTCTTTTTTTACCTTTTTGTGTTCTTCCCTTCTTTTATAGGGGTTCTTCCTTCTTTTGTGTTGGTGTTCAAATCTCTTCTCCACTTCGGAATGCAAATGGATGAGGCAAATTTCCTATTGTGATGTTTTATATGCTTCAATGTCTCACTTGTGCTCTAATTTAGTTGATGTTATCTACAAATATATATATATATATATACATCTTTTGAATATTTAAGATATCATTGATATATATGTCTACCTGGAGAAATAACGTTTATCAAATCCTCACTATTTTAAAATTGGAATAACTATACTGAAGCAAACAAATTATTTCAACAAAATTATTTTTAGGAGTTTTTCTTGAATGAAAATATTTTTTTGAAAAAAAAACTCATTATCTCTTTCAATTCCTCATTATATTTATTTCTAATTAAATTTTAATATATTTTAAAAAGTTATCAATAATTAAAAATAATTTTGTATTATAATATATATTGTTTATCAAAAAGATAAAATATAATTTATATCTTTAAAAATATTTATTAATGATAAATTTTAATTATAATATAATTTATATATTTAAAAATATTTATTTATTATAAATTTTAATGATGTGAAATTATCTTTTAATTTGCATTTTATTGACTAAAATACTAGTTAAGTGTAAATCATATTCGAGAATTACTATGTATAAAAGGTCGGCCATAAATATGACCGATACGACATAAAATTAATTATAATAAGAATTTTGCGAAATTTTGCGCTATGATCAATACAAAATTTATCAACCATACAATAAGCTTCAAAAATTATAAAATATTAACAATATAAGTTAGTCTAAAGCATAATAACAAGATATAAGTCTTTTTCATTCCATAATTTTATAGCATAATAACAAGTTATGTTTTTATTTAACAAAAATAATACTAAGGGGTGTTAAGTAAAAGAAATTTTTTTAATTTTTCATGAATTTAAAGTTGAGAATATTAGATTTTCATATTTGATAAATTATTTTTAAAAAATATTCTCAGATAACAGCATTTCCAAAAATGATTTATTTATGTTTCGCACAAAAATATTTTTATGAGAAAATGTAAGAATCTAATTTTTCTAGATTGAGGAAAAAGTTTTAATAATGTAAAAAAATCATCATTTAATATACTTATAGATTTAGAAACAATTTTTAAATATGATAAATAATTATAATTAAAAATATGAAATAATAATAAATATTTTTAGTACATTTATTATAATTTTAAAAATAAACTATTTATAAAACATATTGATTTAATATTTTTAATATTTTACTATTTAAAAATTTCCAAGGAATTAATTAAAAATGTTTAATAATATTATTTAATACAATATTTAAGAAAGGTTTTTGTAGACACCGTAAAAAATTTAAAGTAAAGAGAATGAAAATTTTGCTACGTCAAAATTAAATAAAAAATATTAAAAATCATACTAATATATTTGTAATTTTAAAATTTATAAAAAAATTATTTTTACATAAAAAGTTATCCAAATCTATAATTTTATTAAATTATTTTTTTAAAATTTATTGTACTTTACATATAATAAAATATTATATTAAATTAGTTATAAATATTAATATCTGTACAGTTATTTTGATTGAACCAATAATACTAAATAATTTATATAAGAAAATAAAAAATAATTTATATAATAAATAAAAACTACACAGATTTAATTATTCTTAAATTTATTTCTTATAAATAGTTTAATTATTATCTCATTAAAATGAAATATTTTTTTAGAAATAGATTAGTAATGATAACCTTGGATCTAATTTTTATTTAATTATCATAAAAAATCATATTTAATTTAATTTCTAAGCGATGATAATCTGCAATTTTTAACTTTTCTAAGTTATAAAAAAAGGTTGATTGTATGAATAATTATTTTAATTTTATTTTTTCTTTGATTATTGCAAGAATTTATGTTGAAATACTGAAATCACCACAACTTAGTAATTATTTTTAAAAAATAAAATAAATGATTTTATTTTGTATTTTCATAAAAATAATATTTTAATTCAAATTAATCAATCCAAAAACTTTGTAAAAGTTATGTAGCTTTAATTTATTATTGCACTAGAAAACATGTATGAGTAAGAAAACACCTTGTCAAATTAAAAATATATATTTTTATAATTTTTATTTCAAAATAATAAATTTATTTTAAATAATAAAAATTCTTGTTATAATTAAAAAAATACTAATAAAATTTTAATTATTAAGTTTTATATAGATCTACCTGAGGAAGTTATTAATTTCTTTTGAAGGATATTTTTGAAAAATTATTAATATATTTAGAAAAATTTTATTAAAATCAAGCATGGAAAAATTTTATTACTAATTTGAAAACATTCTCGATAATGTTAATGACTTGAATATATAAAAAAAAATCTTCTAACAAATGCTTATGTTGAGAAAGATAATACAAATTTTTTTAAAAAATAAATAACTGATCTACATAAAACGAAGCAAATGTAAAATTTGTGTATGTTTTCTTGAAAACTTTTTCCTATCTTAAATTAAAGACCATCTTCTTTCTCTAAAAATTGTTATTAAAAATAAAATATCTGAATAATATATTTATAAATGTTTAAATTTTAGTAAATAATTATCTGTTTATAAATCACTAAAAAAATATTTTAAACGATTATTTTCTTAAAATAAATATGCACAAATATATTACCAATAGAAATATGTTGTTATCTGTGTGTGTTGTTCTTAAAAATTTAGAAAAAAAATCTTAATGTATTTAAAAAATTAAAAAATGTGTTACTAATTACAAATGCTTTCATCTCAATTGAATTGATATGCTGACCTTTTATATTTCATAAAAATTATTTAAATAATTATTGTCTTATGATTTACACATCACACAAGACTTTAATTTTATGTAAATACATTGCTAGATACGCAGTGAAGGCTCCGTCATATGCTTTAAAAAATATATATTTTATAAAAGACTACGTACAAGGTTGAAAATATTTTTTAAATCGTAAATCGACATGAGTATTAACATATTAATTCATTCATAAAATTATTTATCAAATTAATGTAAGTGTGATTTTGTAACTTATGCAAAAAAAAAAAAAAAACCTATTACATTTACATTAATTAAAGTAGAGTGAAAAAATTTAAATAACGACAAAAAGGAATTGATTCAACTAATATATGTTTTATTTTATTTAAGTAATATTTTTCAGTTCTAATTTTGTGTAAAAAAAATATTCCACTAAAAAGTACTCCAATTATGTTAAAATATTTTTATTTTTAATAAAATTGACTCATAAAAATAAATTTAGTTTGATTCAATATTATGATCATAATTATTATTATTAAATTATATTTGATGTCACAAAGTTATAATCTATAAATATTTTTCGTACTTGTATGAACATTTGTAAATATACATGAAATATAGTACTTCCTGCTTACCAAAAAAAATATGAAAAATTATAAATTTAAAAATATTTGAGGAAAATTAATTTATTCTTATATTTTCCTGTTTTAATTTTAATATTTTTATAATAATTTATAAATATTCTATTATAATTAATATTGATTGAATGAACTCAAGTATTATTTAAAATAATTAAAAAAGTTAGATATCTTTTATAATTAGGTAACTAATTACAAAATATTGATCTCATATAAAAATTTATAAAATACATGTCAAAAAATAAGAATAATAAGACTATTTACAGTCACAAAAAATAAAAAATGAAATTAAATTTATAATATAAGAATTAAGATTAATTTATAATCATGTTTTACGTAAATGAAATTGAAGTCATGCCAATGTGTATAAAAAATGGATCAAGTGTGGTAAGCTCTTATGACTTAAATTAATATTCCATAGACCAATAATTTTGTTATTTCATTATATAATACATTATTTGTATTTTTATAATTTTTTTTTAGTGGAGATTACTATATACTACATTATACTTTGGAAGAGTTTAACTCAATATTAATAATATCCAATTTTTTTTTAACAGCAACATGTAATTAAACATAGAAAAATGTCACAACCTAAATTGTGACGTTGGGCGGAGTCGGCCGAAACAGAGTCGGCCAAGTAGGAGTCGCCACCGGCGTTTTGGTTTAGGGAACGCCAGGAAACCTTTTGGCAAGGCTGGTCTCGAATCAGACATGTGGGTTGGGAGTTGGTTACACGCTAAGGGGCGTGGGGCCCCCAAAGATGCCTATCACTTGATAGTTACCTCGAGGCTAGCTATATGGGAGGAGGGACGGTGTTTGGCATTTTGGATTTTTGGTTTTTAAGGTTTGACTTGATAGGGGTGTGCCCTAGGGCCTCGTCTTCTGAACACAGAGGATTCAAAGTCCACGTAGTTACGGGGGGAGGTTTGACTGGTTTCTCCCTTTTAGTGGGAGGTGAGTTAAAGGGGATAAGGGATGGCTTGTTCCAGTCTCGGCTCCGCCCGAACCAAATCGGATTAGGCATGATGGTTTGTAGTGGGGATCGGGCCGACTCGTGTCGGCTCGGCCATGCCATGTCGGCTCGGCCTGCCATCTCGGCCATCCAGTGCGGGCCGAGGCCGAAGTCGGCTTGGAGAAGAAGCTGGGTCAAGGTCTACGCTTAAGGCTACGTCGGTCGGCGTTCCAGTGGACAGAGATGGACTCGGCCCGCAGGTGAGGACTTCGGGTTTGAGAGGGTGGTAGGGGAACCCGACTTGGGTAATGTAAGAGGGGATTAGAATACTAACCTGGTGCTCGGAGATGACGGACTTCTTCCTGTCTTTGCCCAATGCTTGATCTTTCTTCTCTGTAGCCACCCAGGGTCCTCCTTAAATCTCTGGGCGTCGTCGTCGGCTCTCCGGTTTGTCTCCCTGCTCTTTCTCTTTAGTCTCTTGGGTCCTCTCTTTTTCTCTCTCTGATGATGTCCCCTTCTCTTCTCTGCAGGCTTTATAGAGATGCAGGAGGCTGCATAACAACCGAATCCCAAGATTCTCTCGGATATTATTCTCTCTCTCTTCCGATTTCTCCCACGACGCTTGGGCCCTTGGGATGTCGGAGACTCGGTCAGCGGAGGCCCGAGGTCAAACGGAGGCGAGTCAAGCGTGGACTGCAGGCGTCTCGGCTTGGAGGCCGTGCGGAAATGCCAAAAATTGGGCCCGGGGTAAAAGGCCGGGATAGCATCCAGCCCGGACAATTTAGGGTACTACTGTTGCCCCTTTTATTTTTGCATTCGATGTTGGGTTTGTGATAATGAATGCGGATAAAGACTCGAGCCTTCCCGGGGAGCCGATCGACAAGGCCCTAGTCCTAGGGCCATGGGCTGAGTAGTGAACTGCTTCCGAGTAAGTGGGTCATTGGGCTTTCCATTGGGTGCCCATATTTGAAGAAGCCATCCGGATGGTTGCTTTCAAGTGGTCACTAGGCTTTCCACTTAGGCGCCCTAGGCTTGATGGTGCTTGTTGAATTATCCTAATCGGATTGGCCCTTGAGCTTTCCTTTAGGTGCTCGAAGGTTTGAAAATGGCCATTGGGGTACTTGTTTTTTAGTGATCGCTAGACTTTCCGCTTGGCCCTAGGTTTGATGATGTTGCTGACTTGCTTTTGACTTGGTTGACCATTGGGCTTTCCACTAGGTGCCCAAGTTTGAGGGCGGTCATTGGGCTGTTTGTGTCGAGGATGACTTGCTAGGCTTTCCTTTAGGCGCCTAGGTTTGATGGTATTTCGATCCTACCTTGCTTGGAGGGGTGAATCATCTATTGGAACTTGGTATGATATTGGGTAGGCTGATTTGATGAAATGCTTGTCGAATCGGCGGACGTTGGCCGAGATGGATTGAATGCTGTCCGAGTCGGCTTGACGTTGGGCCGAGATGGATTGAATGCTTTGTCCCGAATCGGGCTTTGATGTTGGCCGAGATGGATTGAATGCTGTCCGAATCGGCTTGACGTTGGCCGAGATGGATTGAATGCTGTCCGATCGGCGGCGTTGGCCAAGATGGATTGAATGCTGTCCGAATCAGCTTGACGTTGGCCGAGATGGATTGAATGCTGTCCGAATCGGCTTGACGTTGGCCGAGACGGATTGAATGCTGTCCGAATCGGCTTGACGTTGGCGAGATGGATTGAATCTTTGTCCGAATCGGCTTGACGTTGGTCGAGGCATTTTTATTGACTGAATTTATTAATATATTTTTGTTTTCTTCATTTATTATTTTTTTTTATTTTTCTTATTATATATATTTTTTCTATTTTTCTTTATTTTTCATTTTTTATTTGGAACGTCGGAGTCGTCGCTGAGGCACGCGCCCTCAGCTTGTCTTTTCATTTCTGGGAGGCGCATTGATGGTGCCTTTTCGTTCCTCGGGGCGATTAATACGCCCTTTCGTTTCTTGGGCGCCATAATTACAGGCCTGATGATTGCGCCGCCTTGGGGATTACACCTCTTTAATGGCGCGTTGTCTCTTGTACCTAGGCGACCTTTCCCTGCTATAAAATGGGTGTTCACCTGCCTGTTGGAGCTTCATTTCCCCATCTAAGTTTGTGCTCTAAGCTTTCTCATTTCTACCCTTGAGTTCTTCTTCTTCAAGGCGTAGTTTTCTTCGCTACTTCAATATCCGAAGATGTCGAATCTTTGTTGGGTCCCCTTCATCTTCCTCTTCTACTTCAACTTCCCAGCCACGAGGGCCATAGCTGCCGTACACTGTGGGTGGCGGATAAAGCGAGTCAAGCCCCGAGTGCCCCCATTCCATCGGGGGAGGAGCATTATGAATGGGTCCACCCGACGTTACGTTCTATGGCTCCAAAATGACACCCAGGAGGTGGAGTCCCTTCTTTGCCAAAAGGGACTGGGTTTGTGGGCCTCATGCCCTTCGTCTGGAGATGACCCACTGCTCTTCCTCAGAGCGGGTCTGCCACGTATGCAGAGAGGGAGAGGGCGATTTCGTATACATGTACGAGACCGTCCTCCAAGACTTGGGGGTGACCTTCCCTGCGGGCCGCTTTTTTGGCCGGAGGTGTTGAGGCTGGTGGGCGTGGCTCCTTCGAACTTCATCCCAACGGGTGGGCGGCTCTTCAAGCTTTCAAGGTGGTGTGCTTGGTGCTTGACCACGACTCCTTCAGCCCCGGTGTTCCTAGGCCATTACACCATCCGGGAGTGGGGAAGAAGGTGGGTTGGGTTTCCTTGGCACCCCTCCCCAACACTAGTCTATTCACCGCGTACACGCGCGTCCAAAGGGCTTCAAGGATCGCTTTTTGAAGATAAGGGCCCTACCTCGGGGGTCCTTGTGCACGAATGGGCAGCCAATGCCAGCCTGACTTTGGAGGCTGCCTTTGAAGGCCTCGGGGGCCTTGAAGAGCCGACTTTCTCGTGAGGAGAAAGCGACTCTCAAGCGTTGGACGAGTTGCCCCTGGGGATGAATTGCAAGGAGATTGTGGCCTTGGCCCTTGGGAAGAAGCCTGTTTCCCATTTGAAGAGAGTGAGTCTTGTTTTTTTCTTGTTTAGGCATAGAAGAGTATCTAATGTCTTTATTATTTTTTTTTTTTGACAGGGGATGATTGAAGATGAGGGGATCAACATGGCGCCCCTAATCAAGAAGGTGAAATTGGCCCAACGGCCGAGAGTCCGGAATAAGTCGGCAATCTGCGGCCAAATGGGAGGCCTCGGCGCCTGGGGGCCCCAGAAGTGAGCCGGCGGAGGTCGGCCTCAGTGGCCCGTGGCCAGTGCAACCGGCCGGAACAAGTCGGCCTCGGTGGCCGAGGATCCGGCCGGACTTCTTGGAGGTGCCACAAACCAGTCAGGCCCTTGAGGAATCGGCCCAAGCCGAAGCGAGGCTTCCTTCATCAGATGTGATGACCCGAGGTGCAAAGAGAAAGGCTGAAGCCGCTGCTGCCGAGGAGGCCTCTAGAAAAAAGGGGAAGAGCGTCGTGCCCCCCAGTTCGTCTCCAATTAACCTGACAGAGAGGAGCAAGGTTACCATAACTGAGGGACCCGAGTTGCCTTCGGGGGGGCTGTCCTGTTTCAAGGCCCCTGATAATGTAAGATCTTTGTGGGGAGCGAACGTGGACCTCAGAATTGGTTCCCCCCCAAGCTCAATTCCTCAATATGACCATTGAGCTCTTGGTACATTCTTTGGGGTGGACGGGACGTTTGATACGCTGGAAGCCTATCATCTCAGGTCGTTGGCTTCTTTAGAGGTGTCAAGGGGCCTGGTGAAGAAGGCGGAGCAAGTTGTGCTGAAGGAGGCTCTGAATAAAAAGGAATTTGAAAAGGTGGCTAAAAGCCAACCAGGACTGGGGGCCGAGGGTTGGTAGGAATTGAAGGCAGAAGCAGCCAAGGCCGGGGATGACCGAGAAGGTTTGTGGGCTGACTTGGCGGGGCCCTAAGTCGGAGGCGGCATCCATGGGGGGGCCAGGTTGAAGCGAATTACTCGGTGACCCGGAAGATGACAGGGCAGGCCGGCCATGCAACCGGAAGATTGAAGCTGCCGAAGCCCGGCGTTGGCACTTGCACAACAGTCTGCGTAGACCTTGTCTAAGATACGGGCGCAGCCCGCTCCCCGGCGGCCGAGGCGGAAGGTATAAATGGTGGCTGGCAAGGGCGAGACCAAGCACGGAGGACCTGCCCGAAGGTCCCCGAGGTCAAGGCTACTGCTCTGGAGGCCGAGGTTGCCGCCTCAGCAAAGGAAAAGCAGCGCCTTGCTAGCAGAGTGGAGCGCTTGGAAGGTGCTATCGTAGCCCAACACGAGGCGGGCTTCGAGAAAGCCCTTCAGCAGATAGCCCTTTTGGCCCCGGACTTCGACTTGAGCCCATTTTCCATCACTTTAGAAATCAAGGATGGGAAGCTTGTTTCCCTCCTTGACTCCCCTCCCCAATGATTATGTATAAACAATTTATTATTATTATGGAATGAGAATTTATTATCTCTTTTGTTTTTTTTTTTTTTTTTTGTTTATTTCTTTTTTTTTTTATTTAGGAAAATTTTTTTATGGGAATACCCAATTAATTGGCTTGGCCAAACCGAGATGGAATCAACCTAGGGCAAACTTAGAATGCAGAATTTCTCCTATTTTCTAGGAATGCGCGCTTAGTGTCATTATTTTCTGTTGTTGTTTTTTTTTTTTTTTTTTTTCGACTGCGCTTGGCCACCTCGACCAGGATATCGCCGCGCTATTGAACCATCAGTGATCACGAGGGTCCGTAACGGAGACAGTGCCTTTGATTGCGAACTATTCTTTAGCGATGTAAATTCTTTTTGTTGAATTAATGAAGCTTAGCATGAAAGAAAAAAAACAAAGGAGATAAAAATGAAACGGGGCTTTATTGACAATGTGTGATTTACAAAGTGAAAACATGGTTTTGCGCATTCTTGCGCGGGATGGGTTGTTTGATAGGATCAACGAGGTAGCCTTGCACTTGGTTTCCCTAATCCTATTTTGGTTCCGGTTGGATGTAGACAACTTTCCACTTTGCTAGGCGAGATTTCAAGGGAAGAACTTCTTGACTGAGTCCGAGTTGGATTGAGGGTGTTTGAGGTCGCGCCCTTCGGCGTCGAGTTAGGATAGCGCCCCACCTGAAAGCGTGCTTTACCACATATGGTCCTTCGTAGTTGGGTGCCCTTTCCTCCCGGGTTCTTGCGGGCGTTTGGTAGTACCTTTTTGAGGACCATGTCCCATGCTGAAACATCAGGGTTTCACTTTTTTTTTTTGTCAAAGGCACTTTTAACCTTGCTCTGATAGAGGCTGGCCAGGTGGCATAAGGCCGTGAGGCGTTTTTCCTCGATCAAGTTTAGCTGATCGTGGCGCCTTGGATCCATTCAAGCGTCTTCTAATTCTGCCGGCGGGACCGCTTAAAGAGGGTATTTCAATCTCTATTGGGAGGGCTTGATTACCATAGACCAAGGAATAAGGTGTTGCTCAGGTGGAGGTTCGTACTGAAGTCCTATATCAGGTGTAGTGCGTAGGGTAACATTTCATGCCAATCTTTGTAGGTTACCGCCATTTTTCGTATTATTTTCTTGATATTTTTGTTGGCGGCCTCTACCGCTCCAGTTCATCTGGGGACGGTAGGGGTAGAAATTGTGATGACGAATCTGGAATTGTTCACAAAGTTCCGTCATCATCTTGTTGTTCAGATTGAAAAGTGCTTGGATTATACGTAATGACGTGGGATGGGATCTGTAACGGCGGATGATGTCCTTTTGAGGAATTTTACCACTACGCTCGTGTTCACGGCCGAATACGACGCTGCCTCTACCCATTTAGTGAAGTAGTCGATGGCCACTAATATGAACCTATGCTCAGTTAGAAGCCTTGGGCTCGATGGGCCCGATCACATCTATGCCCCATGGAAAGCGGCCATGGCGGCAGTATGTAAAGGGAAGAAGGGCGACATTGATCGGTGTGGACCTGGCATTTCAAACACCTTTGGACATGTTGGTGACAGTCTGATTCCAACTTGGTTCGATATACCAAGCGCGGATGTATCTTGGAGCAGTATGGCCGCTTGCATGGATGCCGAAGGTCCGCCGTGGACCTCTTCTATTATCTGTTCGGCCTCGGGGTGATCTACGCATCGCTTGAAGTGTCATGTCTGCGCTCCTTTTGTATAGCACGTTTCATTCGAGAGGTAGGCTGGCCGCCCGGCCTTCTCAGCGTCCTTTTGCTATTTTCTAAGCGCCCTTAGGGTATTCCCTTTTTCAAGTACCTTTTTATGTCGAGGTACCGGGGGTTACGCAGGTCCGTTTTGGGTGCTCAGAGACCCGGTGGGTGGCAATAGGCTGTGCGAGGGAGTTGCTTGGGACATGTATGGTCATCTCCCTTGATTCATTTACTCGTACCATGGTGACGAGTGGTCGCCAAAGAGGCATCTGCCATTTGATTTTATTCGGCGTGTGCGTGGTGGAATGTGACGGTGTCGAAGGCTTGTCATCTCCCTCACGTGAGTCGTGGTATGGGATAAGTTTTTGTCCCGCGTTTCCCATTCTCCCCGGAGCTGGTAGATCACCAAGGCCGGAGTCTCCGTGGACCAGGGTCTCTTGACACGGTGTTCGGGGGCCATGGCGAGTCCCATGGTGCGGGGCCGTGCTACGCCATGTTGTTTGTACAATCGAACCCCAGGTTGGCGGCGAAAAGGGAAGTAGTGGTCGGTTGGAGGGCCAAGACCACGCCAATCCCATTCCCAATTAGGCGCGCCCCGTCGAACCACATCGTCCATTCGTTCTTTGGTCGGGGACTCGTCTCTCTGTTACCATGATGTGTTCGTCCGGGAATTCATGAGCCGGGGGCGTGGATCTGTCGATGGGTGATAGGCCGGGTGATCTGCTAGGGCGCTCCCTTTACAAATGTGATGGCTTACATAAGCGATGTCGAACTCGGATAGAGCCATTTGCCAACGTGCTTTATGCGTCCATAAAGTGCAGGCTTTTCTAGGATGTATTTAATGGGGTCAGTCTTGGCTACTTGGCCGGGGCCGAGTGGGACAACATGTATGGTCGAAGCCTCTTGGCAACCCAGACCAAAGCGCAACAGGTTCGTTCGAGGGGCCGAGTATCTTTTCTCGCAATCTGTGAACCTTTTCTTTGAGGTAGTAGATCGCTCGTTCTTTCCCAGCCTCATCTTGCTGTCCCTAGCATGCAACCCATGGACTCGTCGAGCAAGTGAGGTACAGGATCAGAGGTTTTCCAGGGTGGCGGGGACGGGACCTGGAGGACATTCAGTCTTGTTTGATCTTCTCAAAGGCTTCTTGACATTCTGCATCCCATTCGAACTTATGTCGTTTCCAAGGAGTTTGAATATGGGGTTGCATGTTGCCGCAATTGGGAAATAAATCTGGCTATGAAATTTATTCGTCCCCAGAAGCCCCGGACTTCTGTGCCCGTTGTGGGAGGGGCATTTCCACAGCGACTTTTGCCTTATCTCATCCATTTCGATACCCCTTTCGCACCACAAAGCCAACAATTTTCCCGATGTTATTCAAGGTGCATTTGGCCGGGTTGAGTCTTAGCCTGTTGCTTAAGTTCAGAATAATCTTCGTAGGTCTTTGATGTGTGCTGCTCGGAGTTTTTGATTTTGCAATCAGGTCGCCGACATATACCTCGATTTCCTATGCATCATGTCGTGGAACAGGGTTACCATCGCTCTTTGGTAGGTTGCCCTAGGCATTTTGAGGCCAAATGGCATTACCTTGTAGCAAAACGTTCCCCATAAGGTGACGAAGGTCGTCTTCTCCCGATCTTCCTTCGCCATTAGAATTTGATTGTATCCCGAGAAACCGGGTCCATGAAGGAGAAGAAGGCATGACATGCCCGTATCGCCTACGAGCATGTCGATGTGGGGTAAGAAAATTATCCTTGGGGCTTGGTCTTTAGATCCCTTTATAATCGACACACATGCGTACTTTTCCGTCCTTTTTGGCAGTGTACGATGTTTGCCACCCATTGGGGATAGTTAGATACGGCCAGGAACCCGCGGCCCCATCGCTTTTCTACTTCCTCCTTGATTTTTAAGGCCACGTCGGGTTTCATTCTTCGAATCTGTTGGCGAATCAGGGGTTGCTTTTGGGAGCATGGGGAGTCTCAGTGTTCCACTATGCTGCGGCCGAGGCCTGGCATGTCTCGGTATGACCACGCAATATGTCCGAGAACTCTTGTAAGAGTTCTATGAGGGCCTTTTCTCGATTCTTGTGACATCCGACTTCCTATTCGCACTTCTTTTCTTGTTACCTCGTCCCCTAGGTTTACGCTTTCTAACTCTCTGGCCAAGGGTTGAAACTTTGGTCTTTCTTGTTCTATCTGCCTTTCTACCTCAGCCAAAGCCTCAGTTTCTGCGTCTTCCTCTCCTACCGAATCCTCAATAGGACTAGGGTCCTCGCGTACGCAGGCTGTATCGCTGTTTGGGGACAGGTTTGTTATTGGTGGTGTTTTTTTTAAGGGAGTCTCCCCCCCTTTTTTTTGCGAAATTTAAGCATGAAAAAAAATGCGGAAAGAAAAAGAAAGGAAAAGACGAAGGGAATGACTAGAAATGGATGAAAATGCATGCTGAGTTTTATTAATTCAAAGGTTGCCCCGAAAGGCGAGTTACAAAAAGGAATTACATTGCAAAGAGAAAATTAAATCCGCGAGCTCAATTCGTCAATTAGCTAGCTGTCCTCGAAAACGCGGACTCCTCGGATCGATCCTTGGGCCAATCGCCTATCATTGCCACATTTTCACGAACAAAATGTTGGCCCCATGCTGTCTGGGTTGGCTTAAGAGGTGTTTTTTTTTTTTTTTTCGCTGATTCCATCTCGGTTTATACTAGCCGACTCAATTCGGTTTAAACTTGGTTGTCCCTTAATCAGCGTATGGTTGGATGGGCTATGTTCCCCTTCTTCTCTGGGGCTTTTCTAATCATCCTCACCAACAGGCTCTTGGTCTATAGACTTTCCCCGGGGAGCGGTACCATGGACGATAAATTTCCTGAACATGATTACCCCCTAGGACGGTCAGTCAAGTGGAACTATCGTGACCCCAAGATCGAGACGCCTCTAGTATGGAGACCACTACACATTCCTCTCTCCCTAACTCACAGGCCTGGGAATAAGGCCCCTCACATTCACACTTCATTGTGCTCTGCCCCCGTGGACCCCACAGTATTGTGATGACAATAACAAAGAAAATAAAACAACCATGCATGAAATAAGTTAAAATACCAAAAAAGGGAAAACTGACTGCCGGTCTCATCTGGTCTCTCTCACACTAACCTATCAAGGCTCAACTCTCAGAAACTCTCCCCAGTGGAGTCGCCATCTGTCACAACCTAAATTGTGACGTTGGGCGGAGTCGGCCGAAACAGAGTCGGCCAAGTAGAGCGCCACCGCTTTGGGTTTAGGGAACGCTAGGAAACCTTTTTGGCAAGGCTGGTCTCGAATCGGACATGTGGGTTTGGGAGTTGGTTACACGAGGGCGTGGGGCCCCCAAAGATGCCTATCACTTGATAGTTACCTCAAAGGCTAGCTATATGGGAGGAGGACGGTGTTTGGCATTTTGGATTTTTTGGTTTTTTAAGGTTTGACTTGATAGGGGTGTGCCCCCAGGCCTTACGCACCTGCTCTAGGGATTCAAAGTCCACGTAGTTCCGCCTAGGGAGGTTTGACTGGTTTCTCCTTTTTAGTGGGAGGTGAGTTAAAGGGGATAAAGGGATGGCTTTGTTCCGCTCGCTCTGCTAGAACCAAGTCGGATTAGGCATGATGGTTTGTATTGGGGATCAGGCCGACTACGTGTCGGCTCGGCCTGCCATGTCGACCCGCCATCTCGGCCATCTCGGCCGAGACCGAAGCCGCTTGAGAAGACCGGGTCAAGGTCCGCTTAAGGCTACGTCGGTCGGCCGTTGGGTGTGACGAGATGGACTTTCGGCCTGTAGGTGAGGACTCGGGTTTGAGAGGGGTGGTAGGGAACCTGACTTGGACCGATGTAAGAGGGGGATTAGAATACTAACCCGGTGCTCGGAGATGGCGGACGGTCTTCCCCCTGTCTTTGCCCAATGCTTGATCTTTCTTCTCTCTTGGGCCACCTGGGGTCCTCCTTCCGTCTCTCAGTGCGCCGTAAAATCGCCTCTGGTTTGTCTCCAAGTTGCTCTTCCTCTTTGGTCTACGCCAGTCCTCTCTTTTTCTCTCTTGATGTCACTTTTTAAACTCTACCTCGGGCTTTATATAGGTGCAGGGAGAGGTGCATAACAACCGAATCCCAAGATTCTCGGATATTATTCTCTCTCTCTTTTCGCCCCTCCCATGCCTGGGCCCATCGGGATGTGCGGAGACTTCAGTCAAATGGAGATCGAGCAAACGAGTCAAGGACTGGCGCGCCTCAACTGGGCCGCCAATCTTTGAATGGCCCAAATGCCAAAATCGCCGAATATACTTGATAGATCCAGTCTGACAATTTAGGGGTACTACAAAAAAGAAATTGAGAAGGTAAATTTTTCCTTATAATTCCCTAATAATAGTATGTTGTAGATATTTATTAGTTCATCCATCATCGATTTGACTGTAACATGACTTTTCATATATACGAGATCGTGTTTGACATTTATGGTTGGCTTGATCAATAACACACGTTGTTAAAATAGGCCTAGCCTAATCACCAACCCAATGACTCAATGAGATATGTTTGGTAAAATTTTAAAATATGTAGGTTAAAAAAAAATCAATTTGATTTTGTTAAATAGATTAGACAAGTCAAGTCAAATTAAAAAATTAGTGGTCTAAAATATACTAAGTTGATTTTAGTTTGCACTTATTTTAAAAAAAAATTATATAAAATAAATAGTGAACCAATTTTTAATTTGTAATTTTTAGAATTGATTGAAATAAACTATTTTTGGATCTTGACCCATCATGTAAGAACATCCGTTTGGACACCTTTATTAATGGCGTGATATTAGTCTATCAAGTACTTATGTATGCATCATCTAACCGTCATAATTTGAGTCACTTTTAATTTTCTTTCTCCTAAATTCTCTTAAATCTTAAGAAATTCTCTCACTTTCAGCTTTTAATCTAAGACTGGAACACGTAAAAAAAATTTGTAAGATAGCTTTTTTTTTATTGAATCGTATAACTTTAAAAAAAAAACTAGTAATATGATTTAGGTATATTACTTTTCATATATTTTGCTTCGTTATTTTATAAAATGTTTACGATTTATATATAGCACATGAGCTTTGATGAATAAGCTTTGACATGGTGACACATTCATTTTAGTAGTTGCTTAGGTAACTTTTTACGTACGAATATGATTTTTTGTGTTTAACCATACTCCAATAGAAGTATAGCATAGCCAAAAATCCAACCACATTCTCAGTCGAGCTACTGTGTGCAGAGATGTTAAAATAGCCCTAGATTGGCGGGTCAATCCTTCTTTTTTCTGACCCACTTGACAGAGTACTTAAAAGCCTCAACCCACTTGACCATACTAACCATATACTTGTCACAAATACAGATTAAGAATCAAGACTTATGTTGATGGTTGTGGGGGCTAACTTTTTAGATTGTTGGGCTCTTTTCACACTTACATTTTTATTCAACCCTATAAATAATAAATTATTCAAATAACTCTTTATTATTTTTTCATCTGGACTAATATTACGCTAGCTGGATCAGCCAAACAAGTCGTCTATCAATGCATTATTATTTTTAACTATTAAATAATTAATGATAGAGATCAATTATTTTATTATACATCTCAATCGTTAATTATTTTATTATTATATTTATAAATTATTTAACGATTATAAATTATATTACTGATCCATCCATAGACTTCTTATTTTATGATCACCGTAGAAATTGCCTTCCATCTGTTTGTTCAGCAATAAAATGGTTCACGATGACTTTGAACATGACATTATAATTAAGTATCTTTTTATTTTTTTTATAATTTTAATTGTAATTAATTCATTTATTTAATTCATCATTCATTGTTTAGTTTAATTTTTCATATTGTTTGTTTCCCTATTTTTATGGATTTAAAATGGCTATCAAAATTTATTTAGGAATTATTAATTTTATTTTAAACAATATTTTAAATTTATAATTTATAAATAAAAAATAAAAGTGAGTTTGTTATCCAGATAGGTTAATAAAATGGACTTGGCCAATATTTTAAAAACAAAATAAATTTGACTTTTATCATTTACACTTTCTTATTTACTAAACTTACTTCTTTTTATATTTTCGGTATGTTATTTTCTAGAAATTTAAAAACGTCATCTAGTGACCAATGTCATACACAACGACTATCATATAAAATATATTCATAATATACGTAACATAATTTTATTAGACAAAACATATTGTGAATTCTATAATGAAGTGTGGGCAGAATTATACTCAAGTTTGTAACTGTATTTGTGTTTTTAAAGGAGTTAGTTGATGGACATATTCAGTAAGCTAGTTTGACCCTGTGGAACCTTGGGGATGGTGCAAGCAACAGTACCTGTCGGAGATCCAAGCCATCACCACCACCATATGCATTTCTACTAAATCAATGCAACTTTCATCTTTTTAACTGTTTTATGGTTAATTTGGATTAGTTTAGGATTGTTTTGGGCCTTTCGTGTTCCTTTTTAGCCCAAATGAATTAGCGTAGGTTTTGAACAAAAAGTTGCATTTTGCTATTTACACCTCTTAGTACATTATTATTTTTTATATTTATTATTGTAAAAAATGTTTTTTATATAAAGCAATAAAAATTTTATTTTTTATCCATTTTTATTATTCTTTAAATTTTATTTTTTATCTCAATCTTTATTATTTTTTAACCTTAATTTTACACTCCATCATTACTCTTTAAACCCTAATTTTATAATTCATCCTTATTTTAATTACTCTTTAAATTTTTATTTTATATTTCATTTATTATTCTTTAACACATTTCACAGTACATTTTTCAACAATATAGTATACTTATTACATCAAACCTATATGTAATATGATGCATTGAAAGATATCATGGTTGTGTTTTCGTTTATAACTAATACAATTACTTTATCTAAATGTACGACCTTATCTTATATTTTTATTTTTATCATGCTTGACTTATTTGTATTTTACAGTAACTATTTTTCTGAAAATTTATACATATTATAGAAAGTAAGTTTCATAACAATGTTTTTACTTCCAAAACTTACTTTTCGAAATAGGCATGTGTCGCAACCAAAGTCGCCATGGTGTCTGCGAATGATGGAAGTTTGAAATCCAGATTCCTTTCGGGGAAAGAAACGTGGAGACTAGAGTCGTCACTAGTATTTTTAAGGTAAATACCGGGAAATCTAAGTTTGGATAAGGCTAGTCTTAGAACCAAAATTCAGGTTTCGGAAGTCAGTTACGTGTACGGATCACACCAGTGCCCCATTACGTCTATTTGAAGATAATTACTCTAACTAAATGCATGATACAGGATATGACTCTTACATCACAACTTTTACAGGGAAGAAAGTGAGGGATGTTTTGGGCTTGGTGAACTTGACAAGAGTTGCCTCTTGATCTTACGTATTTCCTATTGCAATAGAGAAGTCAAAGTTTACGTAGTTCTAGTCGAGACTTACAAGATTATATGGAGGGAAAGGTCGAGACCAACTCAACCAAGTGAGGGTGCTAACGGGTGTCCAGTGGGGTTAATGTACCAACTAGGAGTTAGTGAGTGTGGATAAACAAAGGGTGGGGAGACAATTTTTTAGAGTTGGCCAATGAGTGCCTGCTCTTGGTCGGTCTTGGCTTCTAGGTATGATTTAAGGCATGGCCAATCTAAGATCAGCCTATAAACCGAGGTACAGATTTCTAAACTACTTGATTTGAAGAAAATGTTTACCTAAGGGTTGAACACTACTAAACAGATATGGATAATTGGAAGTTCTAAGAATTTCACCTGGTATCCAGGTGTTTTTTCCTTCGTGTATTTTAGAGAGTAAACAAGTCTTACTCTTCTCCTCTTCTCAATGTTTCCTCTCCTTCAGAAAACTTCTTTTTTCTAACCTTTCTTTATCTCTGAATTTTTTACCTTTTAAACACTCCTTTTCTCTAGAACACTATTTCCTCTCCAGTTCTTTTTAGGACGTTCTGTAATCAAAATCTTGACCCCTTACTCTTTTAAGCTTAGGGCCTTTTATAGGCCAGCTTCCACCTCCATGATCTTCTAAGGAGATCTTTCACTATTAATGTGGTGGCTATCTTCAAGGTATAATTAATGCCACGGTGCCCTTCGAGGGATTCTTCTCCATTAATGATAGCTTTGCCTTAAATGTGGTGGTGACTGCTCCTTCCCTTTCTTTGACCATCATGGTGGAACACGCCTCATGCTCCTTGCTTTCCCGCGGGATGGCAGGTTTGAGATGACCCTACCTGAGGCACGCGATTTTGCATCCCCATTATGCTTGCTCGAGGCAGGTTGGAAGCGCGAGGCTGCTAAGCCTGCTTTCCATGATGTTTTCTGACACACTTTTTATCCTTTTCTCCTTTTGGGAGAGGTAGCCTACCTATACCTTTTTCCTCCTCTTTGTTTCCTTCCTTTTCTGTTGCTGGATAGAAAATGATGTCTATAGTATGAATTTTTGGAAATATAGTTTCGATATTTTTTTTACTGCAACTTTATTGTCTTATTTTCTTATTTATAAATTGATATATGATCTAGCATGTGTAAACGAGAGAATCATACCTATCTTCACCACTTTTAAGTTAAAAACTTATCCTCGTCGAAGAATGAATGTTTGAGAAGAAAAACATTAGTGGGAGAAATTGAAGAACAATATCAATAAAAACTATAAAAGGTTGATGAGAAGAATGTCTCTAAAAGAAAAGGTGTGGAGGAATAGAGGAACTTTAATTGAAGAGAATTTTTTGAAAAACCAAAAGAAAGAGGATAAATGAAGTATATTATTTGAAACAAAATTAATAAAAGAAGAAGAATATTTAGATAAAATTATATAAAAAAGAGTTGTCTTGAACAATTTAAAAGGTATAAATAGAAAAAAAAAATTGTTAGTGTACGTGTATTTTGGGCCTTTTGAGCCCAAAGAAAATATTTTTCTTTAAGTTGTAAATTATTTTTTCTCGTGCATGTACAATTTATTTATTTTAGGCTAATATGAGTTAATTTAGGTGTGATGTATATTTAATTTTGCAAATTTAATTTGGCACACCAATTGTGACAGATCTGTGATGCTGAACTTATTTTAGAGACAACTTTTAGCAATTATGTATATATTTTATACTAAGAGGGTTAACTTAGGTATGACACATGGTTAATCTTTCAATTAATTCTGGATATTTATATAAGTTGCGACATATTGGTGATCTGAATATGCTTTAAATATAATTTTTATAATTATTTTATTTTTATTTTACAATAAAAAAGTAAGTTAAGTGTGATGCCTTATTAATCGATTATTTAATTTGGGACGCTTAAGTTGTAACATGACAACTGACTGATTTTGAACATATTTTATTCTATTTATTTACTTTTTTTTACCATGACAATAACAGGCTTAGTTTATGCATAATGATTTGTTAATCCAGCAGTGATCTAATTTGGTACATTTGAATTGTCACAACTTGTGGATGATAACGAACTTATTTTATCCTATTTATTGATTTTTTTTTTGTGAAAAAAATGTTGTGAGCTGATTAATTTGCCATTAATTTGTTTTACCATAATTAATCATTTAATATAATTTGAGATGTTTAATAATTCCAATTTTTTAAATATAATATTTTTATAATTAGTTAATTTTGTATGAAGAAAAATTAATTTAGTCACAATACTTGATTAATTTCGTATTTTAATTTAGGGCACCCTAGTTGTAATAACTTAGTGATTTAGACTTATATTATTTATTTATTCATTTATAATTAGCTTAATGATCTTGAACCTATTTTAAATAAAACATTTAAACAATAATTTTATATATACTTATTTTATGTTAAAAGAACTAATTTAGGTGTGATGCCTTATTAGTCACACGAGTTATAATAATTTGGTTATCGTGAATATTTTTATATAATACTTTTATAATAATTTGACACAATGTTATCTTGCCAGCTAACAAACATCAAGATCACCCAAAGATGACGAGTTTAGGGAGAGAGAGAGAGAGAGATGCAATTTATTGGCGGCAAGAGATTCGATTTGTAAATGACATTTCTAGTTACAAAGACCAATTTAAGAGACTCTTCACTTCAATTAAATTATACTTGAGGTAAAAATATTTTTTATATTGGTTATAATGGAATTGACGTAAAAAGAGCTTTTTTCAATATAAAAATAAAACTTCATTTATTTATTAAAATATCACTAATTTTTTTACATCAATTACTAATGAACCAATATAAAAATCTGTTATAGAAATCCATTTTTTGCACTAGAATAATTAGGATACACTTTTACATAGTACTTTTACAATTATTTTATTTTTATTTATTTATTTCACAATAAAATAATTAGTTTAAGTGTGATGCGCTTAATTTCATGATTGAATTTAGGTCATTTGAGTTGTTACAGCTCGGTGATTTAAACTTATTATTTATTATTTGTATATTTATTTACTTGTATTTATGGTTAATTTGTTTTACAATAAAAGGACTAATTTAAGCATGATGCTGTGTTAATTCCATAATCTAATTTGGATCCAAACACTTAAGTTCAGACAATTTGATGATATTGAACTTATTTTATATCCTATTTATTTATTTACTTATTTTTTTTTACCAATAATTTACTTTACAATAAAATTTAGACGTACCTTATTAATCGAGTAATTTAATTCGGAATATCTTATTTGAGATGCTTGATAATTTCAAATTTATTTTAAACATAAATTTTATAATTAGTTTATTTTACATTAAAAAGAATTACTTTAAACATGACGTATTGTTAATTTTGTATTTTAATTTGAGACACTTGAATTGTAATAGCTTAGTGTCGATTCTGACTTTTCTTTAACAGTTATTTTGTTTTTATTTATTTTCTTATTTCACAATAAAATGGTTAGTTTTGATGTAGCACCGATGATTTAATTTGAGACACTTGGTAATTCTGAACTTACTTTATCCTGTTTATTCATTTATTGAACATTAATTTATTTTGTAATAAATGAGTTAATTTAGGTGTGACATTGACACCTTGTTAATTTGTGACAACTTAGTGATCCTGAACTTAATTATTTTATATTTTTTACCATTAATTTATTTTTTCAATAAAATGGTTAGTTTAAGCTCGATGCCTTATTCTAATGTAATTTAATTCAAGATGTAATTTGAGTTGTGACAGTTTGATAATTGTAAATTTATTTTAAATAAAATATTTTTACAATAAGTTTATTTCATGCTAAGACAATTAATTTAAATGTAACATCTTATTAATCTCGTGAATTGAGTATTTAACTTGGTCCCTAAAGCTCGCATGCTCTTTTTTAATTTATTCATTGGAGTTGAGTTAACTAGTAATTTCTTTAGAATGACGTAATTAACTTTGAGTTACCTATTACATGAGATATGCATGAGAGTTAGGAAAGCCCCATCAATTTAAAATAATTTATCTTATTTTATTTAATTTTTTATTATATTTTGGAATTAAAATAAATATTTCACAAGTTACCATGTAGAATGTGCGTATGATTCATCTACCAGCACTTTTTCTTTAATAAATATTTAGCTAATAAAAAAATAATTGCACAATTAATTATAAAACAACCAATTTTATCGATGTATTCTCAGGTGCTCTAAGATTAAGTTTACGTTCTTTCCTGCTCTCGAATCTAACCTAACTTTTGTAGACTATTTTCTTTTGAAAAAAGGTTTTCTAAATTTTTATCAATTTAAAAAATTGTAGTAGCAACTCCAAAATCAATTATGGAAAAGAGTTTCATTTATTTTCTTTTCACCATTTTCTGGTCGCTAGGCTGGTAATAACAACAACCTTCAATTATCCAACTTCAAGTACGTAATGCATCCTAGCTAGAAGATAGAGAATATAATGAACCAATTAATATCAAACGAAAAAATTACATAAATGAATGAGAGTTAAACTGCAAAAAATAAAAATAACGTACAACGTTAAAATTTTACAAGAACATATCTATTCAATTATTTTATCATAGGATTTGGAGTTACAGAATAAAATTTTTCGAATTTTTCTTTTTTCTTTCTCTCAATTTCTAACTTTCATTGTGTTGAAACTAATTCTGTAAAGCATTTGGTAAAAAAAAAATAATTATTCTTAATTAAAAGCATATAATGCAAAGACAATATAAAATAGCTGTTATGTTTGACCAAGACAAAATAGTTGAAAAGCTGAAAAAAGTAACGGGTAATTAATAATTGAAAACCATTAAAGTTAACTTATTGTATTTAATAAAATTTTATATTAAAATAATTGATAAATATATAATAACATAAGTAGATATATTTATATAATTTTTAATTTTATTTTATGTTAATTGATGTAATGATTAAACTATATATATTTTAGTATGTCGCGAACTAAATCGGGATGTGGATTCGTGGATTGTAACGTTATTGGAGATCAAGTCTCGAAGGGATTGAGTATGCAGAGTCGAAACCGACTCAGCTAGTAAGGTGCCGAGACAGACTTGGTCAGATGGAGTTGGCATCAAATCGGCTCGTCTAAAGTGCTGAGACCGATTCGACACGGTTGGAATCGTCACTGGTGTTTTTGTGAAAAACGTCAGGAAACCTTGTGTGGATAAGACAAGTCTTACATCAAAAAATGGGCTTGGGAGTCGGTTACGCGTACGAATCATCGGATATCACAACATGCCTATCACGAGATAGATACCCTAACTAGATGCACGAATGAAAATGACTTTTACATTATAGTTGACACCTTTCTAAGAATGAAAATTATTTATGAGGAATGAGTGTGGGATGTTTTTGGGGTCTTTTGGATGAATAACTTGACAAGAGCTGCCTTTTGCTCCTACGTATCTCCTTTTTATCAAAGAAATCAAAGTTTACGTAGTTCTGGAAGAAGGTACGATATAAGGGTAGGATGATCCTGGCATGGAGCTAGTTAAGTGATCTCGGTATAGAGCCAGTTAGATGGTCTCGGCGTAGAGCCGGTTGAATGATCTCGGCATAGACCCAATCGAATGATCTCGGCATAGAGTCGGTCGAATGGTCTTGGCACAAAGCCGATAAGGTGGTATCAGCCTAGGGCTGGTTAGGTAGTCTCGACATAGAGCTGGTCAAAAGGTCTCGGCGTAAATTCGGTCGGGTGATATCGGCCTAAACGAAAAAGTGTACTTGGTTGAAATGTAACAACACAAAAAAGAAGAACCGAAACCGACTCGGTCTCGTGGGATGCCAACTACATATTGGCTAGTTTATACACCTGACAGGTGCTTAGGGTGGAAGGTGTAGTAGATTGGGAGGTAAGTCATAGTTTACAATATACTAAGCTATGTTGTATTAGTCTATGAAAGGATACATCTATTGAGTCTCAATAACTAACTTGGTATCCAGGAGTTGATGTCCTTTCTCTCTTCAACATCCATAAATGGTTCGCGCCTTGAATGCTCTTAAGTCTCAGGGATTGCTCTTAGTTCAAACTACTGTGCTTAGGAAATTCTCAATCTCTTCTCTCAATTCTCAACCTCCAACTTTTTTGACCAAAACTCTTCGACCAACTTTCCCACCAAAACTCTTCGACCCTTCTTTCTTTGTGCTTAGGCCTTTTATAGGCCACCCCCGAGGTCACCCTCATAGCAAATTTGGCCACGTGTCTTCTCCTTCATTCCCCTTGATTCCTCTACTATTTTCCTTTTTGTCCTCTAGCTGATGTTAAGGGCCCCAAGATCCTTGTCAAGGGCAGAATGGTGCGCCCAAGCCCTGCCTCCCTCACATGTTAGACGCAAAATGGCATGTCAGATCGTGGTGCGTCCACCTAAGGGGTCAGCTTCTTCTTTTTAGCAGAAATGGAAGACCACGCACGCAGAGCAAGCAGCGTAGGTCGTGTAGCGTTGACGGGCGTGGAGCAGCGGGTGCAACGCAGGTTGTTGTCACAAATGCAAGGGCGGGTTGCAAAGTAGATGTTGTGCAGTTTGTTTGTCATTTTCTCCCCTGGATAAAAATGGGGTGCTATAGTTGCCCCCTCTTTAGTTGTGTTCAATCAGAGGAGATGATTTTCATCTTTCTAAATGAACATAAATAAAGAATGGATGGAGTGAACTATCCTTTGGGCGTTCATAGAGTTGGATATGATAATTGGACTATCCTTTCGGTGTCCAAAGATCCTTTAGATGGAGTGAGCTATCCTTTGGGCATTCATAAAGTTGGATAGGATAATTGGACTATCCTTTTGGCCTCCAAAGATCCTTTAGATGAAGTGAACTATCCTTTAGGCGTTCATAGAGTTGGATAGGATAATTGGACAATCCTTTTGATGTCCAAAGATCCTTTAGATGCAGTGAACTATCCTTTGGACATTCACAAAGTTGGATAGGATAATTGGACTATCCTTTCGGCGTCCGAAGATCCTTTAGATGGAGTGAACTATCCTTTGGGCGTTCACAAAGTTGAATAGGATAATTGGACTATCCTTTCAGCATCCAAAGATCCCTTGATAGAATGGACGGTTAGATTGGATTGATTTTGACGTTTAGACTGGATTGATTTCGGCGTAGAGCTTGGATTGATTTTGGTGTAGAGCTTGGATTGATTTCGGCGTTGAGCTGGTTTGGATAACATTGGAAAACATGAAAAGAGCCCGGCGCGGGGTCGGAATGGGTGATGTCGACAAGGAGTCGAATGGATGGCACAGTGTTATGATGAAGCGCTCAACATGGAATCGGATTCGAAGTGTTAATACTAGAGGCGACGTTGAGTTGGTCAGTGACGTGGCATTGAATAGAGGACTCGGCACAGAGCCGGATGCTCAGATGGAGCGCGATGGATGAACCCAGCGTGGGGCCGGATACTTGGAGGTTGACATGGAGTTAGTTTGATTGAACTCGACATGGAGCTAGATGGATGGATATCGACACGGAGTTGGGTGGTTCTTGGTATGGAGTCGATATGAATCTCGGCATAGAGCCAGATGGATGCCTTGGCCTAGAGCCGGATAGATGGTCTTGGTATGGAGCTGGTTGAAGGTTTCGGCATAGAGCCGAATTATGACCAAGTTGACCCGACACGGAGTTGGAATGCAAGAATCGATATCAGTCTTAAACAATCGTGCATGCGTGCATGACTTTAAACGTACTAGAATTTATGTATGCATGTATGCGAGACTTGATTGAGATTTTTATTATATGGAAGACAGACATTTAGATGTTTACATGTGTTTTATGCATGGATGTTTGACATGGACCGCTCTATGCATCGATGTTGGTCGGGACTAGCGAATGTATGCAAGGTATTGAATATGGACAAGGTATAGGTCATGAGCGCTTTGTAGGGGTAAGTTTTTATTGGATACGCTTGGGATGCTGTCACCACATTGTTGCTCATGCATTGAGACCAATCGAAGGCTTACCACTTTGATTGGTCTTTAACTCTTTTCATTGTAACTATAATGCCTCTCTATGAAATTTCCATTTTTGGAAGGATTGTGATGAGGACATGAAGGGATGGTGTTTTTGGCTATTTTTGCAGAGGGGTTTATGAACGAATTTTGACAATGTTATTCTCATGAATGTAATTTTGAAAAGTCAATCAACCAGCCTTTGAGGATAATTTGGATATTTCTATGACCAGTTGTGGTTTTTATTTGCCTTTTCTAAAGAGGCCATCTCTACCCCCCACTCTAGTGCTTTACGGCTTGCCCCCAATATGTGCAATTTTGCTTAGATTGCCTTTTGCAGGTTTTTCAGTCTTAGTGAACTTTATTTGATTTTTTTAGACTCTAACTTTTGCCTAGGTTGTTATTTTTGAGATTTCAACCTAGCGAGTCATTCTCTTTTTTCATGACCCTGACTTTTGTCTAGATCATTTCTTTTGAATTTTCGGTATAACAGGTCAATTTTTCTTTTTTTATTTTTATTATTGGGGTACTGAGCCAATTAGAGTTCTTTCCTTCTTAAACATAGTAATGTTTGAAAGGGGTTGACCTTTTTCCATTCTTGGTCTAGGGGCCAAGTAGCCAGACTAGATGCTTGAGGTTTTATAGATTATCCTTATTATCCTTGTCGGTTTAATTGATGGAATAATCAAAATTAAAACTAAGATATTAGCATTAGAAATGAATTTTTTTATTGGTATTTTGATTTGGTTTAAATGTGGAAAGAGGAAAGAAATTATGAAGACCCAAAATGTATTTTATTGATTACTTGGGAAAGGAAGCATTACAGTTAATTTGCAAGAAATTAAATACTACAAAGTAGAAAGCTCTTCCTGGGATGCAAACTAACTAGAACTCGACTTTGCAATTTTTTTTTGCCGAGTTTGAGCGGATTCATGGAGTCAGCGGTTGGAGGTTCAAAATCGCAATCAGGTCCGTCTCTTCCTCTTCTTCCTTATCGTGGGATTTGTTGGTATAAGAGGTTGTTGCCTCTGCCACAATCTCCTTTTTCTTCATCCCTACCTCCACCCTTTCTCCAATGAGGACTAGATCCGAGAAATTTATCGACATGTTTCCTACTATTTTCTCGTAGAATGGCAAGTGGAGTGTGTTGATGAAGATTGTTATCATTTCCTTGTCGGATAGAAGGGGCTGAATGCTGGCGGCTAGCTGTCTCCAACGTTGAGTGTACCCTTTGAAGGCTTCCTTTTCTCCCTTGGCCATGTTTTAAGAGCGGTCTAGAGCAATATCCATATTATACTTGTATTGTTTAATGAAGCATTCTACTAAGCTTTTCTAAGTTGGGATATGTTCACGCCTTAATCTTAAATACCATCTGAGAGCTGCTCCCATAAGGCTCTCTTAGAAAAAATGGAATAGTAAAGCGTCGTCATGGGTGTGCAGGGCCATTTTCCTGCAGTACGTGGTGAGGTGACTCTTGGGACATGTGGTTCCTCTGTACTTGTTGAATGCTGGCAACTGGAACTTGGGAGGAATAACAATGTTGGGAAATAAGCATAGGTTAGCCGCTTCAAATCTAGTGTGCTTAAATCCCTCTAAGGCATCCAATTTTTCTTCGAGGAGCTACAACATTCTGGCAGACTGGAAGTCTTCACCTTGGTGGGGTAAAAATGTCTGGACCCCATTGTTATCAGAGTAAGTGCCCTAATGTAGGATTTGGTTTGAGGTGGCATGATGGGGAATGACTCAAGGTTGTTTTGATGCCCCCTGGTTTTGCATCGACTCTAGCATTTCTAGGATTTGGCCCATTTGCCCCTTTAATTGACTAACGTCATTCTTTAACGCCTCTTGCCATTTTGCTAAATCCCTTATAGCTGTCTCCATCCGTTTTGCTTTAGGAAGCGTCCTGTAGAGTGTTTTTTAGAACTTGACCCCTGCCTCTTTATTGGTCTTGGCTGGTTGGGTGGTGAGGAAAGGAAGGAAAATGTGATGTAATGCAAATGTAATGTAATGCAAATGTAATGAATAAGGAATGTGATGTATGCTGTTTTTTGTTTTTAATTTTTGGGCTGATTCTACATTCGTAACTGGACAAGGTTAAAACCGATTTGGAAAAATAGTACTAGGCCAACTTAGGAAGCGACGTGGGGGTAGAACAAAATTTGGACAAATGGGATGGGACCAGATTGAAGTGAAAAAGGCTCAGAGTCAGATTGGAGATGGCACGAGGGCTAGGAGAAAATTGAATAAATAGGTACGATAAGAAGCTGGATAGAGATGGCATGATGGGGTCGACTTGAATTGGAATTGGCTTGTGGGCCGGGACAAAATTGAATAAAAGAAGATGGCATAGAGCTGGACTCGAATTGGAATCGACATAAGGGCCGAGTTTGGAATCGGCATATTGGCTGAGATGGAGCCAACATGGATTCGACATGCATTTTTCCTATTATCTACGGGCCAGGTTTTGTTTGGGTCTAAGTCCGCTACGAGTTCCTTTCCATGGCATCTCAACCTCACTGTTTGGCCTCTAAAGCTTAGTACTTATTTTGTGAACCTACCATAGACAAGAATGAGTCCTAGGGTGTGGTCGTTC
Organism: Mucuna pruriens; assembly: GCA_025330945.1. NCBI lineage: Eukaryota > Viridiplantae > Streptophyta > Magnoliopsida > Fabales > Fabaceae > Mucuna > Mucuna pruriens. The sequence continues at coordinate 287,023 of JAENHJ010000189.1, read as the reverse complement.
ACGAAAAAGTCACGCTCTATATGGAATGTTCATGATCACCAAATAAAGATAGATCTCCAAGATGATTACCATTACAGATTCCTCACTCTCTATAACGCACAAGCTTGAGAATAGGATCCCTCTTGCTAATATAATCAAAAGATAGTGGAACCCCACGAAGGAAGATATCCTCGTTGTCATTACCAAAATATTAGAATTGAGTCTTCTACCCTAAGGTTCATGGGAAGAATACAAAAATAGCAAAGTAGAGAACGAGAACATAAACATAAAAAATAAACAGAAAGATATAAACACATGCAAGAGTTAGATTTTTCATGTAGCTAGTTTTGACTGGGCTCGACTTTAAAAAATGTCCCCAGTGGAGTCGCTATCTTTTATGACCTAAATCACGACGCAGATTTGTGGATTGTAACGCTGTTGGAGATCGAGTCCCTTCTAAGGAAGGGATTGAGTATGCAGAGTCAAAACCGACTCAGCCAATAGGGTGTCGAGACAGACTTGACCAGATGGAGCTGGCATTAAGTTGGCTCATCCAAAGTGCCGAGACTGACTCGGCACAATTGGAGTTGCCACTGACGTTTTTGTTGAAAATTCTAGGAAACCTTGTATGGATAAGACAAGTCTTGCATCAAAAAATGGGCTCAGGAGTCGGTTACGCATAGGGATCACTTGGTATCCCAACACGCCTATCATGAGATAGTTACCCAAACTAGATGCGTGGATGAAAATGACTCTTGCATTATGGTTGACGCCTTTCTTAGAATGGAAATTATTTATGAGGAATGAGTGTGAGATATTTTTGGGGGTTTTTTTTGGATGAATAACTTAACAAGAGTTGTCTCTTGCTTATACATATCTCTTTTTTACTAGAGATATCAAAGTTCACGTAGTTCTAGAAACAGATAGAATTTAAGGGTAGGATGATCCCGACATGGAGCCGGTTGAGTGATCTCGGCATAGAGGTGGTTAGATGGCCTCGACATAGAGCCAGTCGAATGATCTCGGCATAGTGCCGGTCGAATGATCTCGACACAGAGCCAGTCGAATGGTCTTCGACATAGAGACTGTTGTGTGGTATCAGCCTAGAGTTGGTCAGGTGGTCTTGGCATAGAGCTGGTCAGAAGGTCTCGACGTAGAGCCAGTCGGGTGGTATCGGCCTAAACGAAGAAGTGTACTTGGTTGAAATGTAACAGCATAAAAAAGGAGGACTGAGGTCGACTCGGTCCCATAGGGTGCTAACTACATATTGGCTAGTGTATACACTTGATAGGTGCTTAGGGTGGAAGGTCTAGTAGATTGGGAGGTAAGTCACAATTTACAATATACTAAGCTATGTTGTATTGGCCTATGAAAGGATACGTCTATTGAGTCTCAGTAACTAACCTGGTATCTAGGAGTTGATGTCCTTCGTCTCTTTAATGTCCACAGATGGCTCGTGCCTTGAATGTTCTCAAGTCTCAAAGATTGCTCTCAGTTCAAACTACTATGCTCAGGAAATTCTCAATCTCTTCTCTCAATTTTCAACCTCCAACTTTTTCGACCAAAACTCTTGAACCGGCTTTTCCACCAAAACTCTTCAACCCTTCTTTCTTCGTGCTTGGGCCTTTTATATGCCACTCCTGAGGTCATCCTCGCAGTAGATTTGGCCACGTGTCTTCTCCTTCATTCCCCCTAATTCCTCTGCTATTTTCCGTTTTGTCCTCTAGCTGATATTAAGGCCCCCAGGATCCTTGTCAAGAGTAAAATGACGCGTTCAGGCCTTGCCTCTCTGATAGGTCAGACGCAAAATGACATGTCAGATCGTGGTGCATCCACCTGAGGGGTCAGCTCCCTTGTCGTTTTCTTCTTTTTAGCAGAAATGGAAGACCACGTGTGGAGACCAAACAGTGTAGGCCATGCAAGGTTGATGGACGTGGAGTAGCGAGTGTAGCGTAGGTTGTTGTTGCAAATGCAAGGGCGGGTCATAGAGTAGAAGTCGTGTAGTTTGTTCGTCATTTTCTTCCCCGAACAAAAATGGGATGCTACAAAGTATAATGTTAAAAATAAAATAAATAATTTAATTGTTAACATAAATAGTATAATATAAAAAATATTAAAAAAATAATAAAATAAAAAATCATATAATTTATTGATATTAGTATATTAAAGTATAATGTTAAAATAATAAAATAAATATGATAAAGAGTGTAATATAAAAATAATCAAAAAGATAAAAAAAAATTATTAGATATCATTACCAATATAAAACGATAAAAAATAATAAAACTGAGTGGAAGAAGAAAAACAAATTGAAATAAAATCTTGCATGGAAAAAAAGATAAAAAATATTAATAAATATTTTAATAAATAAATATAAAAATTAGAGGCTAATAAAAAATATTGAAAGTTAACTCAAATTACGCCTAAACTGTTTTGTATTTTCTAGGCTGTTACTTACATTATAAACTATAATTGCTTAAATCCCAAGACTACTATTATTTTTCTGAAGTTCACCTGATCGTAACTATAACTAACATCTTGAGAAAAAAAAAAGTATGATTAAACAGTCAAATAAATAAGGGACGTAAGAAGCAAGATTTGCAATAAGAATGGTCGCAGTTTCTTCTCAGTAGGTTTATTTTTTAACAAGAAACCACTACAAAACCCAAGACTCAAGATCCCATTCTCTACCAGCTCCAAACCATTTTCAAATTTCATGACATGTAATTTTCATTTTTCTTCTTCCACTAGTCTTTGTCTAAGCAAGATTACAATATTTACCAGATTTCCTATAGATCATTAAAAAGCACATCATACTATTATATGGGAAACTTTCTATTTGAAGAATGGTCTAAAAGTTCCATACAAGGTCATCCATACAATTGACATCATGAGAGATAAATTCGGAGGAAAGTACACTCTCCATTAACAACCCAAAATCAAAGTTGGAACTCTCATAAGAAGCACTGGTTTCAAGATTTCCCTTATTCTCACAAGTCTTGTCCTTCTCTTGCTGCACCTGCACTTGTGTTCCCTCTTCCACTATTTGAGCACTGAAATCTTCAGCATTAACTCTTGAAACCCAATTCACACTGTTCTCATTGTTGGACAATTCAACTGCGAGGGGGTTCATATATGAAGGTGAACAAATGTTTGAGGAGTTATCCATTAATAGTTCATAAGGCAAATCTGAGGAAACAATGCTAGAGGGAACAATGCTAGAGGGAGTTTGAACAATATTTGGTGGAGGTTTAGGTAATGAAGAAAAGGTTTGACTAGTAGTTTCCACAGGTGCATTTAGTGAACTCATAATAAAAATGGAATTGGAATTTTGATGGATATTGGAAATGTTACACGCTGAGGTTCTCCTACGAGAAGAGAGGAGATTGTGGGTTTGTGGATCTAACCCTTGAGAAATTAGCTTCTTTTTTATGCATGAGTTCCAGAAATTCTTCACCTCGTTATCTGTTCTTCCTGGTAGGTGTTTCGCTATTTGTGCCCATCTGCAGTAGACCAATAACACATGTATTGATGAATAAAAATTCATCCATGGACACTTAGTGCTAACATACATTCACAGAGAGAACGTGAGAGAAAAAGAAATAAGTGTAAATATGATAAACTAATATAATTAGAAATATCAATAAACTATTCCTACTTCAACATGTGTCCATATATTATTATCTTAGATGAATGCATGAATATACAAACCCTTGGACATTCTCTTATGTATATGATAAATCGTATTTAACTCTTGTATTTATCCCTTTTCTCGTGAACATTAAACATGTACGCCTTATATATGTGTTTTAATGTCTATCAAGAGACAGACAAAATTTCAATATAATATCGAGAAAATTTAACATGAGAGGAGGAAGGAAAATTAGATGAAGATCTTGATGAGTTAATTAGATTAAGGTCATGATTATGAATTAAATGGATATCAAATTAAAGGGATATATTCATCTTTATCTGATGTGTGGTTCCATGATCTTGCTTGTGTGCGTAATTAACAATACTGCTCTAGTATAATAAATTTGTTTATGTTCAATAAAAAAAGAGTTGTTTTATATATATATATATATATATATATATATATATATATATATATATATATCTTTCTATCATATTAATTTATTATATTTTATTTTTTAAATTATATAATTTGTTTTATGAGTTGTTATGTAAACAAAAAAATATTGAAGTTTGCTGTTGCCCTTTTACTACATTTTCTGTGCTTGTAATTTATCTCCTTTACCTGTTTCCAAGAATTCTATGAATGTCAATTATGATCTGCTCTTCTTCAGCAGTGAAGGAACCCCTCTTCAGATCTGGCCTCAGATAATTAATCCATCTCAACCTGCAACTCTTCCCACATCTCTGCAACCCTGCACATAACAAACCACAACATTATATTTCATTTGTTCTATCACAACACAACACAAGTGATAAAATGATATGGTCTGATATCTTCATAGTTTCAACAAATTTTTGTATGAAACTTAATTCTTGATTAAAAGATTGATTGAAACTATAAACATGTGATTAACTGAGACAAACTAATAATTTTTCAACACAAGTACAGAAGCTAGAAATGCCTGCCTGCAAATTTTGGCACAGAACTCCAACTCTTATGTCCATGTGTGTTGATGTATCTGACAAGTTTCTCATCTTCTTCAGGAGACCATAGTCCTCTTTTGATCTTCTGTTTGCTGCAGCAACGGTGGCCCATTTCTAAGTTATGGTTCAAACACTCCTCCCTCGAGAGAATTGAGCACATAGTTGACGTTTTTGCAGCACTTGATTTATAAATGGAGACCTTAGAGGTGATATAATACATGTGGGTCCCACACCTATGGTATCCCAATTCTAGTTTCTAACTCATTGTACAAATGTATTGGTGGGGTCAGGAGTGAGAGGGAAGGTTAATCACTAGAGTGACAGACAAGTGCAAGGACGATCCTTCCTATCATTTATCCAAACGGCAACAAATGTGCGCTAAGACTTTTCGAAGGATCGAGGACCAACTGTGATGAGCGTACTTTACCCATTTTCCAAATTTATTTAGGCGTTTAATCAAACAGATGGGATCCATAAAATATATCAAGGGTGTTTGTCTCACTAGTTTTAGAAACTCAAGTTTGTTTAAGAAAGAAAAATGCAAAGAAAGAAAAAGTAAAGGTATAAAGTAAGATAATTTTTATGTTGTTTAATAGAAGAGAAAATAAAAAGAAAAATATATAATTTTTTTGTTGTTTAGTTATATAAAAAGTAAAAGAAATATAATATAATATAATATCAAAAATAGAGAATAAGATACCAAATAGACAAGGGCACTTGTGCCTTTTACATTTATAAAAAGTGTCTTCTCTTTTCAACTTTTTCTTTTTTATGTGGAACTCATAAATTCTTCTTTCTCTCTTTCTTTAATGTTACCAACCAAAGGAAGGATTAAAAAATGTGCTGTTTTCTTTCCTTTTAAAGTTCTTCTCTCTATTAGTAGTATTCCAATTTGTTAACTTTGTCCTATGTAACACCATAAAATATCTAGAATTATTTTTGTAGTGGATACAGTTTCTAGTGATTTAATATATTTTAGAACTTTTTTTTGCTGAGACTCAGAAAAAAATTGTTGCAATCTTAAGAGTAACATTACTAATAATGTTAACGACATGTACTAAAAGGTATTAAGTTTACTCATTAGATACTAAAACTTACAATTTTTATATATAGGGTCAAAATAGTAAAGTATGAAATAGTATAAGAATCAAATTATTCATTAAACCTTTTTAATTTTTCATTATATGTCATTAAAATTAATGCCTTATATGTATAAATATTTTTAGGCCTTTCCGTAAGTAGTCTTTTAAAAGCATAATTTAATGTAGAATTTTTTTTATATGAAATAAAATACTCATTAATACGTTTAAAATATATATTACGACAATATAAACACTATCCAACCAATCACAGATAATGTTAGAGGTGCCTTAGAAGTTAATTATTGTAAAAATTAATAAAATTAATATATATTACCATCTCTTATTGATAATGTAAAAATTCTTTATAGTTGATACATGTACTATTTTTTTTTATGAATCTAATCTATATTTTGTGAGAAGAACAAGTATAATTTCTTTAGAATCATAAATATTAAAAAATAATCCAACGAAGAAAAATACTAATAGAGAAATTATCATTGTTACAAATTTTATAGCATGAAACTCATGAATTAATGATGTGAAATGATGTTGGTGACATCTTCTAATTTTATTTATCTTAGTTTATATGATTATCCGATAAAATATAAATATATAAGTAGGATTCGTATAATTTTTTGCGGAAAATTTTCATACTAATAGCTATGCTGTACGCTTTTTAATATATTATTTATAATATATATACTTTTAATTATTAGGCAAAACTCATATGAATCTTACTAAATAGTAAAAGAAGCTCATAAAATAGAGAATGGAATTTGTATAAATTTTATTTAACAATAAAAAAATGTGTTTAAAAAAGTTGGAAACTTTATTCTTAACAAAAAATTAGCCTTTTTGTCTATATGTTATTATTCCTTTGCCAGCTACTTAACTTGTTTGTCCCATAAATAGTCAAATGTGACATGCCTATTTAAGAAACCGACAATGAATAAATTAAATAAAGGAAAAAGATGAAAGAATTAATTATCAAAAGACCCCATTGGTTTAGGGAAGCAAATCACATTTTGAGAAATGAGCTGGACATGAAACTTCAGGGTCACTCATGAATTGTTCCTCTCTAAAGGTCAAATTGAGTGTCTTTGTAGCCATGACTATGACGAGTGTTAATTGAAATTCACCATCGACTTTCATAGGCAGAGGCCCATATACCATTGATTGCACCCCGACAATTAACGTAAATGTATTTGCTAACTTGAGTCACATATACGGAAACAAGTGTACTTCAACAACAGGAAACACATGAGAATGAATAATCTAATTTATGCTCAGAATTGCACGTTAGACTTTGAAAAATTATGGCATCCTAGTAAATCCATTTCGGTGGGTCTATCAAATCTTCAAGAAAGTAAGTATGATCTTTGAGAATAATTTTATGCTATTTTGTTTTTGCTCAGAATTAACTGATTGAGGGCTAGTTATCCGCGCGTGTTGGAATCTAAGGGTAAAAATCATTTAGTAATTCATAGACTATATTCAACTTCAATTCTTTCGAGGACAGTTTGTTTGTCAATATATGAGAGTATGATAAATAACATAATAGTATAAACTTTAATTTTTTCAAATATTTGATTAACATCAAATATTAAATCAAATAATATTACAATGTTATCTTGTTATTTGACTAGAATAGAATATAAATTGTATTCAAGTTACAAAATTACTCTTTTGTTAAAATTACATAATTTTATAAAAAGTAAATTTTTAATTCATATTTTTACAAATTATCAAAAATCTAAAATCTCTCGTCCATTTCTACTATCATAATTTCTATTATTATTACCACTACATTATTATCGTTGTTATTGTTACTAATATTATCACTACTATTGTCATTAACATTACCACTATCATTATTGTTGTGATCGACACCACATGGAGCAGTGGTGGTTAAGATGATAATAATTGTTATTGTAGTTGTTACCGTAACGATGATATTGACAATGATAGTGATAATAGTAAGAGTAGTAATAATAATAGTGATAGTATGAAGAAGGGAGAGAATGAGATTATTCTATCTTGTTGTATTCTAACCTATCTTATCTCTCAGGATAAGAAATATATATTACATTAATAAGATAAGATAAGCATCAACAAAATATATATATATATATATATATATATATATATATATATATATATATATATATATATATATATATATATATATAAAATATGATAAAAAAAATAATTTTATATAAGAAAATATATGTACTTGATAAATTGTAATTTAAAAAAAATTATCTTTACATATTGTTTATGTTCAAATATTCTTTTATTTTATTTTTTTTATTTTTATCTCATCTTTAACATAAAAATATCTATTAAATACTAACTAAATTTTAAAACACTTTAAGAATATAGTTGATACATTAAAAAAACAATAATCAAGCTATAATGACTTTATATTTTTAAAACAAGTCAAAATTTAAGCTTTAAATTTAATTGATTTAAATAAATGGATTAAGTTAAAGCAATTATTTTACAAATCAACCTTACCTTTAAATGGTCAACATAACTTGACCCATTTACACTCATTATAATCATCCATTATTGAGCAAACATTTCTCACCTAACTTTAAAATTCTTAGTTGAATGCCCTCAAGACAATACTCTTTGTTACAGTTGCATTGTTTACTAGGAGCAACAAAAAAAAAAAAAAAAACAGAAGAAGAGAGAGATTAAGAAACTAACCGCTAAGGATACAAGTCCGAATGATGGTGGGATTATATCTGTGACACTTTTCAATTATAAATATAGTCGTCATCATTAGCATTGACGTTGTTAACATGATCACATAATGTAACTATGTTCTGAAACAAGAATAACTCATGAGTTTATAAGATAATTTGATATAACACATAATAAAAAGATGTAGTTGATCATATTTAATAGAAAATAAACTTGTCGGTAACTTAGGCATAACTCAAGTGATTAGGTGGATTGAAATTTAAATACAGGTAATATGTATTCAACTTCCAATATAATTATTCTTTCATGTATACCAATAGAAGGAGGAGATCAAGATATGATAGTGAGGGATCGAGGTTGAGGTCCCCTCTCTAAATTAACCTGCTTCATTACATTCCCTTTTGTTTAATGCATTAAGCAAAGTTAGCTACTTTCCTTAATCCCCGTTATAACAAATTAATATCCATGGCAAGTGGATTCTGATGGACAGGAAGAAGAGTTTGCGAGTGAAATAATTTCCAAGAGAGCTGAAGTATAGAGGTTTTGCTTAAACAACATAAAGTTTGACATGAGAAAAATGTGCCGTTATTAGTGTTAGGGATCAAATTATTGCCGTGCCATCATGGGGGTGGACAAGAGGAATTCTAATTATAGTTATGAGGAATGACTCTCACGGTTGAAATTGTCCTCATAACTTTCTCCCCATCATCATTGCCATATTTAAGATGATGCCCATCCAAAAGAAAAAAAACAATTTTACTTTCTAAAGTATATTCCTTGTCTTCTATAATCATTATCATATTTTTTGGACTTATTGAGAAACTCTTTCCCCCCAACCTATTGATGCAATTGTAATTTCTCTTATGAGAGTGTTATATATAAACAAAATGTATTAATAGATAGAGCACAGGGATACTCTAACTTGTATATAAAAGAGGATCGATCATACTATAATGTTTGTCTTATATAAACTATTGGATTCACGTACCAATCTAAATAAATACAACCATGCATTTCCTCCCACTTTTGAGTCAAACTAAGTGAAAGAGAGTTTTAACTTTTGATCACGTTTACAATGAAGATAACATCAAACACAACAATTTTAACTACTAATTTGTTTATAGACAACCGCAAAGTCCAAATGACAGTGTCAAATTATAGTCCATACCTTCTTGTATTTCTTACCACGTATCAATCTATCATGATATATATAAGAAGTGAGCAAATGTAAACAATCGAAAAGCCTAACCAGTCATAAATTGAAAACCATATCTTACGAGAGAAAGGGCACGTAAAAAATAAGTGACCACATCCTCATCTTGAGCATATATAGCAGCATTAAACGTAGCAAATTCTTTGGCCATGAGAAATAACACCACTATGGCTAAGTTGTGTCCGTGTAGGTAACATATCTAGAAGAAGTCTCCAACTGCAAGCCAACACCTTCATTGGAGAACCAACCTTCCATAAGATTTTAAATCTAGTTTCAGCTAAAGAATGGGGCAAGCTTAAGTTGTTTAGATTGTAAGTGATGGTATGCAGATTTTACGATGTAAACACGTGAGCTATCTCACTTCCACACCCACATGTCCCTCTCATAACATTACAAAGTAGTTGTTTGAGTTCATTCAAGAGATCTTTCTTCCATACAAATAGAGACCGATGTTATCTCCAATCCCAAACCCATTCACCATCCAATCATGACCCCATATTATAAATCATGACAAATTTGTGCATACTAAGTTGATAGAGACGAGGAAAAACATCCCTCCGAGGTTACTAGTGAGGCAAGTGTATTGAGTTGTTGCAAATACAATAGTAAGACCAGTATCATGCGCATGGGTTGCATGATTGTTCGCATTTTACTAAACACAATTTTAATAGGAGCCTATAAAGATAATTTTAATTGAAAGAAAGCAATTTATCTTTGGATTTTCTATTAAAATGCAAGAACACAAGAATGCAAAGAAAATTGGTCTAATGTAATTGGAAAAAATGTTAGGATTAGGGTTCATCCTATTTAACCAAAAATTTCTAATTTGGGTTTTTAATTCAATATGATTTCTTAATTTGTTTATCGAAATTTCTAATTTATTTAAATTCTAATCCATTCAATTAAATCTTTATCCCTAATTAACAATCTTATGTAAAATTAAATAGCTATAATAATTGGATTTGAAATCTCTTATGGTAGTGAGCATTTTTGTGATTAATTTTAGCTTAAAAAGATTATTAGGTTTGTATCTCAAAGCATAATTATAAGGTAAATTTTCATTTATAAAATAGACATGGAATCTCTCGAAAGCTGATCAAGAAGCATTATTAAGTAAAGAGGAAATAAAAACACAAATATAAGAAAAATAAATTTTATTAAACATCTTCAAACAAAATATCCATAGGTTACATAGAAATTTTCTCAATCCTAACAAAAAATAGTTTAGTTAGACATAAAAAAGATTTTTTTTTTATAATAAAAATGATAGAGATTAAAGAAGAATAAAGAACTTTAATAATGATCTAAGAGATATGAATTTCTATCAAAATTGTCCTTCTTGTATATATTTCTTTGATAACGAGAAAGGAAAAATCCTAGATGGAGGCCAATGCATTAAAAATATTCTTAAGGGCAATCGTACCATATCGTAACAGTAATAATAATGTAAATCAATATATCATACCCAAAGGAATAGTTAGTGAGTACTGATTTTTAGAAATTCTTATATAGTTTAGGTGAATAATTTTTAGGATTGTTTATCACAAGAACTAAACAATCATATGAAAAGCTTTGAAAAAAAAAATAAACCTAAGTGTAGTTGCAATTGAGTTTCAAGTGTTATGGTTTCATTTATATTATTTATTTAATTTCCCAATCTTAATATTATCTTGTTCCTCAAAATTACTTTCCAATTTTTGACTCTAACTCTTACTTCTATTAAAAATTCTTGATATAAACTCCTAATATTCTTTCATCTAAATTAAATTACTAATTGATCATATAGAGACATAATTTGTAGCAAGCGCAATGCAACAAATAAATGCAAATTTTTAATTGAATTAATCTAATTATCTAATATTCAATTGTTTTATAGTTCCCCCAATCATTAATTGGTTTACAATCATCGTTCATTAATCAATTAAAATTATGTAAAGGGTGATTAAATCTCGTAAGACAATAGAGTAATAAAACAACTCAATTTATTGCTCCATAAAACTAAGATACCCCCTTCCAGTTTCCTTTTTTTTTTTTTTATAAGCACAGAGGTTGATTAGGACCTGACACATAAGTTAGTTGTGCTTCGATCAACATAGTTGTGACACCCTTTGTCCCTCTAACATTTATACTTAGTAAAAGAAATTGTAAGAATTAAAATCTCAATTATATCCTTATTTATTCCCAAAAGTAAAGAATTGACATTCTTAAACAACACAAAAAACCAAAATAAATCCAAAGCAATGACGCTCTAAAGGCTATATTCTCAAATCGAAAACAATATATGACATAAATCCAAAATTCATAAATCTAGTCCTGATGTCACAACCTATCATAGCATTATCCCATATACAAACTACTAAAAGGAAATAAACACTAGTACAAAAATAGGCTTTTATATTAGTCCTTTTACATCTTAAAAAGTTGTACTTTTTACATCAGTTATAAAACACAACCAATGTAAAAAGTGTTTTAAATATTCTTGTGAGCAGCAACATTTCATCTTCTTCATTCAGAACTCATTTCTTCTACGAGAAAATCTCATATGCTTGAAATGGTACCTATTCGAAACCCCACTGATTGAAACCTTCATTGGTGTTAGCATCCATCTATACCTTTGTCAACATCACCATTCTCATTGTTACACCTTCGTATTTTTCTTTCTCGGTCATTTTTTCTCTTAAAAAGTAATAGTTTTGTCTTTTAATTCTCTTTCATTTTAGTTTGTCTCATTTTTGTTTATTTAAGAAGTATAAATCTACAGGATCTGCAAATGCAACATTAGATCTGTGGGATCTACTTGTTATACGAAAATGGAAGTATAGATTTGCAGGATCTGTGGGATTTAAGGCGAACTCATAAAGTTTCGTACAAACTTGAAATCGTTGGAGCAAAAATAGAAGCATAGAACTATGTCATTTTTTAATCATTTTTTTACATCGGTTATAAAATAACTGATGTAAAAATTCAATTTTAATCGATATAAAAAGACTTTTCTACATTAGTGAAAGCAGTAAAAGGTAACATTTTACTCTTCAAGATCTTGCTCAGCTTCCTTACTTACAAGTGACATTCAACTCAAATACAAACAATACGCAATATAGAGGAGTGAGAATATGTCTCATTACTATGCGGGAGTACCTTGGCAAGGCCAGATAGACCACACAACACAAAATATACAATATATAACAACAAACGCACACTCACAGGTAGTACAAAATATAATCATAATGTGTATGTCATGATAGAAATGCACTTTATCTTCTACTTCGTATGCGTGTAATACAATCACAATCAAAATAGTAGGCTAGAGTAGTTCTCTTCAACTATTATTGGTTAGTTATATCATCTAGCATGAAATCATCTAGTAGCATGTCAAGATCTAGAAGCACAACCATTGGGGTTTCCATACCAAGTAGCTCCTAGTAGGTCTAATAACCTTATCACTTGGCTCGTATATACTTCCATTCACAATCATTTCATTATATGATGCATGTCACAGTCATTTTCTTAGTTTCTCTTCATTACATGATGCATGTCACATGTCACAGTCATTTTCTTGTTTGTTTCTCATGTTCATTTCCATGCACTATATGCTCATGTTTCAATTCATAACAATAACATAATCTATGCAATAATTTCAACATTTTAGTATAAAGGCATATATATTTATCAACATAGTGGATTAAAAGAGAATAAACTTAATCTAGGGGTTTAATCCCACTTTAGACATTGCCAAAAACATACAAATATCAGAGTCTTAAGGATGACACCTCTACCCATAATTTAACTTTGAAGAGTGACAAGATTTCAATAAATTACTCAGAGGTTATCCCTTCAAGACATGCAAGAATCACATATCAAACTTGCATTAATCCAGGGATTTGACGCCCAAACCATATAACAACAGTGATAAATCCCAATAGCATGAATTTTAAGTAATCCAGCAATGCTAGTGAAAATCATATACAAAGATGCATACCAACTTTAGGGGTTTGATCCCTTTTAGATATCACTAACTCAAATCTACCAAACATGAAACTACAATCTTAACTTTCAAAATATACAAAACACCGGGGTCCAAGGGATGCCCTGCTACCGACAATGCATACTAGCATCCCATTGTGGGATAATCTCACTCCCCCTCTTACCTAAAAGGTTTAAAACAAAGGTTTCGAAATGTCCTTATAGTGCTCTTCCTTTATCCCCTGTTGTAGTAGCACAAGAGGGTTTTAGAATAAGAGTTTATGAAGCACTAGGGATTATGCTAACTCCCTCTTCTTATAACGTTAGAATAGGATGAGCTAGATGTTAAATATATATTACTTAAACATTTAAATGCTATTAAATATCTCTTATATTTAAAGATAATGTTTTTCAAATATAGATAATATATTTTCAAATATTTCAATATTTATAGTCATATTTGAAAATTTGTTAAACATATGTTAAACAAAAAGATGATATAAATATCTTTTTAAAGATCTAAAAACTATTAATTATATTTAAATTCCAATGTTTCTTGATCTTTAAGTAACGCCTAGTTTCTCAAAAATACAATCTATTTAATTATTTAATTGTTCATAAAATATAATCATTTTAAAGGTGATAAAACATAACAAACAGTTATTTAATAGAATAATTACAATAATAATGATGATGATGATGATAATGATGATGATGACGATGATGATGATGATGATGATGATGTTGATGATGATGATGATGATGATGATGATGATGATAATGATGATGTTGATGATGATGATGATGATAATGATGATGATAATGATGATGATGATAAGAATAACAACAACAACACGAAAATAGAGGTGTTACAATGGTCATGCATATGACATGAGTAATCATGCATTTGAATTGTATAGTTCTACTGTCTTTATGACACGTGTCTGCCTCTATAGTTAGTTATGCTATTCTAGCATGATATCCCTATAGTAGCACGTTACGTACTACTCACTATTGCATCGTTGGGCCCGACACGTGAGATCAGTCATGGCCACTTGGAACAACCTTCGTACCGAGTAGCCTAGGAGATCTGTTAACCTTACCAATTGGGTTCATGTCTACATTTCTTTCAACACCAGTTTCATTACATGATGCACCATGCGATTCAATTAATTTATTTAGTTTCTCTTGTCTCCACTTAGGCTGGTGAGGACTCCTATTTAGATACCTCCCATAACCCACCACATTGTTATAACTTGAGTACCCTTTAGGGTGCCCGCAAGATAAATATCCATCAAGGCCTTTCCACCACAAACTAGGACACCCTTCTCATTTTTCTTTTACTATTTTTCACATCATATCATCATTCTTGATGTAACATCATTCTCAATTAGACATTCCATATCAAGTTCTTGACACAACGTGTTATATTATCATTCCTAATGCAACACCACATGTATAGTTCATTGAAACACATGGGTCCACAAAAGTCACAATCACAGTAGTCAAACAATACATCTTTCTATAGCACAGATAAGGCAGCATAAGCATGCTCACTTTAGCACGGACATGCACAGTCAGTGTGACTCTACATAGGACATGTATAAAACTACACGGGCATGTATAGTCTACACAGGCATACACAGGTTCTGCACAATTGTCTACTATTAAAATCTCTAGAGTTCGTGCCTGAAGTTTCGAACCTAAGGGGAACTTACGATTTTTCTACATTTTGTATACACACAGACAATAACATAACAACAACCATTCAAATTCAATTATTTAAGGATCTCAACCCCTTCTTAGAACACAAAGATTTGGTACTTTGGGGTTCGGGGGAAACCCTTAACCCCTTAAGGGTCTTAAGGGTGAACCCACTTCGGGGTCTTAAGGACGACCCTTTCTCCTACCCACAATCATGTTCATACCTTGAACAAGATTTCTCACCTCTTTACTTGAAGAAGTGTAAACATAGAAAATGCATTCCTCATAATCGTTCTTCTTGTTCTTTGGGGTTTGCTCCAAAAGTTCTTTTTCCAAAACTCTATTGGCTTAAACTCGAGTGTTAACAATAGAGGTCTTTCCAATTCCTCTGTCGCTCCTTTATATAGCCCCAAAATGGACTCCTAAAATGGGTCTTGTAACTCCCCTAACAACCCATGTAAACCCAAACAAAAATCTAACAACTCTTGCATAGGCTTTATGAGATGAGAAAGATTTAAACTATCTAGGTTTGATGTTTTGCATCAATCCAACTTGTTTGGAGACTCTCTTTTCTTCCTTTCCTTGATATCAAACTCTTTATATAGGAAAAGGAGAGAAAGCATGAGCTCATATTGCTCGATGTGAGATTTAAGTTATCCCACTCCTTTATATAAGAAAAGAAAGTGTGGCACGAGCTTATGTTGTCCGATATGAGACTAAAATTTTTACTATATTTAAATAGCCTATTTTTCTTATTTTAATTAATTAAAACTCAATTTAAAACCCAATCAATATTTCTTCCAAAATATTATTTATTTAATTATAAAACAATTAAACCACTTATAATAATAATTAAAATATAATATTTACAACCAATAGTAAATAAAATAAAAACCAAGGTGTTACGCATGCTATCTTTTTACTACTATTTATGCCTTGGATACCTATGAATGGTCGTGCTTGTCGAAGCATAATCGTGCTCCTCATTAGAGGCAGTTGCATTTGGCTTCCTTTAGGAAAAAAAATCCTAGGTTTTGACTCCTTTCATATCATTAAGCTTCTTTTCTTGTATTGGAACAAAAACTAAGAGAAAAAGAGTGAAGTCTGAACAATTTATAATAGAAAATAATAGTAAACACCCCAAAATACCTCTTAGTAGTATACAAATAATTGATTTATCAACCTCCCCAGATTTAAGCATTGGTTGTCCTCAAGCAATTTGTCTTTTAAATTGTCAAACACACATTTTAGAAATTGTAAGCTCCCAATCATAAGTGATTTCAATTATTTCATAAAAAACTAGCTAAACACCCCTTTTCATAAATTAAATGTTCAATTAGAAGCTTAGGTATGTGAAACATGCTCTTCACTAGATTCTAAGTTTCCTTTTCTCATCAGGGTTTAGGGTTTAAAATTTTAGCACTCGAATATCCTAGTGCATATCCATTACCATGGACTTGGACTTGTTGACCGATCAAATCTTCACTATTAAGTTTTCAACACATGTATAAGTTGGGGGACTTTTTTAGGTTGTAATGGAGCCATTAGTTTGTGGCAAGTAAGATAAAAAATTAAAAAAAAAGATAGCTTGCAAAAAGCTATGAATTCACCTTTTAACATAAAGCCACCCCTCAAGAGTCTTATTGTCGTAGTTGGCATTCTTAACTTGACCCCTTTCTCTATCTTGTCTTTCTATTCACTTTTCCTTTTCTTCCCATTTTTTTAAGGATTTCATTTTGAACCCTATGATTTTTTTTTAATTTTTTTCTTCTATTTTTTTACTAGTAAGGGATGAAGAGAAATTACTTAAGGTGAAAGATTCTCCCATTATTCTTCAAGAAATGGTTGAAGTCTTTGTTGTGTTCTTCTAGTCTTTCTAATAATTACTCTTTTGTATGCTCATTGGGGTGTCCAAATTTATATAGGTTTCAAAATATTCATTTGTACGAGCTCAAAATGACAACTAATGATCATAGAATACAAAATTTTGTGTGCCAAGAAAAAGTATCTAATAAGCCCACAACCAATCTTTTTGATACAAAGAAAACATCTCAAAACAAGTTCCAAAATGTATCGACATAGGCAATGCACCAAAGAAGAAATAGGATAGATCAACATATTCTTGCACTAGTCAAAATTTCATTATATGTAAGCTTTATTAAGTCAGGACATCTAACAAGGCCTAATGCTAATTCTTAGCTTTTAAAAGATGACTCCTCCCCACTTTTATTTAGGTGCAAGGCTACTTTTAAACATCAATTTATTTATTTATTTTGAAAACTGCATAGGCCATTATTTTCTGTTTTCTTTCTTAATCCTAATGCTTTAATCCTTCTTCTTTTACTATCAAAAAATAAAAACATAAAAAATATAAGAAAATAAATAAAAATCCTAATTAAAACTCAAAAGATAAAATAGATAACATTTTTCATTCTAAAATTCATTTATTTAAGGAAAAAATGAGTTAAAATTTATAATAAGTGGCTTAAAATATCTTAAAAATAATAGGAAAAATTAGATAACTCAAAAGATTATCATCACTCAAAACTTAAAACACTTTTGTCCTTAAGCAAACAAAATACAATAAGAAAATGGATGGAGTAAACTTTTGATTTACTCTTTCATGCATAATTCACTTTCATGAAGATCTAAATCAGGACAATAATAAAACAAATTAATTAGACACCACATACAATCACATAACCTATCCTTTAAGAATCATGATTCCCTTGTGACAATTTAAGACAATACTATACTTTCATTCTCTCTTTTAGGTTATTATTTACTCTCAACATTGACACTTACCTTTCTATATCATAGGCTTGATAACAATATAAAATCTATGAATATAATGCAAATCTACATACATCAAGAGATCTTTATTTATAAGATGCAATGAGACTTAGGTAAAAGTGGATGAGAAGTTATTTAGGTTAATTTTCTAAGATCAATCTTATTTTCCAATCTTATTTTCAAATCATCCTATACCATATCCCATTTTCATATATTTCTTAAATATTTATTATTGATACTTTCTATTTTTTATAATTTTTTTTTCACATAATAAGTAATATTTTTTTCAAAGTTTTCAATTTTTTTTGCAACAATTCTTATCAAGAGAACATGAATAATGATAAAATATCCAAGTAGGACAAATTAACCTACCCTTACTCCAAAAAACTAATACTTGTTCTCAAGCATATAAAAGAGCCAAACAACTATAATATTAGTTTGTGACCATATTTCCAATCTAATTGTATATCTATTGATCCTAGGGGAAAGGGACAAAATATTTTTTCTCCTTTTAGATTGTAATGAGCTAAATTAAATAAGAAAAGAGAATATCAAGCTCAAATGAGTTAAGCAATGGATCATGAGCGAGTGAATTATTTGACTCTAGGTAAAGAAAGAAAAATGACCTAATCATATTATGCAAAATATGCATATAAGATCCATGTCAACTTCTACGAATATATATATATACACACAAGGGATTATCAATTATCTATCCATGTATCATTCCAAAATTGAATGTCATTGTCACTTCTCGCTTACCTTTATACCATATAAGAGAACCACATTAACAACAACCTATCACTATCCAAAATAGAAAGGTTTTGCCACCAAACTAAAACACTTTTGGAATGCAAATTATGTAACTTCCAAGTAGAAGTCAGATCACCATATAAGAATGGCAACAATTTATACCAAATAGTTTCATGATCCACCAAAAAATGACATTTCCATTTACCAAAACCTTATATATAAAGAAGTCAAGATTCTTAATTCCAAGATTGTCATTCTTCCTTAGATTACATACTCTACCCCAACTCACCTAAGGTAATTTTAAAAAAATTCATAGTTACTTAGCATAAAAATTCCCTCTACATACAAATCAAAATGTTAAACTATGTGTTTTCTAATTTAATCATATTATTAATTCTCTATCTATCTATTAATGTTGTTGTAGTTTCCCATCTAATTGCATTCTATCACTTTATTTGAAGGGGTTTAAGAATTATACAACTAAGAAATAATAATCTATCTAAAAGGAAAATAAATAACAATGTGTTGTAGGGAAATAATTTCTCTATGAATATTATTCAATGGAGTTAGTTTCTCACAATGAAAGAAAATTTTCCTATCAAGGACGAAGATAACAAAAACAAAATACATAGTACAAATTAAAAATCATTAGTAAGAGACTTAAGAGAAAAAAAAAAGAAGTTTACACATCATATCCCTATTTCTTACACTTATTTTTTCTTACATCACTTCCACCACCACACGTTTCCTAAATCATTAGTTGTTATCTCTCTTTCACTTTTTTTCCTTATCCCCATTTCCTAAATTATTCACCACATGGTCTAATGCCATAACAGACTTGCATATGCTAAAATTTCTTTCCTCATTTGTCCTTGACCCGTTGCACCTATAACATTACTTTCCCCTATTAAAATAAGACCGACCAAGCTTTAAGTAAAGATGGAAAAATCCACACAATAAGTTGTCACCCATAGTAAGGTGATACTTAAGAAATTATGTATTTACTCTATGATATGTATTTTGCTAATTATATGATGGAATGTGTGTTATTTATAAATATATTTAAAATTTTATAGGATCAATATTAGATCAAAGGATGAATTAGGTCTCTCAATTATTTTTGTTTAAGCAAACAAATTATTAAGTTTTAAGAGATAAAAGATTATAGCACCATGTCTTATAATAAACGAAAGAGTTAAGCGCAATATTTTAGTAATTATCTTATTATACACACGTGTAAAGTTACTATGCATGTGTAGGACACCAAATTGGTCTGGCCCAACACATACTCAACACAAAGAAAGTCCATGAGTAGGCTGATCGGGTCATGACACGGCTCAGAAAACAAGAAGAGTCGGACCAATTTGTTAATCAAAGGGGTTTGGCTGACTTGGCCTGCCCTATCAAGAGAAGGGCCCAAGACGGTAGGCACGGGTCAGCGGACCAGTCACATGGAGGAGGTCCACCATCAGTCCCCCATATAGGCTCGGCCCAAACCTCTAAAGTCACAACCCAGATTGGATCCGAGAGTGCCAGATCAATGTTGATAGAGTCGACCACGTCAACAGAGTCAAGTCAAGTCATCTCCCCAGAGAAGTCTTGTCACCTCACAACTCCCTAGTCGTTGGATTCTCTAGGGGGCGCGAGGATGAAGACATATCAGTTGACCCAAGTCCCACGCATCAATGGAACTACGATCCTCACCAATCACAGAGAAGGAACGCACTGCGTCAGCCACTACCCGTGAAATGCGCCGCGATTTCAGGGAGAACATGCCACGACTAAGCGCGGGATCCAACGAGAATCAGCATGGGAAGTGCCAAGGTTAACTGACTGAATAAGGAGGCTGGGGTAGTTCCACGTGGCAGGATTAGAAGCACTTTCATCCCCCCCGAAGGCTATAAAAGGCCTTAGTGCGAAGAGCTCAGGGCTAGGAATCTAAGGGTACGACAAACAGAGAAAAAGTGTTAAAGAATCGCTGCGCAACTAGCACGTCAAGGCCATTGAAGGATTTCCGACTACAAGCGATATGTCGATTAGTTCTCTGGATACCAGGTAAGTCCCTTGGCCCAACTTCAGGCATGCATTAAATAACACCTCTCCTTGTCCTCCCCAATTACACTTTAGATGGCAGGCATGCAGCCAGCCTCAACTAAACCAAGTCAATTACACTTTAGATGGCAGTCACGTAGTCGGCCTTAGTTAAGCCAAGTCTACCACACTTCAAATGGCAGGCGTACTGCCAGCCTAAGTTGGAGTCCGAGTCGATCTCAGACTCATAGCCATAGCATACCATGCATTCCACCAGTCTGAGTCAATAGACACGTGTCCGAGTCGACCTACAATACAGGCTCACCAATCTCACTCAGCCCCGAGACGGGACGCCTAATGGATAGTCCTTGCTCTCAACACAAACCTCTAGAGATGAACACCCAAGAGAAAGTTCAATCTTCGTATCTTAGACGTTGGTAGGCGCCTAGAGGAAATCCTAACCAGAACTCATAACCAGGTCCCGACCTGAGAGGAAGGAGGCCTAATGGACAGTTCGACTCTACACTTCACTACATGCATTCAGAACTACGTGAACGAGAAATACCTTATAATATTTTTCTTTTTCTTCTTCCTTTTTTTTCGAAGATAAAAACTCACGCAAAAATTCAACACACACTTAGCATGCTATATTATTTCAGAATCCAAATCAAAACAGACACAAACTCAATTTAGACTCTTTGACTCGACTGATAAACACATCATTCCACAGACTAGAGGTTTGGCTTAACTCAGGTTTGGCACACAAAGACACAAAAGAACTTGTGTCCCCGGCAACGACACCAATTTGATAAGCTCGTGTTTAGTTGTCTTTACACGCATCAAATAAACTAAAGCTAACTATATCATAGTCAACCCTAGGTCAAATTCTCTCAAGGACACAATGCACTCGACTATGACTTCGTGTGAAAACTAGAGTAATACAGAAACACTCGAGTGTAGAATGCAAACTCACTCTTGGCTAGGTGCCAACTTGCTCTCGGCAAAGACTGGTCTAATATGGTCTTAAGAAAGACGTATCCAACACGGTCTCGGCTAAGCACAGACAGATGCAACCAAGTCGGACTCACTAAGTTTCGGACTGAAATGCAGGAAACAAAGAGGTTTTTTTTGCTAGTGAAATAAAAGGCAGAAATTAAACTAGGTAAGAATGTAAATGCGATCTATACTAGACTACCACTAATGCTACTACCGTATTCATGCTAAGTCCCAATAATCAAGTCGGTTCTAGCTCTTTCACTCAAGATTACGTTCCATATCAACCTGAGATTCTTCTTATGACAATCGTCAAACATTTGTCCACTGTCATACTGAGGATTTACACAATTGATACCTCATTAGTTGGCATGGATTAAGCTCGGAGTTGATTTTAAGTTCTCTAATCGATTACCTACTTAAGTTGTTAAACCGGTTTCGATCGGCCTAGTCTAACGTTGGTCTACTTAACAATGTGCAATCGCAACACAGTAAAGTAGATTATAATGCTGGATTCGTAAACAAGAGATTAGCATTGGAAACTACTTATATTATTAGAAACAGAGTACAAACACAGGGTGTGAATTCGATAAATCCGCCTTCTACAACGATCGCTTTGGAGGAACGACGATGGTTCATTATCGTTAGCCCAGATGCTGAGGATCAGGTCCACCAAAGTGCGTTGGCAAGCCAATCGGTCCCTTTTGACAATTTTCGGCCTCTCAGTCCTTGACCTGCACCTCCTTGATCAAGAGAGACACCTCTTGATAGCATTGTGCACCACCGTGAGAATGGAAACGTGAGCGAGAAGATAGATAAAAATGGAGGCGATTACAATTCTGAATTCAATAACAATTAAAACGTGCCCAACGCTCTGTATATATACACGAGCTAGGTTGCACACTACACCTAACGACTTCCTTAACAGAAACACAAACTGAATTGCCTAATCTACCCTTCTAATGATTCTCCTTACGCATCAAGCTTGTTCCAACGGTGACGTGATAGTTGAGCTGGATGGAGCTGAGTTGGGTGTCTAGATTGGGTCGCCTGATTGGGCTGCATGTTTGGACCGCTACATTTGGGTTGTTGGACTACAGAGTTGGTCGGTCCAGGAAGGAGTCGGTTTGGCCAGGACGACTCTCCTAGACCGAGACTCTCTTGATGGGCCAAGATAATCTGGTTTTGGCCTATAAGAAGGAATGAATCTTTTATTAGTTAAGACCCTCAAATTAGCACAGATTTATACTTTCCCTATTTCTAGGTCCATAATATGAATCTTAGCTAGGACTCGATTCTTAAGCACCAAATAATCTCAAAAGCACCCATCTTAAGTCCCTGTAAGGTACATAAAATATGACTCATCAAACTACCAAATGGTAGGCGGAAGGGGTGAATCCCATGTGTAACCAGCTCCTTACCTAGACTCTGTCTCTACCGACTTGCCTTATCCACCTTGGGCTCCGACGTGCCTTTAAACGTTGGTGGCGACTCCATTTCAAGTCGGGTCCGACCTGGTCAATCTCCTCGGATTGGTCAAACCGATACCGACTTGTTAAAGCTGATTCTTCCATGGCGGTGGATTCGGCTCCCTTCCAAACCCCAAACAAAAATCAAATTTCATCTCAAGAAACCACAAATTTTCTTTCTAAATCGCCCTGGCGCAATTTAGGACACGTCAACATGCGGGAACTTAAATGAAGACTTTGAATATCTTATATAAGTCAAGCATATCGAAGAAGTTTATGAAGAAAGATTAACACTTTCAACTCACCTACTACAATAAAAGGCATGCCTTAGTGGAAAAAGACAATAGTGTAGTTTTTTATTATAAAATAATTTTATCCTTTACTACGCGACTTTAGTACAAGAAAAGGAAGATGAGTAGGATGTTTTATATTATAAAGTGATTAGTTGGTGTAATGCATTTATTGTGACATTTAATTCTCCAATGAACACTTTCTCTATGCTAAATTATGAAAGGCAAAGAAAGGTTCAAATAATGTGCATTGGTCATCTTTTGAAGTCTACCTATATATATTAGAGTTTTTAAAGTATAACAGTCAGAAAAATTATTCATGAATGAACTAAGCTCACTTGTGCATATTCTTTTCTAAAGTGCAAAAACTATTGAGAAAAGACTTAATTTAACTTTGTATATCAGTCTATAAAACGAAGTAGTTAGTTAGCATTACCTTATATCTATTTTTAAGGGAAATTAGTTGAATCCTAAAGAGACTTTGTGTTCCAAAAATACTTGGTTAATTGCTTAAAAATGAAAGTAAAATAATACTTGTGGTGAGCCTAAAGAGGCTTGGTGTAAATTAACAATAATTGTAATTGTTGTTTAGTGTTGTACCAAGAATTGGATATAGTCTCAGGTTGGAAACAAACTAATATAAAATCTTGTGTTTTTATTTCCTTCATTATATCTCGTTATATTGTGTTTTGAGATCTTGTTTTTAAGAATTAGCCTTTAAACTTGTCTTAATCGCACTCATTTCTATAAAAAGATAACATATTTTTTTTAGTATTTTCTATTGGTTAAACAAACATATCCTTTATGGAAAACTTTGCAAAAATTCTTAAAAAGTACAATTCAACCTTTTTTTTATTGTGTTTTACCAACAAGAACTTGGATAATCTTTGTATATTACTGAGTTGTTTTTGGACACCCATTCAAATAAGTCTAATAGTTAGGTAGATGATTGTTCTAGGATGACATATGTAAGTTCTTTGAGTTTAGCAATATTTTCATGTAATTGGTTTCTTCAATAAAATATGTATCTAATTATGTTATGTATTATTGTCACTAGACGTAACAGCAGAATCGACTAAGAGAGGTATAATCCAAAATTTGCATGTGAAGCCCTTGGGAGTGAGAGCAATAGGTAGATGGGCCACCAAGTTGGACCTATGGAATAAGGTTGCTAGAAGCAAGAGTCGAGGTCAAGTTTATCACATTGGGCACTTGTCTTCACAACTCCAACGAGGTGTCACGTTGTTGACTCAAGAGTCAGAAGCACCTTCCACTACCATTTGAGGGTATGGTAACGAGATGCTAAGAATGAGAAGCATTGCTAGTAGGCAATTGCAAGTAATGGTGATAATACAAAATGCAACTCATACTCATGAATGACATCTTGACTAAATGAGGATCTTGATGACTACTTGCTAGATTATGCCTCACCAGACCATCATTGTCACTCATGTCTTTATGTATGTATGTAGATTCATACGTTTAGATTTGTATAAATTTTTTGTATACATTTTTTATTGATTATGAAAATACTTTTTTAGTTTGTTGGCTTTTTTTGTATTAATTAATTATAACTATTTTGATATTTATTTAGTTTGCATTTATCACTATCAATTGGTTTCTATTTATATTTTATATTAATATCAATTTTTTGTTTAATATTTGGCAAATAAATAGTGTTAGCCTAACCAACACTAAGCTTAGACATGTTTGTGTTAACGTTATATTTGTTCCTTTTTTTTGGCATGAAAGCTATTTTTTAGTTAAAGTTTAAAATAAAAGATTTAAAAATAAATTAGAAGTTGTTTGGTAATTTTCATATGTTTATTTTTTAAGTTTATTTTAAACTAAAAGTTGTTTAATAAAATTTTTAAAACTAATTGTCTTACTCAATGGTATTGATATAAGTAAAATATATTATGTAAAGTTAATTTAATTAACATAAATTTATTTTAGTGATAACAAAAATATATACATTTGAAATTTTTAATTTAAAAATTGTTAAAAGTTATTTTAATTTTTAAAGATAATTTACCAATATTTTATTATATATTCATTAAATAAATTGAAATATTATTAGAAAAGATAAAAAATTATTTAAAAAGAATTCAATAATGTTAACATATATTAAAAATTAATAAATCACCCAAAAATAATTTAATAAATATATTTCTGTGATTAAAAATTTAAAGAAATATTATATATAAAATAAACTTTTAAAAATAAAATTTATAAATATTTAAAATAGAAAATTTTATTTAACTTCATTTAGTAACGTTTTTCTAATTCAATGTAATGAATAAATTTAAAATTTTAATTTTAAAGCTGTAAAAAATTATTTATTAAAACTTATTTTAAAGATAATTTGAAAATATTTTTTATATATAATATTAGTTACAAAATATAAAATATTTAAAAAATTCTACATTATTGTTCAATAATATTTTAAAAGATAAAAATTAATTTATTTGAACATACAATAATGTAAATATATATATATATATATATATATATATATATATATATAAAAAAGTATGCCATAAATAATCTAAAAAGTATTTTAAAAAATATATTGTTGTAATTAAGAATTCAAAAGTTTAGCTAGAGATTAAAATTTTAAAAAATATGAAAGATATATTAAATTTAAAGAATAAAAAATATAAATATTGTTCATTTATTTAGCTATATAATTGATTCATTTAAATAATGTTCTTTTATTTCATTAATAAAAATTAAAATTTAAACCTCATAAATAAACATAATTTAAACTAAAATAAAATATGTGAGAATTATTTAATGAAAAAACCAATAAAACATAAATTAAGAAATTAGTGAAAATGAAAATAATATTTTAGATGAGCTGACATAATTAAAAAAAAACTATTTTTTATATTTTATTTTATAAGTTTGTTGTTTATGTTTTTAAAGCTTTTTATTTGTCCAAATTTTTCCTTTTAAAAAAATTAATCTGAAAAAAATCGACAAAACACATTCTAAATCGGCATTAAAACTAGAATAAACTTTGGCATACATTAAGTTAATTAGCCTCGGCGTAAGAAAACCCAAAATAATGTTCTTTTAGTCGTAATGGACTAGTCCTAGAGATGTTATTTCTCATGATCATAGCTTGTAGTTGGAACTGACAGGAGGATTCTTACTTTTTACTAATATTCGTGTAATAATTCAGTTAACTGTTTTTACAACAGTAAATAAATTTAACTTAATTGTATAAGAAAAAGCAAAGGAGAAATTTATCATACACTATAAAATAGTTATCATTTATTAACTGACATAAATTGTCAAATATTAGATTGTCTTTATAATTTTTATTTAATAAAATTTTAAGAATAAATCATCAATTTAGTCTTTAAAATTATAATGATTGGTTAAATTAATTTTTAAAATTAATAAAATGTCAAAATATACTTGGGTAGTGTATTATTAATCAATTTGATCCTTAAAATTATAATAAACAATTAAATTGGTTCTTAAAGTAAAAGTAATTTTAAAATTAAATTATCAATCAATTTAGTCATTAAATTTGTAATGATCAATTAAATTAATCTCAAAAATTAAAGATTTTAACTATAATTTTTGTCTCTTAACTTTTAAAATTTTAAAATTGTGTCCTTACTTTTTTTTTTCATTTTGACCATAAACTTATATAATACTATAAAATTTTCTCTACTTTTAAATTTTTACACATTTTATAATTAAACCTTTAAAAATGATAAAAGTGTTAATGTTAGTATTTTAGCTCTTATTCTCTTCCTTCACCATAACTATTAAAGTATTTTTATTTTAATTATAAAAACTTGCAAATTATAAAAATTATTTATTAAATTATATAAAATTATTTATTAGTTAAAGTATAAAGTATTTTATAAATTTATTTATTAAATATTTTTATTTATGAATAATTATCATGAAAATAAAAGAGTAGAAGATATATAAATAATAAATAATTTTATATGAATAAATAAATTGGTATAATTAATAAATTATTTATATATATATTATCATCTTAACCTTTAATATTTTTCATACATTAATGGATCAATGTAGGACCTTGAGTCTGTCCGGCCCAACAGACAGTTCCACAAGAAATTTCAATCCTAAAGAAGGCTCGCATCTAAGAGGGTTAGGAAGAGACCCGACTCGGCCACAAGTGAAAGGAAGAACATAGCATACATGACGACAGTCAGCAGGGTAGGACCGGCAAACCGGCGCACGACTCGGACAAGGCCCAAGAGGGCTAGTGACCACACCAACGCAGGGTAGACATGGAAAAGGGGTCCAAACAACTAGGGACTTGAAGTGCCCACGCAATAGAATAAAAAAGGATCTGCCACCTAAGCACAGAGGTAACAACCTCACCAAAATCAGAGTAATCTGAACCACACAATCTTCTAAAAGGAAAAGAAGGGCTATCAATAAAGCCATGCCAACAAACCAAAGGCCCCACCACCATTAACAAAATAAGATCCTTTCCAATCGCAGCAAGGGAAAGAGACATGTCAGCCACTACTCGCAGAGCGTGTCGTGAATTCAGGAGAAAGTTCCACGATCAAGCACAAGGTCCAGTGAGCATCAGCATGGGAATTGTCAATACTAACAAACTGGATCAAGAGGTAGGGATGCTTCCACATGGCAACATCATACACTCTTTCAACACTCTCCCCAAAGGCTATAAAAGGCCTCAATGCAAATAGCTCGGGGCCAAGAATTGAAGACTAAAAAAAAAAGGAAGAACGGAATCACTAAAGAATTGTTGTGTGAGCTGCGACTTGTAACCTAGAGGTAATCCATTGCCAGCACATGCCTTAACCAATCCTTTGGATACCAGGTAAACTTCTTCTCTTTGCCAAACTTCACTCCAAGCCACAAATCATTCACCTCTATAGAGAACCGAGTCAGCCTTAGCCCATCTTTGATCCTATCCCAACTTCGTACTAGTCTCAAATCACTTGCCTCTATAAAGAACCGAGTCATCCTTAACCTGTTCCCAGTCCTATCCTGACTTCGCTCCCACTACAAACAACCTTCCCACCCACTTCAGATGGTGGGCGCACAGCTCGTCTCTGACCAAAGTCGAGTAGACCTTGGCTTTAATCTTAGTGCACGCCTTGCATTCTCGTGTCCACTCGATTCATGTACTCTAGATCACTGTCACACGGCACACCTTGCGTCAAGCCGAGTCTAATACACTTTAGATGGCGAACACGTAGTCCGTCACTGATGAAAATTGAGTTGATATTGATCAGCACCACGTTCTTGGGTTAACTCGACCCCTCATCTCAACCTATTGTCGCATATCCAACCCTATACCAAATCGAGCTAGAACACTCCAAATGGCAGGTTCGTGATAAGCCTTTACTTGAGAACCGAGTCAATCAACTTCTCTAGCTTCATAGCCGATGTGTCCCACCTAACCCCAAGTCATTAGGCATTTTCCCTAGTCAACTCAGTAGGAGCACTCAACCTGGGACTGATATGGGACGCCCATTGGATAGTCCTGGTTTGGACTCTGTACCATAGGAGTTGAATGCCAAATGGAAAGTTTGGCCCCTATGCCACCAACCTCGACGGACACTTAGAGGAAAGTCCGTTCGTTCTCGCATCCACATCTTGTTGTCGACTTTATATAGCTGAGCGCCAAATGGAAAATCTAGCCCCTATGCCCCCAACCTCGACGGACGCCTAGAGGAAAGTCCTTTCGTTCTCGCATCCACATCCTATTGTCGACCGTGTACTACAAGGAGGATGCCTAGTGGAAAGTCTGACTCTATCCTGACTTACCATAACTACGTCAACTTTGACTTCTCTTGGTTGGGAGATACGTAGGAGTAAGAGGCTTACTCTTGTTAAGTTGAGCTTTCTTTCATTCCTATATCTCTGTGACACCCACCAAAATAATAAAGGTTATGCAACATGCTATTCAGAGGGTAACTACCAAATGGTAGGCGGATGGGATGACACATTATTCCCATGCGTAACAAACTCCTTACCCGGCTTCTCTGTCCCGAGACCATGCCTTATCCATTCCCGATTTCCACTGTACCATTGAACATTGGTGATGACTCCCATCTAGGTCACTTTGGCTGGAATCAATCTTCCCCGGGCTGGCATGGCCGATACTGACTCCTTAAGTCGTGTGTCCACAAATGCCCGATACATTTGGCACCCTTCAAATCAATCTATTCCAATCAGAAGACGAAGCATCAAGAGACACCTTAAGAGCGTCCTTTCACATATCGCATCCAGCATGATTTAGGTCGCGTCAACCAAAAATATAATTAATAATATATATAATATATTTTTTATATACAAACTAATAAAGAATAAATAACTTAGTGACTTTAGTGATCATTTAAAAGGAAGACGTCAAAGGTTCAATTACAACTTTAATATTTTTACCATTCTAAAAGACTTAATCATATTTTATGGATAAAATGTATGAAAATTTAAAAGTAAGGGACAAAATTTGTGAAACTATATAAGTTCAAAATTAAAATATGTAAAAATAAAATTAGAATATTTACAAAATTTTAAAAGTTAGGAAGTAAAAGTGTAATTAAGTTCTTTTGATTTTAAGAATCAATTTAAATTATCATTATAAAATTTTAAAGATTAAATTGATTGATAATTTATAATTTTAAAAATTATTTATTATTTCATTTATTTTAGAGACTGTCGCAACTTAGGTCACGACGGGGTCAGCGAAAAAATAGAGATTTGGAATCCAAGCCCCTTCTTAGGAAGGAACAAGGATTACAAAGTTGCCATAAGCATTTTTATGGAAAACGCTAAGAAACCTTGGGTTGGATAATGCAGATTTGGAATCAAAGTATGAGTTCGAGAGTCAGTTACATGTAAGGGTATCCCAACACGTCTCTCAAAAGATAGTTACCCTAACTAAATGCATGATATGAGATATGACTTCTACATTATAGTTTATGTTTTTCTAAGAATGAAAAGTATTTACAAAGTATGAGAGAGGGACGGTTTTTGAGGTTTTTGGATGAATAATTTGACAAAAGTTGTCTCTTGCTCCTACGTATCTCGTACTATAATGGAGAAGTCAAAGTTTACGTAGTTCTGAAGCCTGGATTGTTAGGTGGTAGGAAGTGTTGAGACTGGTTCAATGCAGTTGGTATGGAAGGGGCCGAGACCCAGCCAACAAATGGTGTTGAAGTGTGCCGAGGTGGAAAAAGTGGGGCTATGTGTGTGTTTCAAAAGTGAGAAGGGATATACTACCCATTGGTGTCCAAGGTGTTGGATATTGACGTCAAAAGATGATTAAGGAAAAGGTGAACTATCAATTGGTATCCAAAGATAGATGGAGAAAAGTGTAGCTGGGAGGGTTAAGGTTAAATGCTGGGAGGGGGCTGGGATCGACTCAGTCCCATTGGCGTGAGCTGGTCCTAGAGGAGTCGGTTATTGGTCTCGATTATATAGGGGTCGGAACCGGTTCGGAGTTGGACCAAATAACGTCGGCTCCCGGTTCCAACTACATGGAAACCATAGTCGTTGCTAGAATCGGCTCACAACTTGGTTTCGATTACCTAGGAGCTGGAGCCGCTTGGCCTACAAAATGCAGTACTTTGCTGGGTTATACGAGAGAGTGTATTGGCTTAGGATTTCAGGTCACTAAATAGATGTATGCAAGAGGAGATTTCGAAAATCTTACTTTGTATCCAGGAGTTACTTGTTTGCTACAGAGTGGGTGAACTCCTTCCTTCTCTCTTCCGAAAATCCTTTCCAGGCTCCTCCTTTCCTTCTAGGCTTCTCGCGTTCTCTTCAAGACTTGGACTTTTCCTTTCTTCCGATTAGGATTTTTCTAGTCCCCTCGTTTCTCTACTAGACCTCGCATTCTCTCAAGGATGAGATACTTCACTCTCTTTCCAGATCGTGATTTCAAGTCACGATTTTCGACCCTCTCATTTCTCTACTAGAACTCATGTTCTCTCAAGACTGAGATACCCTTTTCAGCTTGTTTTTTTTACCCTTCCGTTTTTCTACTACCACTCACGTTTTCTCAAGACTGAGATTCCTTTCCCATCCTTCCCCTTTCTCCTTCAAGCTCCTGGCCTTTTATAGGCTAGTCTCTAACCTTTTGGAGATCCTCCACCATTTAATGTAGTCGCTTTCCCCTAGGCTCTATTAATGTTCTGGTACCACTAGGAGGGTCTTCCCTCATTCAATAAGACGACCTTGCAATTAATGAGGTGGTGACATTCTTCATAATTATTGTCACGTTGCTTTTCGGGGGGAGTCATCCTCATCGGGGGACGCACGATTCACTATTTCGACTCGCTTCTACTTGATGTCCATTGGATAGAGTAAAATGACTGGATTCATTGCTTTTCTGACATGCTTTCCTCTTTTTTCTTCTACTGGATGAGCCACCACTATTACTTCCCTCTTGCTTCTCTTTGCTTTTTCCTTTTCGTTTCTAATGTTGTCTGTTTTTTTTCTTAGTTCCCGCCCTCGTTTCTCCTTCCGCTGTCCTCTCTCTCCCCTTTTCTGTACCGGTTCATTGTTATGTTATAAACTAAATTAATTAATAATGTAATATTTCAAAAATTATTTTATTATTTTATTAATTATAAATATCAATTTCTATTCATGATTCAACGTTAGTATAGATAAGGGTCTGCACTAACGTTACAATTCATTATACCATTGAATATATTTATCGTATATATCAATATTCTGTATCAATAAAATTGTATGTTAGTATAATATATTATATTGTTAATATACCTACAATATTCATACTAATATTTTAATTTTTAAAAATGAAAATAATACTGTTAGAGAAACTAATCTAATGTTAAACTGTTATAGATAGATGATAATTTTTTAAAACTTAAATATATTTTATGTCACTATAAATATAATATTGGTTAGTTTTAGTTTTTGTAAAAAAAAAACTGTTTTTTTATATTATAATATTTGTCGTCCCTTATTTTAGTCTATAACGTCACAACATAAACTAACTTTGGCCGGAACATAAAAGAAGAGATTAAAAACAAAAATTAGGAGATTAAAAATTAAAATCACTACATTTTGCAGAGATGTAGAAAGAAAATGACTATATAAGTGGAGATGTAAAACATGCTGTTAACAAGTTAATTTATTTCGAAAACCAAACAAGTATAACGAAAATCATTGAAAGGATCAAATACTAAATAACTTTACAAAGACTAAAAGAAATTATTATATTAAGAGAACTCAAATATATTTAAACTATTTTAATAATATAAGAATATGGTCAAACAAAAAATACAGCTTAATTATAAAAAAGAAAAATAACTAAGTGTAAGCGAGTTTTTAAATTTCCTATAAACATCATGAGATTCATATTCTCCCATCACAAATACAATTATTAAACCATGTGGGTATCTTTTAACCCTGATGATGGTGAAAAAATTATTAAAATATATATAGCCACGCTCTCTATGATGTTCTGACCCACATAACACTTGATTCTACAGCAAAACTTTTCATTAGCATATCACGAATTTACCAGTAGTTTTAATTAGGTAGTAACAATCATTATTAGTCTTGATTCGTATTCTATTTCCATATTTGTAGTTAGACTTTGTAGCAACTTGTTTGTGTAATCAATAACGTTACCTCTTCTAAGCATCAACGGTGTGAAATTGTATTTTAATTAGTGATTTTGAGTTTGAATTTTAAATATGTATTTATGTTAAAATTTTAGAAAGAGAATTTTATTGTTTATAATAATCATATTCAGTTTCAAAATCATTGTTTTTGATAAAATATATTAATGATTTCTAAAAAAAATTATATATTATAAAATAATTTTACATAATCATTCAATAATTAAAATTATAATAATGTAAAATAGATTTATTAATTTTTATAATAACAATATTAAAATCATATAGATGATAATTTACTATTAGATAATCATGTAAAATTTCTAACTCTATTATAAATTAGAATATATATAACTATGAGTGAAAATATACTTCATATTACTCTTCTATTCTCATTCTCACAATTATATATTTTTATTAGTTTTTTTATCTTATTTAAAAATATATTTTACACATTATCTTTGTAACTGGTAAAAAGTTTCTTCTCACTCATTTCAAACTATTTCTTATTACCTTTATCTTTAAATTGAAATTCTAACATGCTTTTTTAAATAAATTGTTAATAGGTTAAAATAATTTTATATCACAATTTAAATTTTTATTGTAAATTCAAAACATATTTTATATATTTAAAAATATTTGTAAAATTTGATTATAATATAATTTATATATTTAAAATAATTATTTATTTAAAAATTAACTTATATAAAAATAAATATTTATTCTTTATAATATACATATTAAAATTTTAATTTAATAAATAAATAAGATTAATGTAAATATCTTATTTCAATCAAATAAATCTGTGTTCATATTATCATTTATCTTGTCACATGAAATGATTTTATATTATTCGAATTATGTAGTATGTGACCTCCATAAATATTGTGGCTGAGTAAGGAACATGTGAGACGAGTTTTTTTTTATTATTTTTACTTGGTATGAATTGTTTTATCTAGTCATTTATTTGAATTTAACTAGGACTCAATAAAAATGAAAATATGAGAAAAAAAACAGGATTAGTTTAATTTCTAACCTAATATATTAATCTATAGTTAAATTATAAAATAAAAATAAAAAACTTATTATAAAGTATACTTTAAATATATATCTTAAAATAAATAATATTATTATAAATATATTATTATATTTATATAAAATATTATCTATTAAATAAAAATAATAATATTATTATTAATAGATAATTGTTAAAATACCTTTTATATATATATATATATATATATATATATATATATATATATATATATATATATATATATATATATTATTGAATAAAAATCAAAAGGTTAAAAAGTAGGATATAAATTAATAAACAAACTTTTAATATAATAAATAAATAAATTGTATGCATTCAATAACAATAACATTTAGTTTTAGTAAATATATAATCTTATAATTTTATCAATTTATAAATGTAATATAATTTATTTTAAAAATCAATAATATATAATATAATAAAGGTTAGTTTTTCTCCCATGTACTTTTTATTTTGATTTTATTTAATCACTTTACTTACAATTTTATTTATTTTTAACTAAACAACAATAAGAAAATAGTTAAACGCTTCATATTCTTTTATCTTTTAAAAGTATATGGTACATTAATTTTGACGACGTAAATGAAATATCAAATATTTTTAAATTAAACTAAAATTTTGTAAATATAATTTATACGAAATAAATTTTTAACTAATGATGAGTTTTAAAATAAAATTATCTAATTATTTTTTTTTAATAATATAAAAGTGAATGTAATTTGTACCTATGTAAGTTAATTTCTCTTCCCTATTTATATGTGTCTATATATATAGATAGGTATATACATATTTATGTATATTAATATTTAAAATTTTAATTAATTATAAATCAAGATACTCTTTCTTTTCATCAAAACTAAAATCAAGTTCCCGTTTTCTTCGTAAAAATGAAGTTCGAGTACTATTCTTTTTCCTTCTCAGACACATTTGAGGTGGGAAGTTAGAAGTAGTGAATTTTAATTCACACACTTAAACGGATGGTTAAAATTAAATAATTATGACCATTCATAGATAAATCTCTACTCACCTCTCATTAATTTAGAAATTTTGGACACTTAATTTAGTCAATAAACTTTTAGGTTTAAATAAAATTTTATTTTCTAAAATAAGACTTTTCTTAATTTTTGTTCCTATAAATTTTTTATTGATTTTTAGTTTCTAAAACTATGAAAATGGTGTGCTTAAGTCCTTGACAAAGGATTAAAATCATATTAATTTTATTAAATGTAAATTCTGAAAAAAATAAAAAATTTATAAAAATTAAAATCAAAATCCATCGTATTAAAACTAAAATATATCTAAATTTATATTAATATAAATTTAACATATCTATCCATTAAATAATATAATATTAAAATAAATAGATTATTCACTTTTGATATAAAATAATTTTATATTATCATTCAATAACAAATTATTATATATGGTAACGAATTTATACAGTTAATGCATCAACTTTTAACTTATATTATTATCTTAATATTAATGATAATGCATAATAAGTTTTAATGAATTATGTATTTATAAGTATGTTACTTTATAAAAGAAAATATTTATTTGTATTTTAATAAAAATTGTACACATTAAAATAAAATTAATTGATAAAATATCAAGTAATTTGATGTAAACTTAATTTGCATAATAATTAAAATTTTTAATCTAACAATAAAATTGAAAATTAATATCTAAAAAAAATTAATAAAGAAAATATGCAGATTCTATTCAAAGGTGTATGGATCATTTGCAGCGACATTATCATGAAATTCTAAATAATTTATCAATATAATATATTTTATTTTAAAATTAAAATTGAAAATAATAAATGATGAGATTATAACTCATAAGGAGCTATGTGCATACCGCCATCCTTTTTTAATTGTTTTCTTGGTTCTTTGACGAAGTCATTGATATATTATTGTTATGGTTACAATACTACAAGAAACTATAGTGGGGTCCCTAGTTATTATAAGCAGCCATAATTATTCCCATGCATGATTCAATTCTTACTTAATAATTAGTATCTCGATATTAGGTGGCCCAACTCTCCCAATACCTTCAAAGCACTTTTTGATGTTTTCTTGTCTGGGTGGATTTTTTTTCTTGGGACAATCATTATCAAAGATGTTAAGTAATTCGCTGTTCGAAACCCCTTTATGAATTCTTGTGCTATTTTGTGCAATTTCTTTCAATAAAATATGTCTTTGAGTCTTAATCGATGTAACTGAAGTCCAGAAGTTGAAATAACATAAACAACCTACTAAATTCAATGAAATTTAATGGGCAAGTTATCTAGTATTATTATCATGGCAGTTGAAAGCTTCACATATACTATATCACTGTTTGTGTATAGATTCAGAAAGCAGGAATAAAGAAACAGTTTTTCAACCTTTAAAAAAAAGTAGAAGGCTACGGATAAAGCTATAGATGATGATGGTGAAGTGCCCTAGTGAATAATCAGTCTTGCACTTCAAAAATAGTAATATTCTAATCGGAGCACATACATATATAAATAATATAAAATAACATCTAAAACTTGACTTGAACAAAACCCTAACTAATCCTTCTGCATATTCATGTCACTAGCCATGACTTTCAAGAATGTTATGTCCCTGTTCCCATCCTCACCCATGCCCCTTCCTTTCTCTCTACACGCGCATCGATCATTAGAAGAGTATAACACGAAAAAAAATATTAATCTATTCAAGTGAGAGAGTCTTAGTACCTAAGTAGTATATTAATTATTTTTACTCGGTGACTTTTAACATTATTACTTTTTTAGAATTGATATTTATAATGATTTTTATTTTTTTATACTAACTTGATGGATATTTTTTTTAATAACTTCGCTCACGTATCAATATTTGATATTACACTTTAATTCATTTTATAAATAATTCTTTTCATAGTTCAACTCTCAAAAAAAATATAAATTATTTGAATTTAAAAAAAAAAAAATCAATCTAACTAAAAGATTAGTCAAATTAAATAGAAGAATCTCATCATTAACTACCACATTAAATTTATCTTTTCTACTCAATATGAGACTCCTAACATATATCTGTTTACCACATGCACACACATAAATATATACATAAAATTTTATGAACAAAATTAAATAACTTTACTATATGTTTATAGAAGATTAATTTTCTAGAAATGATCATTTAAAAAGTTTGTAAAAATAAACGATTATTTCTCTAAATTATATAAGTCAAACCAATTAAACGTGCATTTCATGATTTCCTCAA
Organism: Mucuna pruriens; assembly: GCA_025330945.1. Taxonomy (NCBI): domain Eukaryota; kingdom Viridiplantae; phylum Streptophyta; class Magnoliopsida; order Fabales; family Fabaceae; genus Mucuna; species Mucuna pruriens. The sequence goes on along the minus strand of JAENHJ010000189.1, from coordinate 249,487 downwards.
TAGCAAGAGGGTGTTAACATGGACGTATATCCATCCATCATGGTACTTGATGAAGACCAAGAAAAAAAACAACCAACGGTTTGTTTGGTCGGCAAAAAGTTTTAGGTTCACTACACCAAATTTGTCCCGTTATACACCCAAGTTGTAAGAAAATGGTAAAACTAGAAACTGAATCTTGTCAATTATATAGAGCGAGGGTAAAATTTATAGTAAAAGGCGCATTATACACAAACCGTGCTTGAAGTCACCCCAAAAAGAAAAAGAAGTAAACAAATGCACTCATTGATATATATGCATGCAGAATTTCTAACAGCGTGACTTTGCAGCATCCTTATAACTAAGGCAGACAACGAGATTGGACTAGTTTACATAGACAACATGGGTTATGCTTTACATCACGAAAAAAAATTGAACTAGCTGAAGGGATTCACCAAGTGTGATTATGTAAAATTTTCTAAGTATTAGAAGAAGTTTTCAAGATCATGGTTGAATTTATAAAAGAGAGGCTTCGAGTAAGGAGGTATTTTCTAATTGAAGAACTATAGTAAGTTATTGAGGAATCAAGAAGACACTCAAAAGACTAAAGATTGAAGAAGTAGAAGACTCCAAAAATTTGCTTGAGAGTTTGGTAAAGAATTCGATAACGAATGTTAGTCGAAATTTGAAAAAATAACATTTACTCTAACATGAAAATTGAGATAGATGTTAAAAGAAAATTGAGTATGTAATATAAATGTATGTGCAGTAGAATTCGATTGTTAGAATTGAAAGTTTATAAATAAATTTCACGTGTCTCATTAGAAGTTGTTAAAACACTTACACAAATGTTGGGTAACACCTAACATGCCAATTACATTCTTCAATGACCATTCATTCAATGAGTGCGTGTATGTTTTTAACCGCCCATTTTAATAAATTTCCTTATATATTTTAAATTTCTCTACCTTTGTTAGTCGATTAAATTATGCACTTTAATTTGTATACTTTTATTTTAAGTTGCATTACTTTTTTATTTTTCTTCTTCTCATAGGTGTTTGAAAGAAAATTTATCTAAACAAGACCTGTAACACGAACCTTTATTTTAATGACGACCAGCTAGTTTTGATATCCCTTGGATATGACATGTAATAAACATGCTCCACTTGCCCCCACAAATAAATCATATACCTTTTATCCCAATAATTGGCTTACTTCAACAACCTCATACTTGTTATATACTTTTTGTGCCTATATGAGGAGCGTTGATTATCAAATTAATTCACTTGAAGATAACTAACTTCATCAAGGAAAACCAGTGTACCGCATTTCACTAATATCAATTTGCATTTCATAAAAATCAAAGTCTAATTAGTCATTGGTATTTCGTATACACACAAAATTAATGCATGTCTTTGCTCCATCTGGTATGTGGAATTTATGTCCATCTACGATGTAAACGGTGAGATCATTTACTATGATATTTATATTTAATAAAAAAAATACAAGAATTAAAATCATAATTATATATTTATTTATTTCAAAAGATTAAGAGTTCACATCCTTAAATAATGTAAAAATAAATCAAATATAAAGTAATGACACTTGAAGGGCCATATCCTCAAAATTCACAATAAAGATTCAATCTTGATGTTATAATCTATTAGAACAAAGTCTTTTATACAAAACTATCAAGAAAATAAAATAATAAAGACAATAATAATTCAATCTTTCCTACTCGACATTACCTATAATTGACATTCAATCTAGAGAAATAAATAACAAAAGAAAGGAGTGAGAAACGTATCTCACTTAGCTCCTGATGTAAGTATCACTCATACCATACCATGCAACAAATAAAAGTACGAACATAGTAAATTATAACAATTACACAAAGACTTGTCAATTAACAGAGGCAATCAAACACAAGGAACCAATGGGGTTTGGGGTCAACTCCTCTACCTACGCTCCCCAAACTTTTGAGTGGGAATTTTCACTCCACTTACTTACAATGTTTAAAATAAAAGTTTTCATATGTCCTTAAGGTATTCCTCCTATGTCCTCTATTATAGCAACACGGGAAAGTTTAGAAGAATAGTTTCTAATGTACTAAGGATTGTTTTTCTTATAGCGTCAAAATAGACTAGATTAAATTGTTAAATATCTATTATTTAAATTATTTAAATTAGATTGTTAAATATTTATTATTTAAATATGTATATGTTATTAAATATCTCTTATATATAAAGATAATGTTTTTAAAATATAGATAATATCTTTTTAAATATTCCAATATCTATAACTATGTTTAAAAGTTTCCTATCTGTTAACTATAAAGATAATATAAATATTTTTTAAATATCCAAAAATTGTTAATTATATTCGAATTGAAATATTATGTGATCTTTAAGTAACATATTTTCTAAAAACAACAACGTTAGAGTCGTGAAAAAATAATTTCAAAAAAAAAAATTTAATCAAATTGAACCTCCTTTTAAAGATAGTTCGATTAATTTAACTGTTTAGAAAGTGGTTTGATTCTTTTTTCATTAAAAAATGGTTCAAACTTTTCTTGAACAAGTTGGGATCATTTCATTTTGATTATTTATTTTTTTACTCATATATGGTTCAATTATTTTAAATAGTTCAATTAATCAAATCGTTTTCAAATAGTTGTTTGATATTGTTTTTTATTCCAAATATATTAGTTTTTTTTTTAATTGGTTTAGTTCGGTTATGAAGCAGTTTGATTCGGTATGGATTTTTCCACACCCTTATCCATGGTGTCATATACGTTTAGTTGTAAGGTTCCACTTCAACAAAGCGTTAAGGACATGAATCATTTGCATAAAGGATTTATCCTAGTCTAAGCATCTAGGACAGGTAGAATCATTTGTCATGTTCCTATAGTAAGGATATTGCTATGTGCAAATGCGCTAAAGGATAATCCATTGCTAAACTACCTTAAAAATAAGTTTGTTGAAGCCTACATAATCCATAGACTTCATTACGAAGCTATAGGAAGATTTAATAGAAAAATTGACATATGAAGAATGCTTGAAAGTGAGGGTATTAGTTGTCCCATGATATGGTGAGTTGTGGAAGTATAGTAGTATTTTAATTGATGTTATACACCAAATGACTGAACTAGAGTAGTATTTTAGTAAGTTACAAGGTCTTAATCTATATATTATTTGACCTGCACAGAAAACTATGACTTAGTCAATTTGAGCATTTGAAATGTAAGGGATGAACTCCCTTAAAAAAAAAAAAAAAGACATAAATACTAGAAGAAAATAAATTAATCAAAGTACATCACAATATAACTTAATTAACATTGATAATTAGATACATAAACAATGAACGCAAACTTACTCTATATATGGATCAACCTATTAATAGTTTTGAAGAATATTAATAGAATACTTTCGAGACACTCAATAGTGACTTATAATTGACATATTTGATATCTTTTATGGTTAATATTAACACATTTGTTGAGTCTTGAGTTATTAGACTTAATTGGGCTTAGTTGTTATTTCTTATTTTCGAATTTACTTCTCATTATGATGTTGTTGTCTTGTGCAAGTCATATCTGGAGCTATAGAGTGTGTGACATTGGACACCATCATACTAGTCCACTAGTTAGAGTGTGTGGCATTTGTTCTTTTGTAGAACATCCAACTAATGAATGCCCCACATTGCAAGAAATTGAACCGAATATTGATGAAGTTTCTGCAATGATTAGTTGTCAGCAATATGGTAGTCAACAATATAGGCAACCCCGTGATCAGTACTCAAACTAGAGATATGACTCTCACCCCATGCAGAATATACCTAAGAACCACCAAAGATACCAACTATCACCTTCATTCAGACAACAACAATCTATGCAACCTATATAACAATTCCTTGGAGGTTTGGTCAAGCAGAAGATCACGAGTAACATTTAATTTTAGTATAATGTTTCTGCCACAATTCAGGATTTGCAAATACAAATTGGCCAGTTGGTTACCATTGCGAATCAATTTCAATCCAAAGGTTGTAGATAGATTCTTTCTCAAACCATTATCAATCACAAGCGAATGTAAGTGTCATAACCTTAAGGAGTGGCAAGGAGCTACCACAATAGTAGGCAACATCCAAAATTGCTAAAGGGAAATATGCACAAACAATTATGAATGATCCTAATATAGATGAAGTTGTGTAGTAGTAGAGTCCAATTAGAACCATCTCATTACCCTTTCCTAGCAGAACAGTCCAAGAAAGAAAATTTGAGATGAATGATGAGTTGTTGCAAACATTCAACAAGGTAGAAATTAATATCCCCCCCTTCCTTATGCCACCAAATAGATTCCAAAATATGTAAAGTTCTTTAAGGAATTATAAACAAATAAGAGGATGAAGTTGAAAGGCGATGTGAAGATGGGAATAAATGTTTCTGCATTGATAAAGAGTGAGCAACTTTGATTTAGCCTATTAGTCCAAAGAAGTGTAGAGATCCTAACATTTTTACTATTCCATGCACTATAAGCAAATGTACTTTTGATGTTATGGTGGACCTAGGCACATCGATTAATGTCATACCTTCATCAATATACAGATCATGGAGACTTGGTGCTTTAGAACCAACTAGTGTACTAATCCAACTAGAAAACAAGAGCATTGCACAGCCACTTGGCATCTTGAAAGATGTGTTGGTGCAAGTCAGTGAATTTTTCTAGAAGATTTCGATGTGTTAGATATGAAGGATAAGTTGTCTAGCAATTGACCCCCACTAATCCTAGGTAGACCATTCTTAAAGATAGTTAAGACCAAGATTGATGTGCATGCTCGTATACTTTCTATGGAGTTTGGTGATGGTAGGGTGGAGTATAACATCTTTCAGGCCATGAAACATTCTATAGAGAGTCACTCAATTTTCTATTTGGATGTGAGTGACCAACTAGGTGATAATTACATAAATTTGCATTTTGAATTTCCTGATTTTAATGACTTTATTGACTATGATTGTACTTGTACTAGATTAAACAAGTGTTCTACTTGTGTAGAAATTAGTATTGCTATTAATGTAGGTGCATGAATTGTAAATATTACATTTGTGGATATTGAAGGAGTTGTAGAGGTTGCGCAATTCAATCTCCATTACCATCCATTGTGTAGCCATTAAATCTCTTAGTAATCACAACCAACAAACTCAAGGCTAAGTAAAAAATAAGGTGATTACAAGACTTTAAGAGGTTGGAAGGTTTCAATAAGCACCTCGTCAAGCATTCTATTTTGAGGTTCCTCTTGAAGAAGCCACCAAAGGATGTGGCATTGGAATTGTTAAGATGGATGTGGCTTCCCCAAGCAACTCTAGATAGGAATGGAACAAAGATTTTGGATGCAAAATTTTGCACATTTTTTCCACCATGAGAGAAGAGTTTTTATTTCACCCTTTTCCTTTGTGGTTATTGCTTCATGGATTCATGGATTCTCTTTCGTGTAGTGTTTTTATATGCTTACATTAAGGTCAATGTTCACTTTAAGTATGAGGGAAGAGGTGCCTTAATATTATGTTGCTTTATTGTTTTTTATAATAATTCAACTGTTGATTTGCTGTTTTTTGTTTATGTTTTCTATTGTTTATGTAATAATTTAGTTTCTTATTTTCTATTTTTTGTTTTTTGTTGTTGCTATTTTTCAATTTTTATAGTCTCATAGTTTTATTGTTTTTTCTATATTTGTTTTTACTGTTTTTTATTTTTTTATTGATTTTATGCTATTTTCCAATTTTATTCTTTATTGTCAATTTCATTTTTGCTAAAAAATTGCAGTTTTTAACATTTTTTAGTGGATTTCTAAGTTGTTTACATTGTGAATAGTTACATCATTCTTGATTGAGAGGTTTCACAACTTGATATGAAACTATTTTTACAAATTTAGTGTAATGAGTGACTTGGAAATTAAAGCTTGAATATTGGTGATAAAACATTTATCTTTGTGAGATTTTGAGCCTTGTATGTTGATTGCTTACTTCTTATCATTTTCTTCTTTCTTGTGTGATTTGTACATGTGTTGTTAGTTACTCTAGATTTTTTCTTAACTCTCTTTTATGCTTGTCTCACATGCACTAGTGATATGATTAAGGATTTCTTTCTTTATGTCACTGGTCAAATAAACTTACCTTGCATCAAATCCCATACTTACCCCTCTTGAGCCTATCTAACACTTTCTTTGATATTATAGCTCATTACAAGTCTTAAAGTGGAAAATCATGATCACCCTAACCAAAGGAGTTTAAGGAGCTTTGGAATTGTTTTGGGAAGAGGTTCTAAATAAGTGTGTGGTCATACTTCAAGGCTTTACAAGTGGTACCTTGATAGTTTGACTTTTGCAAGTGGTAATTGTTGTGTTGTGTTGATTTCTTTTTGAAAAAAAAGAAGTGCATCAAAGAAAGAAAAAGATAACAAAAGGTTGAAGAAAAAAATACAATAAAAGAATGTAGTGGTGCAAAAGAAGTGAAATTAAAACAAAAAAGACAGAAAAAAAAAGAGATAAAAGGAGACAAAATGGACCTTACTTGTCTTGCATTGTTTTTTGTGTCTTGTATTGTTTTAAGAATAGTCTTCATGCTTATTAACTTATTCCCTATTGCTCATCTTCCCTCTTTCATTGTGTAAGCTTAAATCACTTCTCATATCCTAGGTTGTCTTTGGCCATATTACAACCTTAATAACCCTTTGATAATTTTTTTGCATGTGTTTCAAGTAATAGAAATTATAGGCTAGTCAAAGCTTGGTAGTACTAGTTAGCATAGGGTGCTTGAGTGTAAACGCAAACCTAAACACATGAGAGATTGAGATTATATATCTTGAGAGTATACTATCATTTGGACTAGACCCTAGGTTTAGCATCATAAGATTGATGAGTTAAAAATTGAATTAAAATATACCAAATTTTGAGAGACTTTTTTATCCTATATTTTCATGTATGAAATCACTAGGCCAAATTTGTCAGTAATTAAAATGTTACATATAAATCTATTATTATTGTAACATATAAATCTATTATTATTTTTACAAATTATATAGCATATTGATGCTAGAAGTTACTTAAAAGAAATCAATTTAGACAATTATCAAGAAAAATTCTCCAAAAAGAAAGTGTAACAAAAACACCAACGATAAAAAAAAATAGTTATATCATATTGCAAGATTTTATTAATTGAACGTAAAATAGTGGCAAGACATAAAACATAATTATTAACTTAACCACCCATTAACCTGAGCAATTAATTTCATTTGCAGGTTAGCATTAAATTCACGTGTCGGATTTGTAGCAATAATAGCAATGGAGCTAGCCAACGGCATGGAAGTAATAGGTGCATATTTTGATTATTGAAGACTAAGGCATTAGAAATATAGATAATTAGAAATTAGTAGTTAGTTTGTTATCCTATATAAACACTTCATTTGCAATCACCTTATACTTACTCATTCTCGTAATTAATATAATATTTTTTTTTTTTGTTCATTATACCTTTTTTTCCTAGTTTTTTCTTTTCTTTTAGGTCCCAATCATGTTTTCTAACATAATATCAAAGAAATACCACTCACCTTGAAGAAACTTTTGTATCTCTATTGCATAAGTAAGATCATTTTTATTTCTCCATTCAATATTTTTTTTCAGATTCGTTCTGTCTTGTTAATTCTTCACTTTGTTTCTTCGTTTAATTTTGTTTTTAAAATTTTTAGACTCATTTCCTTAATAATTTTCCTTTCTTTGTTTGCTTTTCTACCATCACGTGTTCATCTTGTTTTGCATCTTCATTTTTAGGTTAGGTTAGTGTTGACCCAATTCAAAAATAAGAAGAAAAAAAATATTCACTCTAGGGTTCCAAACATGAACCAATTGAAGACTCATTCTCCGCTACAACATATAACACTTTCTTTCTCTCTGTGGTTTGCTCCACTCAATGTTACCACTATTGTCGCCGATCATCATCAACACTAACCTATCACTAATAGACTTATCTTCTCTTTTGTTGCACGTTGCGAACTACTCTCTTCCGCTTTGTGATGTTGTTTGGTGCATGTTAAAGACTTGATTGTTTTTGGTGTGTGGCAAGTGGTTGGTGTACGCTGGCTTGGCTTGTTTAGAAAATTAAGTTATATTGGACACCTTGTGTAACTGATTGCATTGATGTTAGAGGATTTTGAGAAAATATCCCTTTATCAAGATGTGGTAAAAGAAATCACAACTTACACCTATTTAAGAATTAGTCTTATTTCCTTATTATACAAATTTACTAAGGGAACTAATTGAATTAAACATATCACTACTCGTATTGCCACTTTCTATTTGATTTTGGGTTGCTTGAGTGATAATAAAGGATCACTTATTTGGATGTTCACATCCAAGGAGTGGCAATCTAGTCAATTTGTAAAGACTGGGATGAGGTACTTACGAAAATTTTGAATATGAATAAAGGATTTTGGAAAAATATTTTGACCTACATGAGAAGTTCTTTTTCCCTAATTAAGACATTATGCATGGTAAATTCATATGAGAAGCCAATCATAGGGTTCATTTCTAATGAAATAGACAATTTTAAGAAGAAGATACAGAGTCTCTTCAATAACAGTTAATAAGAGATAATTAATTAATTATCGATTTTATAATTTATACTATCATAGAAATTGTTTGGAAATTAATTTATTTGCTTTTACCATTCTAAGCTACACTCCCCTTTGGAAAATTATTGATCAAATTTGGGACAATTAATTACATATGCCTTAGCTTGCTACTGACTATCATCTTAACCTCACATTGCACTGTAACCCTAAATTTAAAGTTGATTATGAAGTAAGCGTAGAATGTATGATTGTTTAGATAGGATGGTAAGAGACCTTAATGAGATAACTAAGATTGATTGTGGGACTCCAAATTTGTCCACCCAAGAAAGAGAGGCCCAAATTTAGTCCAATAAGGAAGGATAGCCCAAAATCCACACTCCTAATGCAGAAAAGCCCGTGGATCCATTCAAGTCAACAAAGGACTACTAGATTCGGCCAAGTTAGTAGAGAAAGATAAAGATCCTACACATTCCAAGAGAGTAGGGACCATCAAATTAAATTAGATTAACTTGGGACCCTAGGATCCAGCCAGATCAACAAGAGAGGACTAGGACCCATGTCTAGCTAAGAAAAAGGGGACATGATTCCACGCATCCAAAGGATATGGATCCCCTGATCCAGCCACGTCAGACCAGGGAGAAGGAATCTGCACAAATCAGCTATCTTTGAAGTGACTGTCAGGGACATGCCATGATCTGAAGAGAACGTGCCACGACTTGACATAGGTTTCAAGGTATATAAACTTAAAGATTGGTGATACTAACAACCATGATCAAGGGGTTGAGATCAATCCACGTGGCTAAATCTGACGCACCCATGATATCAGGCATAGCCTATAAAAGGCTTCACAACAAAGAATAAAGGGTCGAAATTGTTGGGTCGATAATTTTTTAGAAGAAAGAGAGTTTACTAAAGGAGAGAGGTGAAGAGCCTGTGCATGAGCTGTAGCTGCTACTGGTTCCTTGCAGAAAGAGCAAACTAAAGCCAAGAACAAAAGTAACATCTGAACCTCTAGAGACCAAGTAAGTCTTCCGAGCTTTGAAAGGAAAGCATCCTCATAAATTAAAGTAGATAGTTCATGTCATAAGGCCATTCTCATACATACTATCAATTAAATTAGGCCTGGTTAGCTAACATGTAGTTGACATTAACCTGAATCAAGTCAGTCTCAGTCCTCCTATTTGAATATAATCTCAGAAAGTACACCCTCCCACTTGGACGGTTCCAGACTAGTCCTGACTCTACATAGCCAAAGGCTACGTCGTTACCGATTCGGTTGGCCGAGTCAGTCTCCGCATCCAGCTACATTTGGCACCGAGTCAATCTTGGTCCCTTGCTAGCCTTTATTATCAAAACATCTTGTCATTTATTCGCAAGTCTTTCTAGTTACTCAATTCTAGGACGTCTAATGGATAGTCCATACTTATCTTTTAAAGTCATTCTATGTCTGAATGCCTAACAGATAGTTCAGTATCCTCTTAAGGATGCCCAGTGGATAATCCACACTTCTTTTTTAAAGTCACTCAGTGTCTGAACGCCTAGTGGATAGTTCAACCTCCTCATTCCCCATGGACGCCTAAAGGATAGTCCATCTCTCAAAAACACCTGAGGTCCTGGATGCCTAGTGGATAGTTCAACCTTTCTCCTAGGATGCCTAATGGATAGTCCATATTATTAATGTTGTCAAGTCATTCTCCAGTGAACGCCTAATGGATAGTCCACTCCCCCCACACTTTGTCACATGTCCAAAACTACATGAACTTTGATTCATCTAACTGAAAAGAGGTACGAAGAAGCAAGAGGCACACTCTTGTTAAGTTATTCATCCTAAAACACCCAAACCATGTATATATGTCTTCCATTGTAAATTAAATCACTCATCGAAAAACAGCAAGCAAAATGTAAAGGTCCTTTTAGCTCATGCAAGCCAATCTGGGTAACTATCACGTGATAGACGTGTGGGGATGCCGCATTATCCCTGTGCGTAACCGACTTCTTACTCGGTCTTTGATTCGCAACCTGCCTTATCCATTCCCGGATTCCGGTGTTCCATTTAAAATACTAATGGCGACTCCTATCAGAGTCGAATCGGTCTTGGTCAGTCCTCTCGGATTGGTTGAGTCGGTTCCATGGATTTAAAAAAATTCCAAGTTTTAAGTAGTCCAATAGCTCAACGTGTACTTCAAACCAAAGCTCCAAAATGTTGGGAATCTTATGGTGATGAACATTCCTAATTGCAAAGGTATGTTATTCAAGTGTATAGTTTGACATATATTTCATTGGGCTATAAGTGCAATTAGAGTGCCTTTAAAAGGGTAAGAATTTGAATTCATGAAATTGATCTTATAATTATTTATTTATACTTAGCACTTATTATGTGTAAATGGATTTTATAGTTATTTAGGTGTATACTAAGAAAAAAAAATTGTTTACAGCAAAAGATCATGACTGATATAGTGTTTGTGATGACTAACTCAAGATTGAATGAGAAGAAGGATGTTAAAAAAGCATATGGTTATAAATTAACGATCTTGCTTTTAATGATGAATGGATTATAGAGGAAAATGAAGCAAATTAGATTTGGATGCTTAAGATGAAAACATCTTAGTTGAAGCGATAAAAGATGCCAATCGTGGTTGTGGTGCATCTGTAAATGATTTAGAGGTTCCTCCAATTGTTGATGATGATGAAGGTGGAGAAGATTTCATTAACGAGGATGAAGATCATACGAAAGTTTTACTATCTTGATTTTAGTTTGAATGACCTCCAAGCCTAATTTGTATGTATTAAGTAATTATGTTATTAGTTATGTTATGACTTATGAACTTATTGAGTTGTGCGTTATGTATTGAGTCCTAATCTTTATGAATATTATAAGTTATGAATCATTTTTCTTATCTATGTTTTTTTATGTATATGCAAGTGTGAGGTGTGCTAAGTCGTCATAATTGCAATCACTCTTGACTCACCTTAATTTTAGGCCCAATACACCTTCATTTTGATAGATATGAAAGGCTGAGTATAGTTTCACATGGACTAATAAATATGACTCAAATAAAATTTATAAAATTTAGACAACTTTAATTTTACAAATCAATTTTATAATATTAAGTTAGACCATAAAATTATATTCTAATACACAAAAATTGGCCGAAAGCATAAAGAGATGATAGTTCAAGGATATAAACTCATTTTCCCACAATGGAGGCCATAGTTTGATTAAAGTTAGTTACATGGTCACAAATTGTAGTACTAACTTACCAAGTTAGTGAGCCAATTAATTATCAAAAGCAAGTGTTGTGTTATTGTGTTATGGCCCAAGATCCAGACCAGACCAACAAGATACAAGCTTGGTTTTTACATGGTCTTAACAAAGAAGTACAGGATGCACTGGAACTACAGCAGTATAAAACCATGAGTAAGCTAGTCTATCAAGCCATTAAGGTAGAGATGCAAACCAGGAGAAGGAATGCATCCAAAAGGACCTATAGGGGAAGTAACAGTTGGAAAGGCAAGTATAAAGATAAGGACCGAGCTAGAAGGAAGTAGAGCCTTAAGAAAGGAAGTGAAATCTCCACTGGCCATAAGGCATTAACACCGACCCCTACACTTATACTACCTAAAGCTAGCATCATTAAGCACTTGAAGTATCTAGGAAAGGGTCACATAGCCTCTGAATATCCTAATAGTCATGTGATGATTGTAAAAGAAGATAGAGAAATTGGGAGTGAGAGTTCTACAAGAGAAGCTAGCACAACTAGTGAGTCTAAGTGTTTGAGTGATGGATCACATTATGAGGGGGACTTATTTGTGGTAAGGAGGTTGATGAACAGCCAGGTAAGAGAAGAGGCCGAGACATAAAGAGAGAACATCTTCCATTCCAAGTGTCTCATATTAGGGAATCTGTGTTATGTGATTATGGATGGGGGAAGCTATGTAAATGTAGTCAATGAGAGACTTGTAAAGAAGTTAGCTCTTACGACCATAGTTCACCCTAGGATGTATAGACTCTAGTGGCTAAGCGAGAAGGGATATTTGCTAGTAGATAAGCAAGCTATGGTCACTTTTTCCCTAGGTGCTTATGAGGATAGGGTCGTGTGTGATGTAGTTCATATAGAAGCCACACACCTACTATTAGGGAGACCTTGGTAGTTTGACAGAAAGGTGTTTCATGATGGAGTCATCAACTGTTTCACATTCTTATATTCAAGGCATAGGGTTATGCTTAAACTTCTTTCTCCAAGGGAGGTACAGGAGGATCAACAAAAAATGAAAACAAAAGGGGAAAGTGAGAGAAAAGCCAAGAGAAAAATGAAGAAAAAGAAAGTAAGAGTGAAACCGAAAGGAGAAAGGAAGAGGGAAAAAATAGTGAGAGAGAAAAGCAAGAGTGTAAAAAGAAAATAGCAAAAAAAAGTGAGAAAGAAAAAGAGCCCTCCATGAGTGGTAAAAGCAAAAAGAAAGAGGAATAAAGAAAGGAATCCATGTTAGTCACCCATAGGGAGTTGATAAGTGTCCTCTTGGCCAAGAGGGAACCCTTGTTTACTATACCTTCGTATATGCTTCTGCATGTTTTTCCTTCTGTTATTGTTGTACTTTTAGGTAAGAACAAAATGCTTAAGGAGATCTAGGATGTCTTCCCAAAAGATGTATCTCACAATTGCCACCCTTGAGAGGTACAGAGCATCACATGAACTTGACACTTGGAGCCACTTTGCCTAATGGAGGCAGCACACAAGATGAACCCTGGGGAGGCAAAAGAAATTCAAAAATAGGTTGCTAAATTAATTGAGATAGGTTGGGTAAGAGAAAGAATGAGTCTGTGTGCTATGCTTGCAATTTTGGTGCCCAAAAAGGATAATTATTTACTAACTCCTTATAACTTTCTCTTGTCTTGTAAAATCTTTTTATAGGTATGAAGCAAGTTATGGAGGGGTTTGAATTTGGCATTCATGGCAAGTAGACTTTCAATCTTCACATTCCAAGACCCATCATGTCTCCTAAAAATGCTTGTGCACTTGTGCCAAGGAACCCATTGGCTTATGCTAATGGCATGCTAGCTACAACTTTTATTATTTCCTTGCATGCTAATTTTAAATTCTTTGAACTGTATGCCATTTTGCAGCATGTTTCACGATATTATAAATTAATTCTTATTGTTTCCTTTATTTTGAATGGACTACCTTGTGTATGTGATTAGTGTAACTATGAAAGTAATATGATGTTATTTTTTCAAGGAAATGTTTTAATGTGCATTCGGTTGGGGTTGGAAATCTATGACTGAAATGAACTCCATGTGACTATCAATGGATCATATTGTAAAATGCCTAAGCATAGTCTGCATCAATATTTGAGTATAGGTATTCATTGTGGACATTTACTGTGGGTGCGTAAATTATTGGGGTTGTTTGAGAATTTTAAATTGTGTCAAGAAATTGATGTTGAGCATTCCTTTAAGTTAGGTAGGGAAAATAGATTTTGTTCATATGAAGCCCATAAGCATTCCTTACATTTGTTAGAATATGAAAGATTTGGCATCAAAAACCATGAGAAGGATGCATCACTGACTTACACAGTTACTAACGTTTGTGATTTAACTGATACAAATGTTTATATTTTGCATGGAGATTGTAAGTTTCATGAAATTATTGTAAATAAATAGTATAATGAATGCATTGAAATTGTCCCACTTGTTCTTGAGATGTTGCCTCTTATGTTATACATTGCATGGCAGAAGATGAGTGATGGATTCTATAAATTTGTGTTTGATCTGGGTGGTCTAGAAATAGTCAAAAAGGAAATAAGAGACTTGTCATTTATGGGAATAAAGTCTTCATAGAATTAGGATTATTTTTTTCATCAAATGTAGAGAATAAAGTCTATGTAGAAATTAGGATTATTCTCTTTTTTTGTCATTGTAGAGAATAAAGTCTTCATAGACTTTTCTTTCAAAAGCCCATTTGTTCAAAGGTTACATGATAGGACACGATTGTACATGATAGGACACGATTGCACATGGAAAAAGAAGGAGACTTGGTTTGGGTGCACTTAAAGAAAGAGTGGTTTCCTCACCTTAGGTAATCCAAGCTCCTCATGAGAGGGGATGACCAATTTAAGATTATAAAGAAAATAAATAATGATGCTTACAAAGCTAAGATGCCCCAAGAGTTTGTGGGTAAAAGTACTTCATTCAATATTATTTACCTAACTCCTTATGCTGGAGGTACATAGGCACTGAATTTGAGGATAAATTCACTTCAAGAAGGGAAGGATGATTGATACAGACCCAACAAGCAAAGTCGAAGACCCTTTGCGTGACATTGGAGGGCCCATGATTAGGTCTAAAAACCAAAATAATGAAGCAATCTTTGCAAGGCATAATTTTAGAAATTAAGGAAAGTTTAGATCAAAGTGAATAAGAGGCTGCACCAAAATGGGTCACTTTATTACAAGTTGATGATGATTTGAGCCCATCTTGATGAATACATGAAAAGCCCAAAGTTATTTTCACATAATTTGGGCTGAATATTTAAGTTAGACCCATTTATATATAGTTTTTGCACATTTTCTTCATGTAATAAGTTCATATGTCTTTTTATATTTCCTAGGTTAGTTTTATTGCATTAAAACTCCTTAAACCATGTTGATGGCTGGTAGGAAAGTGGAAAGTCATTTCTGGTAGGAAATAAAAGCTTAGTGGGGAGTTATAACTAATGAGATTTAATGCTTATTAAAAATTTTAATGGACATTAACTTCAAGGCTGCCTAGTTGAGCCTATAAATAAGATCTTGTAAGCAACTAGAAAAAACAAAATTTTAAAGTTGAATGAAACTGAGTTTTCTCTATTATGAGAGCTTTCCTTTTGTTATTGGGTTAAGAACTTCTATAGTGTTGGTTCTACTAGTAGGTCACAGTTAGGGTCACACTTATTGATAACTTTGGTTCTACTGGCAGGTCGCGTTTAGGGTCAAGTTCCTCCTTTATCTATTTCAAGACGGTCCAAAACTAAAATCATATCAATGGTGCATAGTAGGGAAGTTGTAGCCAAGAGGACGAGGTGGAGGAAGCTACCCTTGCATTTGAAAGCTCTATGACGAAGGGTAGGCTCCAAAAGGAACCAAGAAGAAGTGAGTCCAAGAGGACGTGTGTCTTAAGGATTAGCATGTTGCATGGCCAAGAGAAGGCACTAGAGAGGCATACTGTGTACCATTTCCAAATCTGGGTAGTTATAACAATCTTCGTTAAGAGCGAAAGTTGTCTGGTGTATGTCATTGGCTGTGAAGCACATCTCGATTGTCTGTCGATAATTAGGGAACATAGATAGGACATTGATAAGCGTTGAGTTGGTTGTTACTTCTGCTATCAAAATACTATATTTTCCTAAGCTAAAGTAGCACAGGGTCAACCTAGGTCATTTTTCTTAAGGACACTTTTGTTCCTATATTCTCTAGGATACAAGATTGAAACGAATGCAAAACAGGGAAAGGTAGAGTATGGATGCAATACGGAAAAGTAAACTGGCGGGTTTCCTGCAGGTAAAGTAAATTGCGGGAAATGTAAATTCTATCAATAAAGGTGAACACAGAAAGTAAAAGGCTATCTATGAAGGTATAAAGGCAACTACACTAATCTACTATTAACAGGACAAGTAACAAGACATAGTTATTATACCAGTGTCATTGTTATCAGCTAAATGGTTCTGGATTCCTGCTCCAATTATGATTGCCACTCTTCACCAACCCAATATCCTACGACGATCGCTGAACATTCATCCATTGCTAATTGAGGACTTACACGATCGTTGCCTCGAGTTTGGCAAGGATTTTGGCTTATGTAGGTTATCTATCGATTACCTATATTATTGTTAGAGTGGTTTCGATCGGCCCCTAAACTAACGTGATCTATTCCTACTTTACGCAAGAACAGATTATGCTAATAGAAATTACACTCAGAATGTGAAGGAAAACAAATTCACTCATTGAATACAATGTACTGATACATGCAAAGTTGTGATGCATTGATGCAATGTGGATCAACTTCCCGTGATGATCGCCAGCAGTAGTTGTAGTGTTCCACCTATGATGGCCAAAGAGCATGAGAGGCGATACCCTCTAGAGTATACCAGATTCTTGGTCAGTCCTCTCTAGCAACTCTGCTCAACTCAAACTCCAACCTGCTTCTACTCGATCGACTAGACACTTCATGTTGCACCATGGAACAAAGAGGTAAGAAGGTTACTTATGTTTAGGAAATGGAAGGTGTATGGACAAAGCTTCACTCTTTGGGACGTAGCCATGCATTCCTATTAATACATGCATTGACCTAACTAACTTCTAACAGAAATAACAAAATTAACTATCTTGTCATAACAGAATTAACAGACTCAACTAACTAACAGAAATAACAAACTCGCGTAACTTTTTTCCTAAATGACACATGCTAGAATTGCTGGAGTGGAGTTGACACATTGGAGTAAGCCTCACAAGAGTCGGCATCGGTTTTATACACCGACACGGAGTCGGTCCTGTGGAGTCGGCTTTGTAGGAGTCAGCTTGGTCCGGTTGGGCTAGAGTCGGCAGGTTGGAGTCGGCCACACGGAACCAGAGTCGGTTGGAGACGAAGTTAGTTACTGGAATAGAATTGGCCAAGAGAACTCGTCTTGGCCGAGATGACTACATTCGACTGGGATGTCTCAGTGTCAAGATGCCTTCGGTCTCAGCTTCCACTGAGATGGTTTTTGGACCCTTGTTTAACTTGCAAAATGAGACTAATCTATTTGTTAGCTAAAATCAATAATTTAGCATGGATTCGTATTTTCCTTATTATAACCTAGGAAACCTAAATATTAGCTAATATGAGATTCTAAACTCCAATTTAGAGTCTAGTCTACCCATATTAAGACCTTATTAGGGGGTAAAAATTGTATATTAACACACCTCACACTTACATTTTTGCACTCTTTGGCAAAATCAAAACAGATCATTTAAGGAAACAAAAAATGATTTTGAGCATAAAATGCATTTTTAAATGAAACCTTCAGGTTGACAAAACAGACAATGTATACATTCACCCCAAAGTCAAGGCACTCAATCAATCTATGAAATTGCTTTCTCTTACATCCAAAGTGAACAAGAAAACAACAAAAATTAAAAAGTAACCACAAAATGATAGAGCCCTCTCAAGGTTTATTCTCTCATTCTCTCAAGTGTTTAGTAGCAATGTTTACACTCAAACATCCTACATTAACTAGCGCTACAAAGCTTTGACTAGTCTATAATTTTACAACTTTAAAAACACATGCAATTCGTGATCACTAGGACTTTATTAGGGTTGTACCGTGGCTTGGGTAAGGTAGGATATATAAGAGGTGAAGTGAGCTTGAATAACCAAAGGAGAAAGAGGAGCAATAGGGAATAAATATTATAAGTATGGAGACTAACCCCACAAAAATATTTCATAAAACACTTCCTTTTCTTCCCTTTTGTTATTTTCTTCTTTTCTCACTTTTTATTTTCTTTTGTATTGTTTGCGGCTTGTGTTGCATTTTCTCACAACCTTTTTTCTTCTACCACTATTTCTTTTCTTTGATTCAACCTCTTCTTTTATATCCCTTTTCTTTCGTCCTTCTTTTCGTCAGCCCTTTTTTCACCACTTTTTACGTGCTATCAGCCAATCTTTCAACATACTACTTGCAAAACCTTGAGGTACTACCCTTACACTTATATGGAAACATATTTCCAAAATAATTCCAAAGCTCCTCTGATACCTACGGTTGATCATTGTTTTCCGACTTTTGGCTTGTAATGAGCTACCATAAGAAAAATGGATATATAGGCTCAAAAAGGGTAAACAAGGGATTTTATTTGCAAGGTAGGTCTATTTGGCTAGTGGTTTGTAAAGAAAATATGGCCTATATCATGTCATTTAATGCATGTGAAACAAGCATTATAAAAGAGAGTCAAGGCAAAACCTAGAGTAATCTAGTAATATAGATGCAAAAATCACACAAGAAAGAAGATAATGGTAAGATGCAACACCATTTCATGTAAGGCTCTAAAAAAAATCTCGCACAGCTAGTTTCTCTATCATAAATGGTTTCAACTTTAATTCTTCAGTCACTTATTTCCTAAGGATGCAAAAATTTCGTTCCATGTCAAGTCGAAAAACCTCTTGTCTAGGATTATGCATTACTTCTTCATTTTATTCATCCTAAAGAAATCTATTTAAACTTGCAAAATTATGTTTTTCTCAACAATCAAAACATAAAAACAAAGAAAAACGAAACAAAAACACAAAACCAAGAGCGTTTCAACCCAATTGAAGCATCTCGGCCCAGAAGAAACGGTCCCGGCCAGACTAGCCTTCTCGGCCAAAGCCGACTTCAGTGGCTAAAATCACTCCGGCAAGAATGCAAATATGATTATGCTAGAATTAAGGAATCTGTAATGTAGATATGATTATGCTAGAATTAAGAAATCTGTAATGCAAATATGATTATGCTAGAATTAAGGAATCTGTAATGCAAATATGATTATGCTAGAATTAAGGAATCTGTAATGTAGATATGATTATGATAGAAATTAGGAATCTACAATACATATATGATTATGATAGGATCAAGGAATTTGTAATCTCCTAGGATTGAGGAATTTGTAATCAGTAATTCAAATTTGTAATTTGTTAGGATTAGGTTGTGATGCAGCTACCCAACTTGTGAATAAATAAAGCACGCTAGGCCACGTCTTTGGGATGGAAAAAACAGTGGAATTCTAGACCTAGCACCATTAGAGACTGTAGACGTTCCAAGCTACCACAGTGGTACGCGAAACTTCAGTAAGGTGTCTCTCTCAATCAAGGAGGTATAGGAACAGGATTTGGGAAGCTAGAAGTTGTCAGAGGTGATCGCTCGATATACCCAACGCACTCCGGTGGACGAAAACCTCAACGTCTGGCCATCACTAGTGCACCACTATCGTCCTTCCATTGGCGATCGTCGTGGAAGGCGGACTCTCTAGAAAATGTTGAATTCTCACCTTTGTATTCAATTATGTTTTCAATAATATAGCTAGTTTGAAATTCCGACTTTGATTATATCACCTGTGCTTTAATCTACTATAACTTTGCCGCGATTACACATTGTTAGAGGTAGATCTCGTTAGACTAGGGTCGATTGGAACTGGTTTAATAACCTGATTAGGTAGAGAACCTAAAATCAACCAAGTATATACTCCCTACCAACTGATGAGGTAACGATTGTGTAAATCCTCGATATGGCAATGGACAAACGTTCGGCGATTGTCATAAGAATCTAAGGTTGATTCGGAGTATAATTCCAAGTAAGAATGGTAAATTGTTGTGTTTATTTCTGAATTGGTACAGTATTTAGTATAGATTAGTTTAGCTTACTTTTCTACACTTAGTATATTTCCTGCTCTTAAACACAAAAATCCTCCTTTTATTGTTTTTCCAGAGTCTGAGACCGATTCAGTCTGACTCTGTCGCATCTAAGTTACTCTCGGCTGAAACTAGATCGGTTCCCTGTTAGCCGATATCAGATTGCCGAGAGCAGGTCGACCTTAGCTTCATTGAGGCCAAGTCGGTATTTTCACATACCAGTCGACCGACATCAAGTTGGCAGTTTGCAATACTTAATGTTTTCTACACAAACTCTGATTTCTACACTTAGTCATAATTTAACATATTGTGTCCTTGAGAGAATCGACTTACGATTAGCTATACTACAATTAGCTTTAGTATTTATTTGAGGTGTGTAAGACGACTAAAAACCCGCTCATCACCCACCCACCCCTCCCCCAACACTTAAATAAGGCATTGTCCTCAATGTAAAACATATATGCACATGGGAATGGGGGAAAATAAGAAAAACTTCTTCCTCAAGGTGGGAAGTACATGCAAAATCTAATTTCCAAGATATGTGCTTCACTGTTGTTTGTGATAACTTGAGGAAATCTCCTTCTAATCCACCTTGATAGTTTTAGCATTATATCTTTTGTTGGCTTCTTCAATAAAAATCTGAATGATGAATGATCGACTAGGTGGCCATAGAAGTTGGTCTTCTTCTTCAAGTCTGGTAACAGCTCTTCTACCTAGAGCTGGTCAATTGTACTTACTAGAACATGTGAAGGCTGCACCCTGGACACCAAAGAGAATAATACTACTACAACCTCCACAATCTCTACATTGTCTAGAACTCTTGCACTTGTATTAGTAGAGTTGTTGATTTATACACACAAAGAATATTCACAATTAACAATATTCATATAATCAGAATTTGCAGAAAATTCAAAGTTTTCAGACAATTCAGACTGCAATTGTGCTGAGGCCTGTAACAGCTACACCATGAATGGTACTGTTATCGATTCTGCTATCGGTTCTGCTGGTGAGGAAAGTGAAGAAGATTTATTCACTAATTCCTTATTCGGCTGCCGGGATTGGGTTCGGCTATCTGCGTGGAGAATCGACTGCCCTGATGTCATCTTGGTTGTCCACGTGTAGAGTCGGTTACCGAGAATAGTTTCAACTTTTGTCTGGTTGCAGCCTTGGTTACCGAAATCGGACTCGGCTTGTGATTGGTGGTGGACTCGGCTATTCGGAACAGACTAGGCCTATTTGTGGTTTCAGCATCCAGAAGTGGACTCATTTTCTTCCTGATTCTTGGAGTCGGGATCGGCTCCTTCCAAGTTGTTGGAGTCAGTCCAGCCTTCCAAATGGAGCACTTCGTGCCTCCATCACACCTGCATTCACAGTCAACTAAATAAGGAAAAGAAAAATCAGCAATGTCAACCACATTAGCTAGGTCAGAAATGTCCAAAGAGTCATCAAGGTCTGACACATCAGCCGAAAAACTATTAACAAGGTCAAAGAATCTAGTCCCAAAATCTGAAACGTTAGTCAAGTTGGACCTATTAGCCACAGAATCTAAAATTTCAAGCATATCAGCAAAATTAGAAATATTGGCCACAGAATTAGCCATAACAACACTACCTAACATATCAATCTCAAAGTTGACAACTCTAATACTATCCGAAAACTCAACCACAGAGTCGACAATTTGAACCATATTAGTAAGGACAACATCAGCACATATGGGATTAGCACTCTTAGTCATGTTAATCGAACTATCCAATACAGAATTAGCATCCTTGGTCCTCTCAGTAAGGTCAGCAACAACAACCACAGAGTTAGCAGCTTCAACCATCTCAATCAGGTCAGCAATAGCATGTACATAGTGGCCAATCTCGACCATCTCTGTAGAGTCAAACACATCTACTACCGAGGAAGAAACTTTGGTCATATCAGTAGAGTCAAAAACATCTTCTACAGAGTTGGCAATTTTTGGCACAAAATCTGCATTCGCGATTGCTAACGATTATACTACTACCAGTTTTGAATTAGGTATCACTCTTGCACTTGCATCTGTATTACTAGTATTACTAATTTGTACACAATCAGAATACTTTGTTAAATCCTTACAAGTGTAATTATAATCAGGACTGGAATTTTTCGAATTTGGAATGTTAGAGAATTCATAATACAACCTAATTGATTGTTGTTGTGGTAGCTCCTTTCCACTCCTATTTCCCTCGGGTGGACTGGGGATGGTCTGAGAATGACTATGTCAAAATCTCTTGGAATGGAGCTGATTTGCTATGGTGGTTCAATCTCCAACCTGTGTTTGCAAATCCTGTAGTGCGACGATGTCCTCTTGGAATTTCATGTTTTTCCTTATCAACTACATCATGAATTCCTCCAACAAAGATGCACTACCCGATTGCGGAACCGGTTGTTGGAAAGATGATACTTGGTATTGTTGCGGTTCGATGTCATACAAAATAGGACACACGTTGGTGGGATGTGCTCCAGAACCACACATATCACATTCTTGAACTACTGCCTCCTTCCTGACTCCAAATTCAATCAGTCTCATAGGGCATCGTCAAGGGTTACCTGCAAAATCATAAAACTCAAGCAACACATGGGTTAGTCCAGAGTAATACTATTCACATGACCAGACTTGGTCCCAGTCGGAATAACGCGAACAACTTGATTGGTACATCATGGAACGTATAGGTTACTCCCACCAGGTCAGAACCAATATTAAAATCACCAAGAACAAAAGAATTATCAGGATGGGTAAGATTAGAGGATTTTAAAATCGGTACTAGAATCAGGACGGGATGCACATTGTATTATTAACAATATGAAATACACAACAGCATAACAACAGAATGGTACTTCATAAAAAAAATTATGCAGAAAAGAAAAAAATGGATTATCCTAAGTAACCATGCAAAAACTATGCCATAAAATTGGATGAAAGAGACGGAAAATAGATTATAAAGAAAAATTGAATGCAGGATGCAACACACAGTGAATGACTTATGCATACATAATGAATTCAAAATATAGAAAAGAAGAGAAAAGAATTATGTGGAAAGAATGGTAAAACAAAACTTCACTGAAATTGGAACTCACGGATGCCCAGCTGCACAAAACATGCTTACACACGGACTCTGTTATACATACAGATCCAGCACATGCGAAATTCAAAACACCAGTCTCGGCACATACAACAATTTATTACAAACCTAATCGAAAACTCAGACTATGCATGCATACAGACATAAACTCGACAAACTATAGAAAACTCAGCATGCAATAAAATAGAAACTTTGACTCGAAATTGAACAAAAACAGAAATAACAAACTCATAATTAGAAACCTTAAAATAGACTACTAGCAACAACACAGAATTACAATAATCAAAATAGACGCGTCAATTAGTGCAAAAACATACTCAACAATAAGTGCGCAATAGACCAATAGACCTGACAGTTAATGACAAATAGATTAATAGATAGTAAAAAGACAAAGTCGACTCACAAGTTAGTAAAAGAAAGAACAAAGTCAATAGTTAGTAAACAAAACATTCAGCTAATATATTAAAGAGCAGAAGCGGCCACTAATATTTAGACACGACACTCTACACACTTGGGTTTGTTCATAATCAGACTTAGCACACTAGGAACATAGAATGTGTGTCCCTGGCAACGGAACCAATTTGATAACCGTTGAGTTGGTCATCACTTCT
Organism: Mucuna pruriens; assembly: GCA_025330945.1. NCBI lineage: Eukaryota > Viridiplantae > Streptophyta > Magnoliopsida > Fabales > Fabaceae > Mucuna > Mucuna pruriens. The sequence continues at coordinate 225,780 of JAENHJ010000189.1, read as the reverse complement.
ATTATCAAAATACTAGATTTTCCTAAGCTAAAGTAGCATAGGGTCAATTTAGGTCATTCTTCTCAAGGACACTTTTGTTCCTATATTCTCTAGGATACAAGGCTGACATGGATGCAAAACAGTGAAAGGTAGAGTGTGGACGCAATACGGAAAAGTAAACTAGGGAATTTAATAAGTCATATTTTTAGCCACCTTACAAGGTCTTAGAAGGGGTACAATTGAGATTATCTTGCAACTAAGAGATACAAATTAGCTAAGATTCATATTTTTAGCCTAAATATAGGAAAAATATAAATCAATGCTAATTGAATGAATTTAGCTAATAAAATGCTCAACTCAATTATGCAGGTCCAATCGGGAGTTCAGGCCCATCGTTGACCAAGATGAAGCCAGCTCCAGAATTCCGGCTCCACAAGACCAACTCCAGGCAAAAGGACACATCACCAGCATGGCAATCCAGCATGGGGCCAAATGAAGAAATCTAGCATGTGAAGGAAAAGAAGCACGTGGTGAATGAGGAAGCTAAACAGTTATTTCCATTAGATAATTAGTTAGAGATAATCTGCATAGGACAAATGTTTAACATGTGATTAATATATAACCCATGTGTTAGTAGTTAGTTCGTTATTCTCAAACATGACTTGTATATAAAGAGCTACGTGGATCATTCTTAGGTTAGAAAGGAAGGAACTAAGCGTTCACACATTCCATTACACACACGCGCACTTAGTTCAAGTCCTTCCACTCACGATGGCGCATGGTGCTTCAACGAAATCTATCTTGATCGAATGGATGCAGGTTAGAGACTGAGTAGCCGGAGGTAACTAGAGAGGACTGTTAGTTTTGCTAACACACTACTAATGGACTGAACCCTCAACGCTCTAGTCATCTCTGGTGAACCACTATCGTTCTTCCATAGCGGTTGCCGAGGGAAGCGGATTCCACAATCACTTCATGCAACTTTTTATCAATACCTTATTTGTTAATAAATTGGTTGCATGTTTCTACATCTTTTTTTGCTTTGATTCCTGCATATTTCACTGCTTAGTACTTCATGCTTGCAAGAGGAATAGTAAGTCGATAACGTTAGATTAGGCTGGTTGGAACCGATCTAACAACTAGTTAAGTAATCGCTAAGAAAAACCTAAAATCAACCAGGTGCGTAATCCTTGGCCGATTGAGGCTGCAGTTATGTAAGTCCTCTAAAGGCAAGGGACGAATGTGCAGCGGTCACCATAGGTCTTTGGGTTGGTTTGGAGTCATAATCAGCCATTAAAGAACTGAAACAATTTCGTTGTTCAGACTTGTGTATTGGTACCATAACTATCATAGTATAGTATAGTTAATTGCATCTATGTTTAGAACTTAGTTTACTTTTTGTCATGTTCCATAGTTTAGCAATAAAACCCACTGTTTATGCTTTCAGTCCATGTCTGAGTCAGTTCGACTCCAGTCCAAGTCGAGCATCTCTGTCTGAGGCCAGTTCGAGACCAGTCTGAGTTGGCATTCTACATACACTTCACCTTTGCACAAAATTCTGCTTTCCACACTAAGTCACAATTGAATACACTATATCCTTAAGAAGAATGACCTAGGGTTACACTATAATATAGTTAGCTCTAGTTTTATTTGATAAAGCCACCACGATGAAAACACATTATCAAATTGGCACCATTGCCAAGGACACAAGTTCCTTTGTGTCTTTGTGTGCCAAATCTGAGTTTATGTGAATCCCGAGTTTGTAGAATGCTAGGTCTGTTTGTTTTCATGTACAGAGTATGTTTTTCATTTGTTTTTATATGTATCTATTAAGTCTGCTAAGTTTGTATCTGCTTTCTTTTTATTGAGTCTTAGTTTTAAGGCATGTCGTGTTTGTGTTGACAACTTTGTTTGTGTGTTGTGTGTTTACTATTGAAAAAAAAGAGAAAGGAAGAGTGTGGTACCTTTCTATTCTTTTTGCAACTTTTTGCAGCATTTATGGTCATTTGCTGCATAATTTTTCTCATAGCCATTTTCTGTATTGTTTTTGTTTCTATATCATTGCATAGTTTACCTTGCATAATTCTTCTTTATAGCAATGATGTTATTCTTTCCTTTGCATAATTGATTTTGCTTGTTGTTTCGCATAATTGACCTTAACCTTTCTCTTCATAATTGACCTTAACCTTCCTCTGCATAATTGACCTATATTTTTTTCTTTTTTCCTGCATAATTGATTTTACATTTTTCTGTATGAATGTTCTTAATAATGTATGAGTAAGAGTAATTCTAACAATTTGCATAATCTTGACACATAAATAGATAGGACATTACATAGGTTAAGAAAAATCTGAAAGGTTACATAGAAAGTAGTAATAGTTTCAATTATGTATCTCCTTCAGTTAATAATTCATTTGCTACTAACTCTAAATTTCTTGACTGTAGTAATAGTAGTTTTTATGTTAAGTAAGAGCTTAACTATGGTGAGAATAAATTCGAAGGACTGGAGCACATGGAGAATCAAGATCAAACATTGAAGTTGGCAACGCCGGATGTGGTGTACCAACCTTAGTGCATCCAGTATCTGCAGATAGAGCTGGCTCAATCATATGAACTCAAGTTCAATTTGATACATTTGTTGCTTAAATTTCATGGTCTTGCAAGTGAAGACCCCCACAAGCACTTAAAAGAATTTCACATGGTTTGCTCCATGATGAGGCCACAAGGGATTCCAAAGGATTATATGAAGATGAAAGCATTTCCATTTTCCCTTGATGGAGCAGCAAAGGATTGGCTATACCTACAGCCAGTTCCTTTTCGCACTTGGGGGATATGAAGCGCATGTTTCTAGAGAAGTTCTTCCCAACGTCCAAAACTGGGACCATCCGGAAGGAGATATGTGGGGTTAGGAAACAATCAGGAGAAACTCTACACGAGTACTGGGAGAGATTCAATAGACTTTGTGCCACGTGTCCACATCACCAGATCAGCGAATAGCTACTGATCTAGTATTTTTACATAGGTCTAATGATGATGGACCGAAGCATGTAGACGTCGCAAGCGGTGAAGCATTTAATGGACAAGACGCCAGCCGTAGTAAGACAGCTGATTTCAAACATGGTAAGCAACACACAACGGTTCAGAACCAGAGGAGCAGGACCATCTCGAGTGATGAATGAAGCTGGAATAATTGACAATCTAAGATTGGAGAATCAATTGATATAGTTGACGTCATTAGTGAGACAGCTCGCTGTCGGCCAGGATCAGCAAAATACACCAGGTAGAGTTTGCCAAATATGCACTTTAATGGAGAACCCAATGGATATGTGCCCCGCACTACCAGAAACCGAGATGGAGAGTGCAAAAATTGTTGGAGCAATAGGTAGACATCAATACGGCAATTAGCCATATCTGAGTCAATCATATCAAAGGCAGCCATATTAGAGTCGGCCATATTGGTCAACGATTTGGAAAGCAACCATACAGACTGAATCCAAGTCAAGGGCAGTATTTAACCCCAAGATTCTAATCCCAATCGGTCATGCCGATTCCAAGTCAACATAACTATCAATAGCAGGGTCCAAGATACCAAGCCTTATTTCAACAACAACAACAAAAATGACTACCACCATAGAATAATCCACCGTCTTGACAAGAGTGGACATCATTTCAACAAAAATTGAATGCCATGATGCAAGATTTAAAAATACAAATTGGACAGCTAGCTAGTTCAATAAGTCAGCTATAGTCAGTCGGTTCCAACAATCTTCCCTCACAAACCATTCCAAATCCGAAAGGAGGGAACGCGAGTGTCAAAGTGGTAGAGAATTACCACAACAGCCGACACCCCAACAAATGTCGAGACCAATCGTTGTCGAGTCTGAGCCGGAAGCTGGCCCGCTAATACAACAATAGGCTAGACTTGTCCCATTGTCGTTTCCCCCCCCCCCCCAAGAACACGTCTAGTAAGAAAATTCAATACAGACGAAGACTTGCTGAAGATGTTTAGGAAGGTAGAAATTATCATCCCGCTCCTCGATGCCATTAAGCAGGTTCCCAAGTATGCCAAATTCCTTAAGGAATTATGCATATACAAGACGAAGAAAATAAAGGGAGGAGTCAAAACGGGAGGCATCGTGCTAGCATTAGTTCAAAACGAAGGAGCCACAACTAGATCACAATCAGTTTTGCCAAAGAAATGTGGAGACCCTAGGATCTTCTTGGCCCATGTACTATTGGCGAATGCACTTTTGCCAATGCCATGCTGGACCTAGGGGCATCAATCAATGTCATGCCGACATCGGTACACAAATCCTTGCAATTTAGAGATCAAGAACCGATGGGAATGACGATAAACTAGCCAACAAAAGTGTTGTACAACCCTTAGGTATTCTCGAGGATGTTTTAGTCCAGGTCAATGACTTGATCTTCCTAGTCGACTTCTACGTGCTGGACATAGAGGATTAAACGTCGGGAAAGGGATCTGCCTTAATTTTGGGATGCCCATTTCTGATGACCGCAAAGACAAAGATTGATGTATATGTCGAGACACTCTCAATGGAATTCGGGAAAAACTTGATGCAATTTAATATTTGACGCGATGCATAACCCCACCGAAGACCATTCACTCTTTAGAATCGATATGACTAACGACCTAGTTGAAGAACATACACAACTAGATACAGGCAGTGATGAAATTCCAAGTTTTGTTGACATTGCTAATGTGCTTAAATGTGTAGGTTATGTAGCAGAAGTAGCCGACTTCTCCGAATCAAGTGAAGTATCGAATCTTCCCGACTCCGAAGAAGCTATTAGTGACCCTGCTAACTTGATGAGTATTTGTGAATTTTCTGATTTCATTGACCAGGTAAGCAGGTATGATGACAAACCGGAATATGTAAAATATGCACAAGTTCTAGTTTCCAAAACCAACAAGCCGATGCAAACACAAGTGGCAACAGTCACAAATGCTGAATCTAATTCAGCCAATCAAAATCGGAAGCAAATAAAGGTCGAGACCAACTCGGCATACCAAGTGCCGAATCCAGACCAAGTCGATCAGTGGAAGCTGAGATCAACCACTAAAACTTGCCCACCACAAGTACCACTAGAAGAGCTCAAGTCATTGCCTAGTCACTTAAAGTATGCCTACTTAGACGATAACCAGCAACTCCCAATGATAATTGCCAACAACCTCCATCGGGAGCAAGAAGAGAAACTGCTGCAAGTCTTAAGGCACCATAAAAAGGAAATAGGGTGGAAACTATCTGACCTTCCAAGAATAAGTCCCTCCATGTGTATCTATAGAATCTTGTTGGAGGATAGAGCCCGACCGATAAGGCAACAGCAACGAAGGCTGAATCCGACCATCCTGGACGTTGTGAAGAAGGAAGTGACAAAAATACTTACTGTCGGAATCTTCTACCCCATTTCAGATAATAATTGGGTAAGTCTGGTACAATAGTACCAAAGAAGTCTGGGATGACTGTCACTAAGAATCGGCAAGATGAGATGGTGCCGATTCGGATTCAAAATAGTTGGCAAGTCTACATTGACGACAAGAAGCTTAACCAAGCAACTGTCAAGGATCACTTTCCTTTGCCTTACATCGATCAAGTCCTAGAAAAGCTAGCTGAAAAGTCCCATTATTATTTTCTGGATGGTTACTCCGAGTACATGCAACTTCAAATCGCACCTAAAGATCAGCATAAGAAAACTTTCACATGTCCCTTCGGCACATTTGCCTATACCCAAATGTCGTTTGGATTATGCAACACCCCAAGCACATTCTAGAGATGCATGATTAGCATTTTTTCGGATTTATTGGAGCAGTGTGTGGAAGTCTTCATGGATGACTTCACGATTTATGCGGAATCCTTTGACGCGTGTCTGGAGAACCTATCTCGGGTCTTAACAAGATGCATTCAGACGAACATGGTACTCAACTTTGAAAATTTTCATTTGATGGTTACAGAAGGAATTATGCTAGGACACCTTGTATCTAGTAGAGAGATCGAAGTCAACAAAGCTAAAGTTGACATCATTACTTCCTTACCTAACCCCGCATCTATGCGGGGTGTGCGCTCATTCTTGGGACATGCAGGATTCTATAGGTGATTCATTAAGAACTTCTACAAGATTGCCCTGCCTTTGCCCAACCTGCTACAAAAAGAGGTGGATTTTGTCTTTGACGAAGCCTGCATAAAAGCTTTCTAGAAATTAAAGACCAAAATAACATCCATACCGATTCTTCAAGCACCTAATTAGGAGTATCCATTCAAGTTAATGTGTTATTCATCCAACTTGGCACTCAGAGTCATCCTAGGCCAACATGCCAAAGTCAACAAGTTGTCACATGTGATAGCTTACGCTTCTTGAACCATGGACCCAGCCCAAAGGAATTATACAACTACGAAGAAGGAGCTGCTGGAAATTGTACTTGCCTTGAAAAAATTTCGTTCATATTTGCTCGATTCAAAAGTGATAGCTTTCTCTAATCATGCCACATTGAAATTCCTATTGAAGAAGTTGGATGCAAAGTCAGGACTGATTCGGCAGATGCTGCTCCTTTAGGAATTTGACTTGGAAATCAGAGACAAGAAAGGTACGGAGAATTCGGTAGCAGATCACTTGAGCCGAATTGAGAGGGAAATCGACCCAATGCCGATTCAAGATGACTTCCCAGATGAACAACCCTTGGAAATAGACAAGAGTCAACCATGGTATGTGACGCGACCTCAATCGCATCGGCAGCGATTTAGAGATGGACGAAGGTAAAAATAGAGATGTTTATGGGCGTAGGGATTTGTGTTGGATTAGAAATGGCAGTGGATTATTCGTAGTCTGGAAGGATGCCGAACTTGCCCGCTCTTGGGGAATCTGGCATACTGAGTAGGGCATAAGCTCAACCAACCCGAAGAGGGCTGATCAAAGCTAATCCGACTCATGTTGGAGTTGCCACCAACATTTAATGCTACGCTAGAAACCGAGGGGTGGATAAGGCACGGTCTCGAGGCAAAGAATCCAAATAAGGAGTCGGTTAACGATGAGAGTGGCGCATCATCCCATTCGCCTACCATCTGGTAGTTACTCTATGAATTGCATGCTACATAACCTTTTCTATTTTGATGGATGATACAGGGGAAGGATTATAGTGTGTGGGATGTTTAACTTGACAAGAGTAGGTCTCTTGCTCTTACATACCTCCCGATTGGGAGGAGTCAAAGTTAACGTAGTTCTAGATACAAGAACTGAGCGATAGAGTCGAACTTTCCATTAGGCGTCATTCCCCTCGAATGTGGACCATGCTGCAAGTGCAAGGTGCATGCCTCCACGTGGTTGGACTTTCCCTTAGGCGTCCACTGGGATCAGGAATATGGGAGCTGAACTTTCCATTTAGGCGCTCAGCTCTCGTAGTTTATGTTTGAAGTCGGGACTATCCACTAGGCATCCCGCCTCGGTGCTGGATTGAGTGTTTATGTGTGTGCATGCTAGGTTGACCCAGTGACTTCGGGGTCAAGTGGAATGCGTTGAGTGTTAAGTTATGGAGACTGAGATTGACTCAGTCTTTGGTCTAGGCGAGTTGTGAGCCTGTCATCTAAAGTATGCCAAGCTCGACTTAACATTGAGAAGGGTTATGTGCCCATGATTGGAAGTGTTCGGGTTGTATGGACTCAAGGATGCAGGAGGGAAAACCTAGACCGACTCAGTTCCGATCAGTGACAAACTACATGTTCGCCATCTGAAGTATGTCTAAAGAGGTTGCCTACGGCTCGAATTGAGTCTTGGCCAAGAGACTTACTTGGTATCCAAAGAGTTGGTTGGTTCTTTCACTCGTAGTTGGTCCTTTCCTTAGTTCAGGTCATAGTTTGCATAGTAACTCTCCAGCAATTTCGCTCTCTTTCATTTGTTCTTCAACTCTTGGCTGCAAGCTCTTCGCATTGAGGCGTTTTATAGCTTTTGGGTGGGGGATGAAGGTGCGCCTGATCTCGCCATGTGGAGCTACCCCAACCTTCTGATCCAGTTTGTTAGCTTTGGTGATCCCCAGATTGATGCTCGTTGGTCCCCGTGCTTGATCGTGGCACATTCTCCCTAGATTCGTGGCGCCTTTCACGGGTAGTGGCTGACATGACGCACTCCCTTACTATGATTGGCGAGGATCTTGCTTTACTAAGGACGATGGGGCTTCTACTTCATTGATGTAGCTTTATCAACAACCTTCCCTTCTTTTGGGAGGATCCTACGACTCATAACACTTTGATCTCGGTGAGGTTGTGTCTTCTTGCTAGTGTGACTGATTTCATCTGATTCTACTGAGCTGGGTGATTCCATCACCGCTAAGTTGGAACTTGAATGCCTGGTTCAGGCCGCCTTAAGCCTCTCATCATTTGGGCTACGCTTGGGGCTTCCTTTTTGTATTTGTCGTCGAGAAGGGTTGAACACTAGCCTTCTTAGGTCTCTTCCGAGTCACGAGTCGGGTCGAGTGTGACGCTGGGCTCGTCCCCACTAGGCTGGAGTCAGGTGTGCTATGGGCTGCCTCGAGCCCCTTCTCTTGAACAAGGACGAGTCAGCTGCTTTTCTAGACAAGTTCCTTCCCAGCCCTTTAGGACTTGGATCCTTCTATCTTTGGAATTTTTCCATGGAACTGTTTTTTGGACTAGACAGATTCAGGTGCCTATAGTATGCTGATATATGCAATTTTCTCGTCACATCTATTTTTCCAACAGGGACATCCAGAACAGACAAAGACAAGCTCAAGAGCAAAGATAAGATGATCCATACTTGTGGAGATTTTACAATGACCAGATAATTCGCAAGTCTATTCCAGATCACGAGATTCAATCGGTCCTACACTTTTGTCATTCAACAGCTGGAGGTGGCCATTACGGATCAACTCGAACAGCCCAAAAAGTACGTGAATGCAGGTTTTATTGGCCCTCAATTTTCCGAGATGCTCACCGGTTCGTCTTAGCCTACAAAGAATGTCAATGAGCAAGAATGGCCATTGACCAACAACACGAAATGCCCCAACAACCAATTCTATTTTGTGAAGTCTTCGACGTGTGGGGTATTAACTTCATGGGATCATTCCTAATCTCTAAAGGAAACTCTTACATCCTCCATATCATTGATTACGTCTCAAGATGGGTGGAAGCTAAGGCCACCAAGACAAATGATGCCAAAGCTATTGTGTGCTTCTTGAAATCCAACATCTTTTGTAGATTTTGTGTGTCGAGAGCATTGATAAGTGACCAAGGAAGTCATTTCTACAACAAAACAATGTCAACACTGCTCGAGAAATATCGGGTTACTCACTGAGTTGCAACAACCTACCACCCCCAAACCAACGGTCAAGTCGAAGTATTCAATAGGGAAATAAAGAAACTATTGCAAAAGATGGTGAATCTCAGCTAGAGTAACTAGAGCCGACTCCTGAAAGATGCCCTACAAAATCAATCTAACTCACCCGCCACTTTGGCTCACACATATTTAGATGCTAGCAAAGAAAAGGATATGTAAGTGTATAGAGCCCGATATACTCACCAAATTGTCTGATCCATCATGCTTCTTGGTCTGAATATGGTGCAATGTGACTGAATTGAAGGCATTAGGACTGCAACATCTGGTGCCTTGGTTGTAAACAAAGATTGGGCTTATGCATGTGTTATTGGGGCTCAAGGCTAGTCATGATTGGTGAGATGAGTTGCAGGTAAAAAGGGAGTGTTAGTTTGATATGTGTTTGGAAGGCTGGTTTAGCAGTATTGGTGTGATGTGGTATGATGGTGGCTTGATTGGGTGGTGCTTTGGTCCATCAAACATGGTATGATGGTAGATGAATTTATGGAGGCTCAAAAATAGCTACCACCGTTGTTTTAAGAAGTTGTGTAGAGGAGGGTTCAAAGAAGATGCCTGGTGGAGTTTCTGGAAGTCCCCAATTTTAGCTTTACAAATATATGGAAATGATCTCTATACCAAAAAGAGAGGAATAGACTTTTTATCTTTTCATTGTAATTTAGTTGCCGAAGATTGTGGGAAAGGTCAACGAATCTTCATGTCCTTTTCTCTTTTATTAAAAGAAAAGTTTGCTTCCTTACATAAGCGAACATATACATGCTAAAAGGACTCAAGGAACATAAAACCAAAGTTATAAAGGTTTCCTAACTCAAGGGAAGACAAAATGGATTTATGGATAAAGCTCAAGGATAGCTAGATGAAGTGTGCTTCCTTAGGGACTAAGGAGAGTCCAACATACATGGGTTTTCATCCTATGATGATGGAAAGGCATGAAAGTGACCTCCAAGAGGGTTTCTAGACCTTGAATACTATTGTGTTTGAAGACCCATGACCAAGGGGAAGTTGAGGAAACTTCAAGAGGAAGTTCAAAGAGAGATGTGCCTCCTTAAGGGTCAAAAAGAGTTCAATACTTGACTATCTTTATATATCTTTGTCGAGTGTCATTTAATTCTTGTATAAACTATTTTAGACCTTTAAATCATTGTAGTATAGTGGTCTTTACTAGTAATTTCGTTGGATAGCTTGCAATTGGGTCAAGAAGCCCAAAATGTCATTTTCACATTTAGTGATAGAATTAGTGATGGAAATTTCCGTTACTAAAAAGGCTGCCCAATTTTTTAGTGAATTTGGGCTTGCATTTTGGCCTCTTAGGATGGGTTTTTAGATTAGTCTTAGGATTATGTTAAGCTAGTTAATTAGGATTAACTCAACCTATAAAATGCTTTGAAATAGAATTTGTGCATTCCACTTGTAAGAGACTTTCTCTCTTCTCTTGTTCTTGAACAAAAATTGTAATTGTCATCAAGTTTCCAAGATATTTAGAGTGAATCTCTACTTATGTTATCTAATACAGTAAGATTAGTGGCAAGTTCATCTTCTTCCTTACTCCATTTTCTATTTCTTCTTCATAAAAAATTTTGTCACACTAATTTGTGAGGGATTTTCGATTTTTCTTACTTTGTTGTTGATTGTAAATCCAAGGTTTCATTACAATACAACTAAAGACACATTCCTTTGTTTCCAAAAGTTTAGGCTCCCATCACGAAAACAAGAGACTTGTTCCTTCAAGCCTAAACCGTGCCAATCCCCTAACCCAATACCAATAGGAACATGTTCCTTTGTTTCCAAGGATTTGGTTTTGCACCATGAAATCAAGAGACTTGTTCCTTCAAGCTCAAACCATACTCAATCTCCTTATCCAATACCAACAGGAACAAGTTCCTTTGTTTCTAAGGATTTGGGTTTGCACAATGAAATCAAGAGACTTGTTTTTACAAGTCCAATCTAGGCCCAATCCTTTGATCCAATACCACCAAGGACACATTCCTTTGTTTCCAAAAAGTTTAGATATTCATCATAAAATCAAGAGACTTGTTCCTTCAACCCCAAATCATGCCCCAATCCCTTGGCTCAATACTAACAAGAATGTGTTCCTTGGTTTCCAAGGATTTGCACCAAGAAATCAAGAAACTTGTTCCTTCATGTCCAAACCAAGCCTAATTCCCCAATCCAATACCACCTAGGACACGTTACTTTGTTTCCAGCAGTATAAGTTTCCATCACGAAATCAAGAAAGAAATGATACATGAGCTTATATTGTCAAATGTGAGACTTGAGTTATCCTACTCCTTATATAGGAGAAGGAAGTGATGCATGAGCTTATGCTGTCTAATGTGAAACTTAAACTTTTACCATATTTAAATAGTCTATTTTTCTTAATTTAGTTAATTAAAACCCAATTTAAAATCTAACATATATTTCTCCCAAAATATTATTTATTTGATTATAAAATAATTAAACTACTTCTTAATAATAATTAATAAAATAATTTACAACCAATAATAAAATAAAATAAAATAAAATTTAGGGTGTTACACATTAGGCTCAAACCATTCCCAATACCAATAGGAACATGCTCCTTTGTTTGCAAGGATTTAGGTTTACACCCTAAAATCAAGATTATTGTTCCTTCAACCCCAAACCATGCCTAATCCCGACCCAATATCAATAGGAGCACATGCATTTATTTCCAAAAAATATAGTTTAAATAGTTAATTCAAGAGGCTTATTCCATTAGATCCAAACTCAGCAAAGTCGTCTTATTAAATAATATCGATTAATTTAACGATTGAATTATTGAAATTTCATTTATAGAAAATGTATTGAATGAAACACTTGTATCGAGAAATACTTCTGAAATAACTTCATTCTTACTCATAATAAAAATAAAAAAAAAAAGTTTCACTATTAGAATCTTCTTAAAACAAAATCTATATGTAGTAGATAATTATATCTGCATGAATAAGAAACAAAACATATATGTAGTAATATTGTAGAAATTCTATTTTTGAAAAAAAAATAGCATTGCAACTATATTTCCTTTTTATATACACTATTCTAATATGAAACTACAAATGATAAACAAAAAAACATATACAAAACTAGCGTAGAAGAACTTCGTTTTATTATTTTATATATAATTCATTAAAATCCAATTCAACACAATAATCAAAATTGGTTCTAAAATAATTTATTTATCACATTCACATTACTACTGGGATAATTATGAGGGTAATTAATATATTAATTATAGTGTTCATGAATTATTTAGTTTTTAAAATACTATTAAAACAGAAAATTAATTCTCATATTTTTACTTTCTTATTATCAATAAAATTTAACTTAATTATTTAAATTTAAATACAAGTTTTTTTATTGTGTTATACTTCCCTTATAAAATATAGAAATAGGAGTGTAATATGTGAAATATGTATAAAAAAACTAAAAGGAATAAATATTCAAAAAAACAACTTTATGATTATACATCATAAGAGAGAAAAACATTTTTCTTTGCACATTAATTAAAGAATAAATATAAAATAAATATTAAAATATTTAATGTATTAAATCTTTTGAAAAATGTTATTGTTGAAAAGTTGAGAAATTTAATAATATTTTTATTGAAAATTAAATTTTTGGTGACTAGTCAAATATTAAATTAAATTATGGCCAACTATTAATGGATATATTAATTTAGTTATCAATGTTTAATCTATAGCGGGTTTTACCTAAAGGTATATGCAAGTATGGGTTTTTTTTGACATCCATAGAAGTATACCTTTAAAATACACAACAAAAATGTCTTCATTGTATATCTAATTTAGATGGACAATAAAAATATGTTTTTTAGTGTATAAAGTGTTTTTATTGTGTATTCATACACAACATAAACACATTTTTATTACATTTACCATTACAAGAAAGAAATAATAAAAATTGTGGCACGAAGCTTAAAGGATGCAACTTGATTGAAATTAAATTATGATACAAATTATATTTTATAATTAAAATTACATTAATTATAGTACAATTTATCTGTTTTAATATTAATTAAATTAATTATGATACAAATTATCTTTTTAAATAGAAATTAAATTAATTACGATAAAATTTACTCTTTTAATATTAATCAAATTAATTATGATAGTAATCAAATTATTTATAATTATTATGGTATAAAATAATTATGATAATTAATTGGGTTACCATAGTAATTAATTGGGTTACTATTAAAAATGGTAACTTATACCGTAATTAATTTAATTCCAATTGAAAAATGTAATTTGTATTGCAATTGATTTGATTACTATTAAAAAAAAATTGTATTGTAATTAATTTAATTTCAATTAAAAATTATTTAATTTTAATTAAGTTGCATTCCTTTCAGTTTTATGTCACCATTTTCGTTGGATTTATTTTCCTGTGTTAGAAGATTGCAACAGAAATTTATTTCTATTGAATATTTTGAAGGCACACACCAGTATCAATTGTTACACAACACAAACTATTTTCTTCAACGATATTTTGATGAAAAATATTATTAAAAAGTTGGGATGTGAACTTAACAAAAAAAAAAATTGAGAACAACAGCACCCATTTTGATAAAAAGAGAGGGAAGGCCCATCCACCATTGGATATGAGCTGCCTGATAATGTGCAGTAGTAAAAATTAGGCAATTGAATTGGGCTTAAAATCGTATGCCAACCAACAAGTATTGGGCCTAAGCAAAATCAACTCAATCAGAAAAAAGGGTTTGGCAATAGAAAAAAGAAAACAAATGAAATAAAACAAAAGCTCTGGGTCAAGCCTAGGCATCTACCATATGGACAAAACAAAAGTAACCAAAAAAAGAATAAAAAAGAATGATGAACAAATGAGAAATCAGCTCATCATAACTAAACGATGAAGGGGCTACTACCGTAATAATAATAAAAAACAATAAAAGACACAATCATAAATGAACAAACTAATGCTTGCAGGATGGGGTGATGCTTTTAGTTCAGTGGTTGATGGAGTTATGTGTGGGGTATTTTTTATAGGGTATCAATAATGGTTTCTGCCATTCATTTAGAATGGAATGATGAGAGTATCAAGGGCTTAATTAGAAATTATGTGTGGCTGATTTTAATTTTTTTTTTTTTTAAGAAAAAAATTGATGGTGTGAATTTGTGGTTCGAGAATAAGAGAGTGAGTTTTTGTTTTTTTTTATGCTACCGCCGAATGAAAAGGTGAGAGGTGAACATTGAAGAAGAAAAAAAATGAGAGTACCCCATGGTGAAGGGTGCTTGCTGCCTATTTTATGGTCAAGGGAATCCCTTGGTGTGTGTGTTGTGAGTGTGCATGAGAGAGATGGAAAAGAGGGAAAAAGATGAACGTACACTATTTTTACTGGTATGAGCAGAAGGAAGAGAGATAAAGAAAAAAAAATGATAAATACTATAAATAATATAAATGAAGAATTGTGAGAAGTAAAAAAAAAAAATTAAATGTGTTTAATCCAAAAAAAAAAATTATTTTAATTTTTATAAAAAAAAAATTAATTAATTTTCATCCCTTTAAAATTTGAATAATTATTTTTTATTCTTAATGTTACGTAACATTTGTTAATTTTATATATATATATATATATATATATATATATATATATATATATATATATATATATATATTTAACGAAAGGTCAAAGAACACCACATTTTATATATACTAGTATATATGGTATCATACTAACCTATGATATTTTTAAAAAAAAATTTATATCTTTAAAATAAATGTTATTTATCTATTTTAAAATAAAAATTAAGAATTAAAAATAATTATTTTAAATTTTGGAAGAATGGAAATAAAATAAAAATATTTTATAAAGATAAAAATTAAAATTTTATAAAATCAAAAATCAATGATTACAGAATTTGGAGAAATAAAAATCAATAAAAAATTTTATAATAACTAAAATCAAAACTCGTTTATTTTATAACTACTAAAATCAAAAAAATTGAAAAAGATAAAAGAAAAAATTGAATGTAGGATGATAAAAACTTTGAAAGAGTACTGAGGGTTGTGTCAGGTGTGTGAGACCTCAGTGAGAAGGTGAGTGTGCTGTGAGTGAAAAAGTGAGTGTGAAGAGGTGAGTGCGCAAGAGAGTCCGTGGCTTCTAGTGTCAGTGCTTAAATAAAAATAAATAAATAAATAAAAGATAAAGTGAATGTGTGAGAGAGTGAGTGCCAAATGAATCCCATGATTTTTACAATGGGATGAAATCACGTGATAGGCAATTGGAGAAAATCTTTTTGGAGAGTGAATCTACACCCAAATTGAAGATCGAGGGATTTGTCTCTGTGTACAAAATCAGATATTTGGAATCACCAAAATGTAAGTCCATTTTTTAGCATTTTCTGAAAATCCCTAAAATATTTTTTTATAAAATTTTAATTCAACACTTTTGGATTTAACATAAGTCAAAAACTCAACATGAAAAGGAAACAAAATCAAATATTGAATTTGATTGAGTCAAAGCAAATTTAAATGAATCTTTTGTTGATTTTTTTTCTTTATTGTTCCTATTTTATTCTTTTATTTTCCTCTTCATTTATATTTTTATACAAACAAAATAAACTAGGACAAAGACGCACAAAGCAAAAATTATACTACAAAATTATGAACTGAATGTAATAAATATACATGAGTTAAGTGCTCAACTAGAAAATCCAAAGGGACGTTGCATCTATTAGACTACGTTTATTCTTGCTTAAAATATCTTTGTCGAGTGGTGAATAATCATCCTCTTACATGCATTTTGCATGTGGATTCTATATGAAGCAAAAATTTCAGAGAAGATGATAATGTTGAAAATGAATTGATACTATATATTATTAGTCCACAAGATAAGGTAACTGTCTAGAAGAGTTGATCTAACTTGAGAGGGTGATGGACTAGCAAACTTATTCCAAAGGTTCAAGATACATACATAGCCTCAAAAGAGATATGACAGTTACAGATGCACATCTTGGCCATATTTAATTAATGGAAGACTCCTCAACCATATGAAAGTCACCTTTCATCCATTAAAGCTAAGAGCTTAACTTTGAAGATCAGGATCACCCACCATTTCTCCTCCTTTATACATTAGCACCTGCACCACATCTCTCACCAATCACCACATCACTTGATGATGCCGACCTACCACGATAATCCTCCACCTAGGTCAAATTGTGCGCGCCAAACGATAACCCTCGTGTGTGTGTACCACTAATCATTAAACTCATTACAAAACTCTTAATTACATGCGTTGAAATGTAATGTATTCAAGTATCAATAATCCCAACACACTTTTTTTTAATATATACTGCTATCTCCTATATATACCCTTTTATTTTTAAGAAGAAAAGTTAGAAAATTATCGTTTTCTATTTGTTTTTATAGAAAGAAGGGAAAAAAAAAAAGAGGTTTAGTTGTTTTTTTTAATTATGTTATAAATAAAAAATATTCACGAACTTTGTTGATAAATTTTTGCCAAAATATATATTTCACCACTTTTAAGTAAAGTCTTTTTTTTAATCACGATTTTTTTATACACAAGACTTGAATTTAACATCTTATTTAATATATTTAAGCTAAATAACATTGGAAAATTTTACTTTTTTAATTTTTTTTTAATTTATTTCTTTAAAAGTCTTGATTTCTGTCTAATTTTTTTATTTTGTTTTATGTTCAACATAAATTTTTTTTAGAAATAAAAAGTTTAAGTAAAGTGAGTTTCAATGACTCGTTAGAATTAAATCAATCCTTTAAGATAAACAAGCACTAATAAAAATACTTACAAATAATTGATCAACAAAATTATTTCATCTACAATGAAACTTGAGGCCGATCTTTACTCACTATCCAATCTTAGTTCACATTTATGACAAATTATATTTTTATTTCTCTTTTTTTTTCTTATTACAAATTAAATGGAATAAAGGATGTAAAATAATAAAGATATGAAGCAAACATTATTTAAAAAAAAAAAAAACTTATAAATACTTCGACATTGGAACCATATTCTGTGTAAGGAAAGGAAAACCACATAAGTGGGTAAGGTTTTTGGTATATGATATATGTGTAAAAATGAGGGCACAATTTGCACTGTTAAAAAGACTAAAAGCAGCTGCAGTGGGCTCGAGAGCACTATAGAATGAGAAGAAAAGAAGAATGTACGACAGTCACTGAATAATAAAATAGATGAAATACCGTTTTCAACCCCAGCTGTTGAATCTAATAGGAGAATAAGAGGTCAACAATTACGGCCTTGCAAAGTAAATGAGTTCAATTTTCATTGTAATTATTCCATTCATTTTCCCTGCCCAATACTTAAATGTCACACTATATTAAAAAGGTTTCGTCCGCTGGACTATTTTCACAAAACTAATGTTAATCACATTTTTAATGGTTATATTTTGGAAGAGGGCAGTTTAGGCTCCAGGTTTTTAAGGTTAAATAGTTAGATAAAATATAAAAAATATTGCTTTAAATATTTTTACTTTTTATAAAATAAATAAATTTTAATTTTCGTTTTTGTAAAATTTTAATTTTACTTTTTATCGCTGTAAAATTTGAAACATTATATTTTTGTCTCTATAATTATGTGATATTTTTTAATTATTTATGTACTTGACTAAAGAAAAATTCATCATTTTAAATGATATGTATTAGTATCTAAATTATTAAAATGAATGATTTTATGCATTAAAATGATTGTTTGGAATAATAGTGATTTTAGTTTTTGAAGGATAAAAATTAAAGAAAAATATTTTATATAATTATAATTAAAATTTATTAATTTTATGATTATAAAAATAATAATTTTAAATTTTAAAAAATAAAAATAAAAATTATAAGAATTAAAATTAAAATGTCCTCATTTAATAAGAATTAAAAGAATATTTAAGTCTAAAAACGATTTAATTTTTATAATAAAGTAATTATTTTTATGATTTATTATTTAAATAAAAAAATTATATGTTAATCATATAAAATAGTTTTATAATGTAAATGCATAACTATTAAATTTTATTTAAATATTATATTTATGATTATAAATAATATTTCACAAGTAGATAACTTATTTTACTGTTTCACCGTAACATTCGTTTGGAAAGAGAGGGGAGTTAACTAATTATAATGAAAATTTCACTATAGTTTAAAAAATAAAGATCCATGTGGCATTATATTAAAAATAAAAAGCTTATTGCGCAATTCATATATCCTACTATATTTATTGTTTTTAATAACATTTATGATAAAAATTATTACCAAGACTTCTTCTAATAATATTTTTTATATCTTTAATAATATTTATTAGATAAAAAAATATTACTAATAATATTTTACGACTCAAATACAATATTTATTAAAATATTACTAAAATTATTAAGTTAGGTAATTTTTTTAAATCTTCCTTAAGTTCGTATATATTGTAGTAATATATATATATATATATATATATATATATATATATATATATATATATATATATATATATTCTTAAAATATCTAGCTACTTAATAAATTGAAAACTAATTAATGAAAAATATAAATATACACCTTATTTTGGAGTGTGTTAAGGTGACAAATAAGAAAGAAATAAAAATAAAAAATAAATATAATAAGTAATGAATTATAAAAAAAAATAAAAGAATGAAATATGTTTATAAGAACTATTAATCTATTCATATATGTTGATAAAGTAAGGATCAATTACAAATTCAAAAATTTTTATAGGAATAAATTAGTATTTTAGTTTATGCATTATACATAATGAATATTTATTTTATAAATTAAAATTTAATAATAAAAAAATATTTTCAAGATATAAATTATATTATAATTAATATTATAATAAATAAATAATTTTAATATATGAATATATAATAATTTATTTTTAATTATTGAAAAAATTATTAAAATTTAATTTAGGGTTAAAGGTAGAAAATGAGAGACTAAAAGTGATAGACATTTAAAAAAACTAAATATATGAAAAAGATAAAAGAAAGATATTATGAAATGGTTGAAAAAAATATTAAAAAAAAATAAAATATGAAATACACATAAAAATAATATTAAAATATTTAATTGAGAGACTAAAAAAATATATTAGAAATAAATGTGTGGACATAACATTTATATTATAAGTTATTTTTTGTTTTATTTTAGAAAGTGATTTCGAGCTTAACTCAACCTCAAAAGTTAGCTCAAACTCCTCACTTATGGACTTTTTTCAGACTCTATCTCTAACCAATATAGGATTGAATTTTTTTTCCCAATACACCCCTCACACCCAATACTATCGACCTTGAACTGATAACTTAACTCAACCTCATAAGCTAGATCAAGAGGTTAGTATCGCTCCCCATTTATAATGTCCAGCGATATCGAGCTTATGTGTGAATAATATGGTGAGTAATCCTTTAACGAATATAGGATAAACTCTAATATCATATTCAAAAAGTAGTTTCGAACTTAACTCAACCTCAAAAGCTAGTTCAAGAGGTGAGGATTGATCCCAACTTGTAAACTCTTTTCAGATTCTATCTCTAAGCAATGTATGACTTGAGGTTTTTTTTCCTAGTACACCCTTCACGAATTTCTTTTCTCAACATTTTACTATATTTTAAATTAAAAAATAATATTATATATATAAATTAATTAAAAAGTTAATGCCCGCAGTCTTCAACATGAATCCATTCCTTGTTAGTATCCATTCCAGATTTCGGCAATAAACTTGACATCACGTGTTTTATTTTTCTTATGGAATGAGATCACGTTTTAAAGTATCCCATCCTGTTTCATTTGAACCAACACAGATTTTGTAATTTGTACATATGATTCCAAGCATGAATTTTTCGTTGTTTTGTGATTTGTACATGACTCCAAGCATAAATTTTGTGTTCCTATGCTTATATAAGTTTATCTATTAAAATTAAAATTACAAATAAAATAGTGATGTATATGAACAATACTGAAAAGGAACATGAGAAATTAAAATCAATAAACAATAATGTGTGGAAATACAATAATGAGAAGTCTGTGAATTGCACATACATTGTGGTCTTATGGTAGGAAAAACGTGATATATGTAACATTGCATAAATGTAAAATAAATATAAAATTACGTCTAGCATTATTTACATACATGATATAAAAGTGAGAAGAAGAACGCTTGGACAAATTTCGTCTTTACAAATCTATGAAGATTTGAAAAACGTACTTACACAAATAAAAGATATTATAGTATGCAGATATAAAATATTATTTAATGATTTATAAAATAACTTAATTTTTATAATGATATCTTTATATTAATTTTCCTACATATTTAATAGAATATGTAAACACGTTTTGTGTTTCTACGATTTGTTAAACATTAGTAAAAATTATTATAAGAAAACACAACTATCTATCCCATTCTTTTTTATGTTTTGGAAGTAAAATTAACTTGCTGTATTTTGATTCTCATTTTTATAATATTAATAAATTATTAAATATTTTTCATTATAACTTTAAACATTTATTTTAGAGTGAAAAATAAAAATGAAAATAAATGGAAATAGGATCCCCTGTAGTTTCAAAATGAACTGGAGGCTGTGCAGTTCTAAAATCTCACCCTTATAATTTATTAAATTAAAATTTAAAAGATAAAATTATTATTTAATAAATTAAATGGTTAAGATTGATGCAATTCTTTGAAAAAAAAAATCTTAATCCAAATAAATGAAAGAATCTAAATAGGATAAGGTTCACCAATATCCTTGGAGAACCGACTAACGAAGGAATAAAAAAAAGTGAATTTTTTATTATCGAAAATTAAGTATAACAATGCACATTTAAACACCTCCAACTTATTTCTTAATTCTCTAATTAATATCCTAAAAGCACGAATTAAAATGACTCATCTAAGTAATACTCCTTCGGTCCTATTTTATTTGATATTTTAGAATAAAAAACGTCCTATTTTGATTATCATTTTATAATATTAATAAAGAATTAGATATTTTGTATTATATTTTTAATATTTATCATGGAGGGTAAAAAGTGTAGATAAAAAATTAAATTAAATCAATATAAAAATAAGAGATATAATATGATTCTAATTTAATTATCCAAGACCAAATGAGTAATATTTTAAAACTGAAATTCCTTTATGAATGACACTTGGAAGCTCCAAAATGAGAACATGAATCGAGGACCCACTTTAAGAAGAATGATGATCAAAGGAAGATGGGACGATGATTAGCTAGGGTTGATCCTTGGGATTTGATAATACGTTTTAACAAAATCTTTGTTGGATTAGATCATAGATTACCTCAAAAAGAAGATATGGTAGATTTGTCCTACGTACATGGAATCTGGTGCAGGCGTGCAGGGTTGCAGAACCTATCTCCACTCTGTCTACCTGACTACCCTTTTCTCTCTCTCTCTCTCTCTCTCTGGTAACCTGCTGCAAGTGTGCAGTCACACTTCAATAATCGTGCACTTAACAATGATATGTACTACCCTTCTCATTACCAGCTTCTTTTTCTTTGATTCAAAAGTAAGCTTATGTCATTCAACTCAATTTAATTTACTACTACCAAATAATTATTAATTAGTGCTTTTCCATCTTATCAAGAAATGCTCACATGACTAAATTAAATTCATCTTTGGAAGATGCATAGCAGTTTTCAATTATATTGATTTATGCAAAATCAATTCTCTCACTACTTTCTATAGACTCTTTTGAGTTTGATTTAAGGTGTTTATGTACTCTTATAACAATTTCAATTAGTTGGGAATGTAGGTACTAAATAACTTTTAAATTTTAATATAATCAATATTTGCTTTCCATTAAAAATTGTTTATTTAAATAATGCTGTTGATTGCTTGCAAATAAAAAGGTATAAAATATTTAATGAAAAATATTTATTTTAGTAAAAATTTAAAATTAATTTAACAAATATTTTTAAATAATTAATGAAATATATAAAATTTCCTTGAGATACTAATTAGTAAAAATTTATTATATTTATTTTCTTAATCAATACTTTAAGAACACTCATTGACATTTTATATTTTTAATAATATGTATATAATGAATTCGTAAAAAAAGTTAAAATTAATATGAAATAATTATATTAGATAATGAATCAAATTACTTTTCACTAATTATTTTCTTTAATCTAAAGGATGATGATGAATAACTTTTCGTCATGAAATAACTTGATTTTTTATTATTTTTATTATATATCTTACAAAAAGAAATAAGAAGCTAAATAATAATCATTCAATATAAATACTATATTAAGTAAAATAAAGAAAGAATAATCAATAAATTGCATAGTATTCAAAGTTCCTCACTGAACATGGAATAAAACATGTAAACATACAAAATGTATAAAATATATAATAGGGAGCCAATGCTTGAAATGCTTGTTAGTCCCAGGTATGTTGTAAGTGAAAGTTAAATATCATACAACAATATAACAATTTAAAAAGGGATAAATCATCTCATATTTTCATATTCAGGTGCAAAAGTTATTTTAGCAGTTATTTGTTCGAACTTATCTTGAGAGAAACAATACCTTTTAAAAGCTTTCTAAAACACCATTTTTTTTAAACTTCGTTAATATGAATACATACTAATAATCAGTTCTAAATTCATGTTTTTTTTTTTTTTTAAGTTTTGGTAAAATCTCAGTCCAACAGAATGTACCCGTTTAAGGAAATAAAAGTTATTCCAACATCTTTTTTTTTTTCTATTGACAGGACTTGAATTTATGATTTTATTTAAGAAAAATCAATCCCACCAAAACAAAAAAAAATTAAGAAAAATCAAGCTTCTTCCACTTAAACTAAAAGTATTGATTTTTAATCTATATATGTATAACAAGATGTAATTCCTTTTTTCTAAAATAAAGGGTAAAAAGGCTTCAGGCCCTTAGTTCAACAAAAGAAAATGTCCTAAAAATGAAAGAAATTGTTTTAAGTTGCTTTCGGTCTTTCACACAACTTTTGTGGAGGCCAGCGTGGTGCGTTAGTGTTAGTGGTGGCCTCTCTTTGTTATCGGACTTTATATTTAACATCAAATTTTTACTAAATGATAAAAGCTTTCACTAAAACCAAAATTACAATTCCTTTTCTTGTTGGTTAAAATGATTTTGTTTTTTCTATCAATTAATCAAACAATTCAACTGAACTTCGCAACACAAATAATTGTCGTTTATAGAATACAAAAACTACAAACTACACACGTCATAAAAGAGAATGATCTTGGGTATATATAAAACGAAAAAAAGGAAGGTAAAAAAAAAATCATAAAATGGCAGTTTATAAAATACTATGATTTATTTATATTTCTTATAAACACAAGAACCTCTCGTAGTTAATCTTGACACTAGCACTATAATGAAATTAATATATATTTTCATTTTATTTATTTATTTTAGATAATGTCGAATATGACCAACATTACTAATATTTAAAAAAGATAGAAATTTTTTTTGTATAAACTAGGTGATATTTTAGAATTTTCACCTAACTAATTCCTCATCCACCAAATTGACCCATTTAGAGAAAAAGAGAGAGCATTATTTAAAATAAGCCACTTGAGTTTGAGAATTACAGAAAGTTTAAGAGGAAAGAAATCAGAGAAGGTATCAAAATAAGTCAATTTATTACAAATTGATGATGATTGAAGCCCCATTTTGAAGAATACATCGAAAATCCAAAGTCATTGTCATGTAATTTGGGTTGAGTAGTTAATTAGGATCCATTTACATGTAATTTTGCATAAATCATTTTTGTATAATTGTAGAAAAAGGAAAAGTTTGATAGCCGGTGGAAAAATAGGAAGGTCATTTATGGTGGATGATTACAAATTGATGATGATTGGAGCCCATTTTGAAGAATACATCTAAAACTCAAAGTCATTGTCATGTAATTTGGGTTGGTAGTTAATTAAGATTGAAATCATTTTTGTATAGTTGTAGAAAAAGGGAAAGTTTGATAGTTGGTGGAAAAATAGGAAGGTCATTTATGGTAGATTATTACAAATTGATGATGATTGGAGCCCATTTTGAAGAATACATCTAAAACCCAAAGTCATTGTCATGTAATTTGGGTTGAGAAGTTAATTAGGATACATTTACATGTAATTTTTCATAAATCATTTTTGTATAGTTGTAGAAAAAGGTAAAGTTTGATAGGTGGTGGAAAAATAGGAAGATAATTTATGGTGGAAATAAAAGGTTAGTGGAGAGTTATAACGGATGAAATTTTATGCTAATTAAAATAATAATGGACATTAAATTCATGAAATTTTATGCCAATTAAAATATCGATAGACATTAAATTTATGAGATTTTATGCATATTAAAAAATAATTTAGGCATTAAATTTATGAGATTTTATGCATATTAAAAAATAATTAATGAGCATTACTTTTAGGACTGTGTAAGTAATTCTATGAATAAACTCTTGTAACTAATCATAAGATAAAATTTGGAATTTAATAAAATTTATGTTTTTTTAGCACTTTTCTTTTGTTCTTAGGTTAAAAAACATTTATAGTGTTGGGTCTACTGGCAGGTCACAGTTAACGTCGCACTTTTGATAACTTTGGTTCTACCAACAAGTCGCGATTAGCATCAAGTTCCTCCTTTTACATGCTTTTAAGACTATCCATTTTAAGATCGTGTCACTTTCTTTAATCAATATATATTTTTACATAATTATTGCATATATTGCATCAATTATTTAGGTTTTAAAACAATATTAAACCAAAGAAAATTAATTTAAATTTTTAATGAAAATATTAAAAAAATTAATTACTCATATTCTCATATTTAAAATTTTATATGATAAATAAAATATAACTTATTACTAAACAAGTTTTCCTTATTTTATGTGATATACTTTCTTTATAAAAACTTGAAATAATTGTCTTATAGGTGAAATATTTATCAGAAAACTACAACGAAGGAATCCTTAACAAAGTTATGATTATAAATCTTAAAAGAGAAACATTTCTCTTACCAAGTTATTTAAAGAATAAATATCAAATAATTATTAAAATATTTAATGTATTAAATTTTTTAAAAGAAATAATATATTGTTGAAAAGTTCAATATTTTTATTCAACATTAAATTTAGGGACATGTTGAATTAATAAAGACATCGTAAAACCTAGACTCGTACTATTTAATACGTCGTTTTGCTACTGTTCAAGCATGACCAAGAGAGATGAAAGTTTCAAAGGTTTACTTGGTGGGTGTTTTATCGATCTTGTTTCTTTCTCTTACTGTGAGTGGTCGTCTCACAAGTTATGAAATCAAGAGACTTGTTCCATCAGGACCAAATCAAGCACAATCCCCAGACCCAATACCACCAAGGAAACATTCATTTGTTTTCAACGATTTGGGATTCCACCAAGAAATTAAGAGACTTGTGCCTTCAGGTCCCAACAATGTCCAATCCCCTGACCCAGTACCAATAGCAACACGTTCGTTTGTTTCCAAGGATTTGGGTTTGCACCATGAAATTAAGAGACTTGTTCCTTCAGGTCCAAACCAGGCCCAATCACCTGACCCAGTACCAACTGGAACACGTTCTTTTGTTTCTGAGGATTTGGATTTGCATCATGAAATCAAGAGACTTGTTCCTTCAGGTCCAAACCAGGCCCAATCCCCCGATCTAGTACCACTTGTAAAACATTCATCTGTTTCTAAGGATTTGGGTTTGCACCATGAAATCAAGAGACTTGTTCCTTCAGGTCCAAACCAGGCCCAATCCCCTGACCCAGTACCACCTGTAACACATTCATTTATTTCTAAGGATTTGGGTTTGCACCATGAAATCAAGAGACTTGTTCCTTCAGGTCCAAACCAGGCCCAATCCCCTGACCCAGTACCACCTGTAACACATTCATTTGTTTCTAAGGATTTGGGTTTTCACCATGAAATCAAGAGACTTGTTCCTTCAGGTCCAAACCAGACCCAATCCCCTGACCCAGTACCACCTGTAACACATTCATTTGTTTCTAAGGATTTGGGTTTGCACCATGAAATCAAGAGACTTGTTCCTTCAGGTCCAAACCAGGCCCAATCCCCTGATCCAGTACCAACCAGAACACGTTCCTTTGTTTCCAAGGAATACAGTTTCAATAGTTAGACCAAGCTTAGCTTATACTGTCAGGTCCAATCTTAGCACAATCGTTGTATTTAGTGGCCAAGAGTATTTGTTATTTCAAGTATTCTTTTATACTTTATGTGATGATATATTGATAAGGACCAAGGTATTTTAAGGGTAGATTTACCCATGTAATAAATGTTGGTATTGATGTTATTTCAATAATACTACAAAGAATATTTCACATTATCTAAACGATATTGCATACCAAATTTTAACAACATCCGACAATTGTTGTCAAGTTATCTTAGAATTTACATTTACTTAAATTTTGCAAAAATATATTACTCGTCAATTGAATTCATCTAATCATGTATAAAATAATTTTAAGATTTTATTTAAATATCTGAAATGTATCTATTAAATAATAACTTTCAATTTAATAATTGAATTATTAAAATTTAAGACGAAGAAAATGTTTTTTAACAAAGTACCTTCATTGAGAAATATTCCTAAAATAACTTGATTCCTACCCATAATAAAAAAAAAAATTTCACGATTAGAATCTTCATAAAAAAAATATATATATATATTTATGTAGTACACAATTATATGTACGTGTATAAGAAACAAAATACATATGTAGGATTGTAAAAAGTTTATTTTTTTAAATAAAGATTAGCTTTGCTGCTTTATTGCCTCTCTAAAATATAATATTCCAATATGAAAACTACATATTCTAAACCAAAAAACATACAGAAGTAGCGTGGAACAACATCGTTTCATTATTTTATATTTAATACATTAAATCCAATTCAACTCAAGAATCAAAATTAGTTCTAAAATAATTTAATTTTCACCTACCCATCTATTGCTATGATAATTATTAGGATAATTAATGTGTTAATTATAGTAGTTATTAGGAGGCAAAGAATGATGTGTTGGTCTAAACCATCCAAGAGCAACGAGACACAATGAGATACAAGTTACGACACTAGCACTTCCATATTTCTTTGCACCACCACCTCTTAACCTATAATTCGTAGAGGACAATAGTGAGTTGTTTGACACCTCGTAGTCCAAAATGTTTTATTTTTATTTATTAATATTATATTTCCATGTTATTTACTTTATTAATAAATTGTTCATTTCATATGTTGTTTATGTCGCAATTCATGTATATTTAGTTTTTTTTTCTTGCCAGTAAACTTAAATCAGTACAATTATCTACTGTTTATTTATTTTTATGAATATTTATTTTTAAAATAGTAAAACATTATCAACTATTGATTTTTCATCAAATAATTGCTACCAAAACAAAAGATAAGAAATAGTCGTCAAGATATACTATATACTCTTTCCTTATAAATTGAAGTTGACAACTGAATTCGTCACTTCCTAATCTTTCGTCGTCGCATTTACACATAAACCACACTCATCTCATAACATTGACACCCTATAATAAAAGAGTAATATATTAGTGATCCTCAATAATTAATTGCTGGTCAAAACTGTGAGTCTCTCGTAACGTTTGGGATGTAAATCATTATTGAAATATGTAGAAAGCTATAAGTATTGACATATCCTTCTTACGTCAATTGGCGCAATCTCTATATTTTTGTAGCAGCGAAAGCATTCAGTTGCTAATGATTATATTTTTATAGTGTTTCAAACTTGTATCATTATTTGTTGACATATTTTACAAGTCTAGAAAACATGAAAAACAAATGAAATAAATATTTTTCTTCAATTAGTCTTTCAATCATAGAAGGGATTTAGGTTTATGACATTCTTTAATTAAAACTCATTTTTATATAATTATTATATATATTGCATCAATTATTTAGTTTTTAAAATAATATTAAATAACATTAAACCAAAAGCTCCTATGGTCAAAGAATGTGGATGAATAAGAAAGATCAATATAATAGACAACAGAGAAAAAAAAGGAACAATCGAAAGATTCATACATCCAATAAACGTGGACGATACAAGAAAGACACATAACAATAGACAACAAACAGAAAAAAAGGAGTTCATCTAAAGGTCCTGCGTACATCAAATAATAGAAAGAAGAAAAGGAACCATCCCAAGGTTCTTACGTCTAAAGAGCATGGTCGTACAAAAACACACATAACAATAGATAACAGAAAGGGGGAAAAGGGAGTCATTTGAAGACTCCTTCGTCCAAAGGCTATGGACGAACTGAATGTTGATTATAGTGGATAATAGAAATAAAGGAACAGAGCCATCCAAAGGTTATAGCGAACTGTATGTAACTAAGTGAGAATGGTAGGGACTACCGAGATGGGTGTCCAAAAGGTCTCTATATCCAAAGAGAGGCTATGACAACATGTAGCTAAGTAAAAATAGTCAAGATTGCCTAGATGGATGTCCAAAGTAGGGTTGGAAGATTAGGTGGATATGTGAAAATAGAAATGATTGCTCAGATAGGCATCCAAAAAGCCTTTGCATCCAAAGCAAGGCTGGAACAATAGGTGGATATGTGAAAATGGAAAGGACATTATTCAAATGGGTGTCAAAAGAGTCACTGCATCCAAATTGTGAAAATGGAAGGAACTGTCCAAAGTGTCTTTACGTCCAAAGTAAGGCTGAAACTATAGGTAATTAAATGAAAATGGAGGAGACTTCTCAAATAGATGCCTAAAGAGCCTCTACACGCAAAACAAGGCAAGCGACAACAAGTAATTAAGTTAAAGTGGAAGGGACTGCCCTGATGAGCTATGCGTCCAAAAGGACATATGCTCTCAAGACATCCAAAGAACCCCAACCATAGTATACATAAGATGAGACAAGTACTATAATAAGTTTTATATGCATAAAAGGTTAAGTCCAATGAGTTAATGCTACCAATATGTCTTTGCGTAGCTACTTCTTTGCCTCTATATACCTTATCTTTGTGATCTTCTTCATCGTTAAAAGCTTTATGAAACGTCATCTCTTTCATATCCTCCTTCCACAATTCCTTCTCCTCCTTTCTCAAATACTCTTAGGCCACCTTCTCCTTCACTCTTATGGTTTTTGCCTATGCTTTGTTTTTCTTCTTTTTCTCTCTCATTTCTTTCTCTCCTTATTTCAACCTCCCATGAACTCAGTTCACGTCTTGCATTTGTAGGCATCCATAAATTGATTGTTTAATCCAACTTGACTACTTTTCCTTCCAAATTGGCCACTTGCATTGCGCTCTTACGTAAAATAGAGTATGGTGCATGAATCATTGCAACATAGAGAAAAAGGAGGAAAAGGGAAATACGTCCCATTTTGACACACTACTACAACACTTATGTTCTGTTCATGCATCTATTACGTAGTAGAGCTACAAAACTGTAGTAGAATCACAAAGTAGATCAGCTACTCCTTTGGATGCACATTGTTCCAGTTACTCATTTCTCCTTTGTGATTAGCTGGGTTGTGGATGGTGAGCAAGTGTAGAGTAGATCATGGTAGCATTTCCGCCTCGAGCTTTATGGATGAGATATCATGCATAAAAATCTCTTTTGGACATTCGTCCAAAGGATTCAATAGGTTTGGACTTCTCCTTTCCAAATTTTATTTTTTTGCTTTTTGTATTGGATTAGGCCTTTAGGTAAGATAAATTTAGGTGTTCATAATAATACTATGGCCACCCAAAAGAACTTGAATAAACGTACTCAAGAACATCCTTTTTTTTGTGTGAATAGGCCTTTTCTAAACTTCACTCTTTCTTTCTTTCCAAAGACATAATGTTCAAAGAAGTCAAGGCCTCTAATCTTGTCACCACACAAAAAATTAGCTTTTTTTTTCCAAGTTCTTACAGGTCTCTTTCATAGCACGTGAAAATTTGCACGTTACTTATTGTATGAGAAGTGGTTGAATCTACATTAAATATTGCATGATTTCCTTTTGTAGTACTTCTACAAAGGCTCCTCTTTTTCCAAGGACAGAGAAAGGTTATGTTAGTTAAAAACTGTTTTTCTCTTAATTCTACGGGTTGTCTATTGTTGATGATTTAATGGAAGCTTCTATTGATTCCTTCAGAATGGAATCATGATCTAGGCTTCATTTTATTAGACTTGACTTGCATTATAAAATATTTGTTGTTGTTCTTCATCAATCTAAAAGCTTAACATGTTCTTAAATAATATATTAGGTAGACATTTAAACGTTAGATCTAGATAATCAACTCTTTATAAGAATAAAAGGAGTCATGAGACATGATAAGAAAGATAAACAAAACTTACACTTTTACACGATATTCTTCCTTATTGGAATAATGTAGTCTTCCACTTTCTGGACGATCTCTTCTTTGGATGGCAAGAGCATCTTTGGATGCTAAGTTCACTTATATATGGTGAATTCATTTTAAAATGTCACACTCTTCTCTAGACGTTGGATGAGGTCTCAAGACATTGAGCTTTCATGTTGGATGATGAATCCTTCTTTGGATGGTGAACACACCCTTAAGACAATAAGTCCCCTTTTGGATAATGAGCCCCTCTTTGGATGATCACCACATCCTTAGACGTTGAGTTCTTTTACGAATCCTTGACTATGTCTTTGGACATTGAGTCCCGTCATGAACGTTGACTCCCTTTTGGATGGTAACCCTTTTTTTTTATGGTTAGTCCTTTTTGGACAATTATCATGATTATGGATGCTAATCTCTTCTATGGCTGTTGGGAGTGTCCTTTGGACGTTGAGTCCCACTATGAACATTGGAAGTTTCTTATGAACGTTGAATGAGTCTATGGACAACAAGATCCTTATGAATGCAGTAGATTAAGTTCTATTTGAAAATTAGTTTCCCTATATGGATGTGTTCCAACATTTAAATCCACTAACATGTAATTTTTCTGAAATCTAGAGAACAATGGTTAATCACAATATATTATCCATTTCAATAATGTTTTTTTATCATCATAACACTTGAATTACTTTGGACTCATAGACTTATGTTCCAATATGATCTTACATCAAACTTCCTTCTTACATCATAAACTATAGAGCTTTTATTTTAGATGAAGACGAATTACCGAAGATTTTGTCATGTAAAAGGTCTCCATTTTTAACTAGATAACTATTGTAGATTTCTCCTTTGATTCTTCTCCTAATACCATATCTTAGAGACTCAAAATTAGAATATTGTGTATCATGTTAAAAAAATTATTCTTCTCCTTGTTACTAACAAACAAGTCTTTGACTACTTGTTGTATCAAGAACGCCTTCATCTTCACCTTTACAAGATCAAAATTATTCTTCCCAATAATCTTGTCGATGTCATATTTTGTCATTATCATCATTAAATTGAGCTCTAAATACCACTTGTTAGCAATACAACTATTTTTATTGAACAAGAATAGTACAAAAGAAAAAACCTATTTTGTAATGTTTTGTTTTCTTATATGTGATTAATTAAGTGATTAAGGTGAATTGTAAGATAGAATTAAATTTAAATTCAACTAAAAGACTTTATAAGTCGTGTTGTGCATTTTATGAGAAAATCTCAAAATGGACCACAATAGTTCGAGGCAGGCTTTCCAAGGTAATAACTTGATACAAATCGAGGAAGGCATGAAAAGAATAGAAATGGATGTTGAGCATGCAGAGGCCTAAAGAGGAAGATCTGTCTCCTTAGTAGTTATAGGACTTTAAATAGTTGATTTTAGTGTGCTAAGCACCTCTAGATGCACTTAACATCCATGGATGCACTCTTTGGACAATGAGCTTTAAGATGAAATTGTGGACAATGAAACTTCCTAAGATGAATCATCATCCATAAGCGAGGTAGACTAATCTAGTGACTACTTGCTCAATGATAGAGGCTTGCTTATGGTGAAGTGTTTGATGAGTGCTCAGATTGAAGAGGATGGTGATTCGTAGAAGGAAAACATATTCCACTCACGTTGCCATGTTTTGGGGAAGTTGTGTTCAATAATTATAAATGGTGACAATAGTGTTATTGTTGCTAGTGTAAGGCTAGCAGAAAAATTGAATCACCCTACTTTGGTGCATCCTAGGCCATACAAGTTGTAGTGGCTAAATAGCGAAAGAGAGATAGCGGTGACTAAAAAGGTGTCCTTGGCCTTCACATTGGGGAGGTATAGCAACGAGGTACTGTGTGATGTAATGCCTATGGAAGCTACACACATCCTCCGTGAATGACAATTTGGCCGTAAGGTGACTTGTGATGGAGTTACTAATAGATTTTTGTTTATGCACAATGGACAAAAGGTTACCTTCAAGCCTCTATCACCAAAAAAGGTGAATGAAGATCAGTTGAAAATGAAAACAGAGAGGGAAAAAGAAATAAAAAAGCAAAAAGAGAAAGAGAGAAAAGAAAAAAATGATGAAAATACAAGGATTGAGCGTTCAAAAGGGACATAACGTCCAAAATGGACTAAGAGTGAAAAGAAAAACATGCAATAAAAGTGAATGGCGTAACCAAGTGTCTAAAAGAAATAAAAAAGCAAAAAAGAAAAAAGGAATTGTATGTTTAGGAGTGAGAGGAATTAAGAGCTACTTGTTGTTGAGGAAGAGTCCTTGACCACTAACATTTTTTGATTCTAATATGGATTATGATTCCTATCTAGTTGTAGGTCTGACATAGGCTGTGAATGCATTTGGAAGTGAAACTCCCGCATAGGAGGCTTCTGGGTTTCGTTGTCCAAACACACTTGTACCTCATCGAGATGCTTTGGTACTTGTTCCTACAAATAATAACAGTTGTGCTAATGACATAATGTTTATTATTAATTCTATGCCCTTGCATGTTGTTGTTAATAATTATGGACTGTATATAATGTTGATGCATGCATATGGATGTTATAAGTTAATTCTATATGTCGCATTTGTGTTGTTTGAACTATCCTTACAACGCAATGGTTTCCCAAACCCTATGAACAAATAATCCTTCAAACCCTATTACCCTTGTGATAAAGACATGTACCTAAAATCCAATAAAATGCCATTGCTAGGCTGAATTAAGGCTAATCTTCAAAAGCAAAACCAATATCCTCCTCCTCTATTTCATTCACCCAGATTCAACCAAGTTTGGAGCTAAGTTGTTAACTAAGATTCAAACCACTTCCATAAAGTATTCATATCATTGCCTTCAACCAAGTAAGGGGAGTTATCCTTGTTGTATTTTCGTTGTTTGTATGATGTTAATATGTTGTTAAAACACTTAGGGGTGCATGATAATGATCTAGTTTTGAATTGATAACCTTTGTTCTGAGCTTTTATGCTTGGAGAAAATGTTGAGATGGTTAGGAATCTTTGATTACATGTTGGTTTTGTTGTTATTTATATTTTCAATGTTGTTTGTACATTGTTATAGAGTTGTTGGATTTTTGATGATTTGAGTCAAATTACATGTTGTTGTTGTAGGGTTTCATTGGGAAATCCCTTGGCTTGCTGGACAATTTCCTCTTTTATGAGTTTCTATTAAAGGTTCATTGGGTGAGAGAAGATACTCACTAAGCAACCTTGTCTTTTGGGTAGATTTTCTCGAAAGTTATAAGTTTTTGCTAGGCGATGACCTTTCTTGCCAAGCAAAACTCAAAAACACATGAACTTGTTGAAGGTTTACTGAGTAAGGAATACCTTATGAACTTTGTGAGAAAACCCTGGGTTTATTGAGTGTTCACTGGCTGAGGATCTTGAGAACCTAGAAATGCATAGATTAGTTGGGTAGGTCTTATGTTTTGGTAAGCAAAAGTTTGGGGGCTCTTTTATGGCCCTATTTGGCTGGGTGAAGGAATACCTTTGCTAAGTGAGTGAATTCAAGTTGAGAATTTGAAATCACTATGACTTTGTTTGCTAAGCGAGACATCTCACTTGTTGAGTGAATAAAAGGTGAGATTTTAGTCTACTCTTTGTCCATCTTTAGTCAAGCGAGAATGATATTCGCTAGGTGAATATGTGGGGTATCGGGAGTTAAGCGACTGTGGCTTGACTTGCTAGGCGAGGCTAGGCTCTCATCAAGCAAATGTGTAAATATGAGAAAGTACCTCACTAGGGTTAGGATTTGTTAGGTAGGAGGTCTCATTCGCTAGGTGAATTTAGAGATAGTGAGGAAACTTGTTGAAGTTAAAAACTAAACTGTTGACTTATATCTATACTAAATGCTTATTAATGTGAGGTAAAGGGGGTTGATGATGGGTAGGAAGGATATAAAAGACTAAAGTGAAATGATAATTGATTGAAGTTCATAAAACTTGAGATGATGTTATCCATGGTTGATGGATAGAGCATGTGTTATTGTTGAAGAGTGAGATGTTGACCATACTCTTAAAGGAACTAGTTGGTGAACTACCCTTTATTATTGTTATTATTGTTTCAGCTTACCTTTAATGTAACCATGATGAGGTGGCATACACAAGTTGTTAGTATCGAGGTTCAAAGAAGTTAGAAGTGTTTTAATACTTTTCTATTGTTGATGTTGTTGTGTTAAAAGTCGAATTCAAATGCTGAAACAAGTAGGCACATAAGTTGGATGGATCGCCATAGTTAATATTTAGATGGAATCCTCAACTAGTGCTAGAAAGTGAAGTGAAGGTCTTGGGGACCTAGAGGATAAATGGGCAAACAAACTCCACATGAGGTTGAGTTGTTAGCCTATGGTAAAGTTGTTACACATGTATGTTTATCTCAACTAGTTTCACTTATTCCCAACTTTCCACAAGATTATGTCCTACCTTCCTGAATGACAAGTAGCATGAGTATAGGGGAGCTCTTCTGACAAAAGTTATGTTAAAGAATGGGGCCACGAATGATCAGTTGACTTATAAATCTCCATAGAGTAGTTGTCCTATGTGTGTATGTGTGTATGTTTGTTTGTTGTTGTATATGTTGTTTGGATGTTGGGTTTGTTGAGGGTTAAGGCTCAATATTGAGGAGTGTTATATTTATAATGTTTGAGCACTTGTGATGTATATGTATAATGTATTTGTTAAGTTGTTGTCTTTTGCTTAAACATAAGGATACTCTTATGTATGGGTGTTGTATGTCAGTGATGGTGATGACCTCGAATAACGTGTTTATGGGAGTAGATGTTGAGGTCTTTAAGAAGATGGTACATCCACATCAAGCTAGTGGTTCGAGTGCATGTGTGGGTTTCCTCCTCTAGACTTATGTTGTAGTAGTTGTGTGTTCTAAATAAGTAGTTGTTGATCAACTCGAGTCCGTAAGTGTTGTATCCCCAATCTTTTTTGTTGTATGCTCTGGACAGTTTGATGTAAGCCCTTAGTTTCACGTTCTTATGTGTTTTCTTATTTATGTTGTAAGTGCTAAGAGGCACACACATTTAGTAACCCACACATGTAACTGGACTCTAATAATGTGAATATTGTTTATGTTTCTAGTTATGTTTTATTGGTTATGTATATGAGTATGTCATGTATGTTGTCACAAAAGTTTATCCTCAACTTTATAAGCAAATAAAATACAAGGTTTTTCTTAAAACTAACTTCTGCATGTTATTGTGTTTAACCCTTGCAACAACAATGTGTTGTTACAATGATCATTACACTGAAACGGATAGTCTAGATGATATTAATCGTATGATTTTGAATTGAATAGTGATACATGTATATTAAATGTAATTTGGATATTGATAATTGTCATTATATGTGTCTTATTATTGTGTGTAATCAAGAAATTGTATATATGTTTTATTTGAGTAAGTTTATCCATGTTTCTATGTTTGTGTGTATGTGACTATGATGATTGTGACCTTTATGTTTGTAAAAGTAGGTGGTTGGACAAAGTTTGTCTTACAAGTAGAGCATAGAGACGGCATCGTAGGACAAGAAGACTTATTGCTCTCTTGCCTTTGTTTGCGAAAGCATCGATTAGCTATAATATTTATAGGTATACATGTTTGATGTTTAAGTTGTAATAAGACTTTAATTATGAAAGAAGTTAAAAGAGTGTCTAATTGACATTACATTCATTACAATACTTGGTTTTGATTTGAGATATCCTTAATAATAAAGAAGATAATTATTCGTGTTGTTTGTTTTCTGTTTAATTTTTAAAAAAGAAAAAAAAATCATATTTATTTTCATAAAAAAAGTAACTCAAGATATTTTTAATTAAATTAAGCAATTGAACTCTTTCAAAATAAGAGCTAGTTTCAATTTCATGCAGCAAATAGTAGTAGGTTGTTACATAATCACTTTGAATACAAGTTTTTTCACACCAAATTCTTACATCTAAAAAAACTCTTGCACTCTCTTATTATTACCTTAACCAATGACTCTTCCCATGCCTTTTACACTGATTATAGTTAACTACAAAAGAAACTAACTTCTACTTCTTCTAAATTTGGAATAAAAAAATAATTCACATTAATTAGGAATGACATCATTTAACTTTACTAATATTATTTAATTTTTTTTCGAAATTATTTTTCCTTAGAACTTGATATAAAAAATAAAAAAAATAATTAAAAATAAAACCTCAATGAGAATATTTTTAAAATGGTATAATAAAATAAAATAATATTTATTTTGGGTGCAGTCGATTACGAAGCTTTTATTGTATTCAACCAGTGGTTAAAACAAATTAGTGTGCCTCCTGTACTCAAGAAACTACATTATGTTCACTTGGAATCAAAATAAAAAGTTACCTCTATATAAAGTAAACAATCCGTACATACGTACGAATTCAACTTATAAGAAAAATATATAACTAAAATGATCATGTAGTACACAAGAATTATGTGTAACCAAAGAATCAACAAACATATAGATGGCAAGTTATTACAAGATATTCGTAAACTCAAATATAAAAAAAAAAAATTGGAAAATTTGAGAGATGGGAAGAGATAGTAATTGATAAGGTGGTAGGGCAGTCCAAATGGGACCTATGGTGGCATGGGGAATAGATAGCTCGAGAGAATAAAAGAAATAAGTAAACAGTATAAAAATGTAACGACAGGAGTGAGTCCCAAAGCAAGTGGAATAAAGCAATAGACAGCCCAACATGCGAGTTTGTATTATATAATAATGTCATTTCTCTGCCGTTGAACAGATAATCTGTCGCTTTTGTCTCTTCCCCATCACTTCCTCACTTACTCACAAAAACTCTCTCTTTTAAACTCCCAACCCGCATCCACATTGATACCTCTTCTTTTTCCCCCTTGTGTTCCAATATTCTCTCACCATCTTCACCTGCGTTCAATTCAACTTCCTCCTCCTAATTATTACTCTCCAGACTCTTACACATCCCAATGGGTTCTAGAGCACGTTGGCGCCAGAGTTGGGCTCCACAACCTTTGACACCCTTAATGGAAGGCCCTGGCCCTGAAATGCAAGAAGAAGGAACCAAGAAAGAGAGCTCATGGGAAGTCATAAGGGAATGGTTCAGGGCTCAAAAGATCTACCCAGGTGGAAGCTTTTCACAATCATCATTCTATGGAACCATTCAGGCCAAGACCCAAGATTTGAGGCTGTTGCTTGGTGTCTTGGGCTGCCCCTTGGCTCCTATTCCCTCAGACCATGATCCCACTCTTAGCATTCACGTCAAAGACACCCCATTTGTAAGCTCTCTCTTCACTTCAAAATGTTCTTCTTTTTTTTTTTCTTAAATAATAATCGATTACCATGTTAATCAGGTTTAAACTTTTATTCAATCACAAATTAGTATTGTTATAATTTTTAAATTAATATTATAAAAGTTAACAATCTTATTGATTAATTATATAAAATTAATTTACACTATAAATATATAATTTATTTTATTTCACTTGAGGTTTTAAATTAAAGTTTAAATGCTTAAAAGGTGAACTAGACTTTAACATTAATTTTACCTATTACTTCTTACAAAAATTAAAATTTTAACTTAAATGTCTCGGCAACGCATTGTGACTATTGTTGCAGCCACATCAAAACTATATTTGTCAGCATTTTTTACAGCATTAAGAATTTAGGGTTTGGTACTATTAATTCCATTTTAGTGTATGATATGGTTAGGTGACATTTTCCATTAACGTGACTTAAAACAGGAAACATCAACTGCCAAATACATTATTCAGCAGTATTTGGCTGCCACAGGGTGCCTTAAACAGCAAAAGGACACTAAGAACATGTATGCCACTGGAACGGTGAAGATGATTTGCTGTGAGACAGAGATTTCATCTGGGAAGAATGTCAAGTGTTTGGGGACAAGAAGCAGTGACAATGGTTGCTTTGTGCTTTGGCAGATGTTACCTGGGATGTGGTCTCTTGAGTTGGTGGTTGGTGATCACAAGGTGGTTGCAGGCAGCAATGGCAAGACCGTGTGGAGGCACACACCTTGGCTTGGCACACATGCAGCCAAAGGCCCCAAAAGACCCCTTCGTCGCATCATTCAGGTATAACAACTACAAATTAAAATTGCTAACTATATAACCAAATATCATTAACTAGCTCATAATTGAATTTCCTAAATAATGTATATAGCATAATATATAGAAATGAATTAGCGGGTCTGATTTGTTAATGCACATTGAGAATGGGACCTATTTTGCTATATATGTTAAAACTTGTCTTAGTACAAAGAGAAAATTTTTTAAAAAAAGTTCTTTTGTTCACTGTTTTCTTTGATACCAAACAAAATTTGAACAAGTCGTATTGATTTTATTGGTCTTTCGTTTGGTGGGTAGACTTTATATATTGGAATTGAGGCTTGGGGGGACAAGGCTTTGCCTAGGGTTCAAAGCATGTTGTACCATATTCACCAAGAAAAAAAAAAGCATGTTGTACCAAACAAATATAAAGATTGAGAAACAAATTGAAATCCCAATGAATGAAGGGTATATATCGAGCTGACAATGATGGAGAAACTGTCCCTTGCTTTACCCTACAATGTGGACTTGTGTTTCTTTAAGAATTAGTATACTTACATGCCACGTGACTGTCAATCTGACGTCATATATAGCTCATGAGTCATGATCTTGGGATTGCCACTTATTACAGGTGGCTAAGGGCACCTTGAATTATCCTTTTGCTTTAACTTTTCCTTTTAATTTTGCACTTTAGTGAACTAGTCCTACCTCCCACTGCATTATTGCCCCTGCTTTTATGCCTAAATATTCCCTTTTTCATTTGTACTTGTTTCACTCTTCAGCAATGTTTGGCATAGGACAACGTATCGCTCCTTTCCCTTGTTTATGAACAGCCAGTTTTTTTTTTTCCTTTAAAAAAGTGTATAAATAAAACATA
The DNA here is from genome assembly GCA_025330945.1 of Mucuna pruriens. Taxonomy (NCBI): domain Eukaryota; kingdom Viridiplantae; phylum Streptophyta; class Magnoliopsida; order Fabales; family Fabaceae; genus Mucuna; species Mucuna pruriens. Next base: position 186,100 of record JAENHJ010000189.1, on the reverse strand, counting down.
AAATGACAAAATAAACTCAATTTATGATTTTTCGGACTGTTATAGACGTTATGTTGTACTATTCTTAAAGAAAAAGTTCCTAGCCTATGGCCTATGCTATAACTTTTCATATTTATTATTCTGATCAAGGTAAAAAAAAAATTATACGGATAACTTATAGAAATATCATAATGATATCAACTATACATTGTGTTATAATTAATAGATAATCATATTTTTTTAATATATAGTCAAAGTTTAATTTTCAAGAATATAAGAGAAATATTATTTTTTTTAATAGATCTTCGTAATTTGAGAGATTAATTTCTAATTCTCTCGATTGAGGATAACAGGGCCCTCAAAATCATTAATTAAAATCACCAAGGGCATTCATTCATGACATAGCAATTGCAATATTCTATATAGAATTTAGACACAAGTTTTATTTTATTAATTGTAAGAAGAGTGTATAAACTTGTGTTTTGTTGCTGTTCATTACAGGGCTTGGATCCAAAGAGCACAGCGAGTCTATTCACCAACGCACAATGCTTGGGCGAGAACCGAATCGGGACCGTTGATTGCTTTGTGCTAAAGGTTTCCGCGGATCGTGCGGCGGTGGTTGAAAGGAGTGAGGGGCCCGCAGAGGTGATAAGGCACATACTCTATGGCTACTTTTGCCAAAAGAGTGGACTCCTCATATACCTAGAAGACTCTCACCTCACGAGGGTCCCAACACAAGACAATGATACGGTGTATTGGGAGACCACCATAGGGAGCAGCATCGGCGATTATAGAGACGTTGATGGGGTCTTGATCGCGCATCAAGGGCGATCCATTGCCACGGTGTTCCGGTTCGGTGAACTCTCGATGCAGCATAGCCGAACCCGGATGGAAGAGATTTGGACCATTGATGATGTTATGTTTAATGTACCTGGACTCTCCATGGACCATTTCATTCCTCCAGCTGATATCTTTGACAATATAAATTCTCCATGATAATAACCTAACTTTATTAGGGTTTTTTTTTGTCTTACCTTGTCAATGTGAATTGTAATATTACTTAATTTGGGGGGTGGTATAATCAAAGGATTGGTGGGAAGGTGTAATTTTACTTTTGTCTTTGTTCTTCTTTGCTAATGTAAGGTTTTAGTGACCACTAGTTAGTTTGTGTTTCAAGTCATTAAGCTCAAGTGACAAATTCAAGAGGTGATGGAATAAGTTACTCAACTGGTATAAGATAATGATGGCACATATTTATCTACTTCATTTGGAGAAATTGTGGGATATTCATCAATGATGCCATTTTAACAAATTTTTGTTTTTTTTTTCTCCTTGTCACAAAATATGCCTTGCATAGGATGGCTTTACCTTAATTTTTGCCTTTTTAATGCCGCAACATTCATTCCGAGCCCTCTTACCACGGCTTCCAACCACACTTTTTCCACCATTTGTGTTCTTCAAGAAATCTCTATTTTATTCAATATTTAAGAAAATTAACTCATGTGATAAATTAAGTATGACATAATGATAGGTTAATACAGTGTCCAGTTAAAACATTCAAAATATTTGAATTAGATAATTTTAAAAAATATTCTGACTATACTAGTTTAATTATTGTTTTAACTATGTGTATAAGTAATTTATTATTTTTATGACAAGGACACCAACAAAAAAGAATGTTTTGAGGGATAAAATTATGATAGAATGACCGGATTGAAAAAAAAAAAATTTGACAGATCTGATTGATACAGAAGTACCAATTACTATACTTGAAAAATAAAAAATGCAACTCTTTCAAATAAACTGCAGACGGTACACTCCATGTCTAATCATTCAAATCATTATAAAACTTTGTTTTGAAGTTATCAATGTTTTGTAAAAAAATTAACAGGATTATGGGGAGTTAATTCTTTTTAAGAAAAATTATTAATATATTTCTATTCTATCTCATTTTCATTTTATTTCTTTTTTCTCTCTCTTCATTCTTCATCATATCATCACTTTTTTCTTTCTTTCTTTTTTTTTTCTTTCTAGTTTTCTCTCTTTCTACCCGCATACTCCAAAATTGGATCTATGCTTATCATTGTAATTTTTTAACTGCATATGATCATGATCCCAGTACTAGACATAACTTGCATCGAGGAGAGAAAGGTACGAAAATTGATGGGGAAAGAATAAAAATTAGGTTTGAATGTCATATCATGTATACTTTTCCTATAGCTGCTGCCTCATAAAAGTCATATGGTTATTTTAAAGATAAACTAATATAATATTAATAAAAATGGAAAACAACAAAATGTTGGGGAAGGTAGTGGGAATATGAGGTGAATCCTAAGTTAAAGTAAATTAAATCCCATATATTGAACAGTGAGACAAAAAACATTATCGTAACCTTAATCTCTCCGTTCACCCTTTTCCTCTCCCGCCACCTCCCCTCCAAATAAAACTGCAAAAAATATATTTTAAAATTTTAAAAATCTATCCTAAAAGGTCATTGCATGAAATTGTATAGAATCACCTATTTCTGTTCATATTAATTAAAGGTTTATTTTTTATTATACAAACATAAGAATAAGAAATCAGTCTTCTTTTTTTTTTCATGAATCTTATTACTTTATTATATATAAAAAAAGTATTTCCTCTGTGATCTGCTCTCTATAACGTTCTTAAAGTTTCCAGATCAAAAACAAAATTGAAAAAGTATCATCGATCAATAAGAAGTGATTCACTCACTTTGATAAAGTATTTCTTTATTATGATTTCTCGTGAAAAGTCACTCACTTAATTGAATAACATCCTGAATCTAAAAAGAAAAAAAGTATTGTTTACACATGTTTCTTCAATTATTTTCTCATTATGTTAAAACAAACACTTTCTAAGAAAAATTGTTAATTAAATGAGTTAATGATATAGTAAAATCATATTAGTTTCGTTTATCCTGCATAGCGACTTGATAATTAAAATGTCTTTCTTTGCAGTTGATTCATGTTTTCCGAATCTAACCTACGGATATGGATATGGAATGTACTATCTTATAGACAAATTTATCGTAACAAGTGAATCAATCTTTTTAATTTGGTATAGTAGATTGTATCTTTAAAAAAAGTTAAAGTCAAGAATATAAATAAAGTTGTTGAAATAAGGGAAAGTTCTGCAGACACAGCTTGGAATACATAGGGTTAAATCTAATAAGTGTTAGATCGAAACCCTATTCAAAAGCTTAGATACATATATACGTATATTATAAAGTATTTGATTAAAATCTTTTCAGCTTGTAACTTTTGCTTGTCGGCAAAAACATGCATAGTTAGATATCTCTAAAAGAAGATCCGAAATTTTAGGTAAAGGATCAAGATTTCGAAGGAAATGACTCCAAGTCGGTGCCCTTTGACGGCCCATATATTGAATATGAACAAAGGAAACACTATGGCTACTTACACTTCCTAATTTTTTAAGTACTCCTTTTTTTTAATATTTTTATTATTAAAAATAGTTTTTATAAAATAGTAAAATAATTATTTTTTATCCATCTTTATTATTTTTAATTATTTTTTTATCTTTCTTTTAATTATTCTTTCAACCCTAATTTATTACTTTTTAAATCCTAATTTTATATTTTATCTTCATTTTTATTATTCCTTAAACCTTAATTTTGTACTTCATTTTTATTATTCTATAATATCATGTAATTTTCACCAATATGATTTGTGTATTATATCAAACCTGCATGTAATATTGTACGCTAGAAGATATTATGAGTTGAGTCTTCATCAATAACTACGGTAATTACTTTATTTGAAAGTAAATCATTCTTTATCAACAATACTTATTACTTTGTATTTTTGTTCATGAATGTTGTATATAATGAATAATTTTTAATAAATATGCATAAAGTTAAATGACAAGATCTAAAAATGCACATAAGTTATGTATTTTTATTTTTATTTGAGTATTATTGTTTTGTTTGGTAGAATTTTAATAGTTTGAGGTGTAAAAATTCCGGTTAGAATCTTTTTCTTCTTTTTTGGAATAACATTTTTATAAGAGAGAATGCAAAAGAATAGAAGAAATTAAATAAATTAAAAATTATTTTCAAAAAAAGAGAATAAAGGAAGTTCCACAAAACAAAAAAATTATTTGAAACAAAAGGAATAAAATAGAAGAGTTTTTAAATAAATTCATATACTAAAAAAAAAAAGAAGTGTATACTAGACAAATTAAAATGTGTAAATAACAAAAGCCTCAAGGAAAAGGTAACATTAACATGGGCCTAAATGGGTAGTGGAAATGGCCCAATATTCTTCCGTTTTGTGTGCGAATCCTGGGCTGAGGTGTTTTCAAACCGTCCATAGAGAAAAGCCATTGCTTTTGGATTAGTTACTAAATTCACGAGCCACGTCACAATTTATTAATAAAGGATTAGGCAAATTATATTTATACTTCTTATATTTGAAACACATTGCAGTGTGTATCTCTGTTAGTTAAAATATATATCAGACTGTTTGAAATATATTCTCAGAACTTGATTTTCAGGAAATTATGGTTCTCAAAAAAACATATAATTCTCAGCAGAGTATATTTACCCTTAAGCTAGTTATCTTGAAAATATTATTTTCATAATTACAATTTTTGTTAGTCTTTCCTTAATTTCTTTCGTTAAGTACTTTTTTATTACTCATTGAATCTCTGTTTTTTCATATATATATATATATATTTAATGCTACCCAAAGAAAAACTTTCTCACTTAATTAAAAATCATGACTTTTAAGAGTCGTAAATTACGAGAATAGTTAAAATTTATTTGGTTAGCTTTTAGAATGTTTACATATATATTTTTTGAAAATAAAAGATTTTCATATTTAGTTTCAATAGAAAATTTGTAAATATATAATGTTATTTTTCAGAAATAATTTTTTATAGTGAAATAACTCATATATATATATATATATATTATTTAAATTTTAACATTTTATTTATTGATGAGAATTTTTATTAATTATTTAAAATAAAATTTATTATTTTTGAAACAAAATATGATGAAAATAACTTTTAACTGAACAATGGTGGTTTTGTTGCTCCTATAGTGCAATAGCCTAAATAATTTAATTATCAAATTAAAATAAATAAAATTATTAAATAATTTATTAGAAATATTAGTAGGCTTAGTAGGAAGGTACATGGGTAATATATGAGGAATTGGGCTCGATACTATGACAGTATGTCACTAAAGCTTAATAGAGAAACAAGATGAGTAAAAGTTTAGTCACTCTCAAATATATTCACTCTTGACTTAGAAGGAAAGAGAGGAAAAGGGAGAAAGAAGAAAAGGAAAAAAAGAAGAGGTAGAAGAGAAACAAAGAGGTTACCAAATAAAAGCAAGAACAAGAGACAAAATTTTCGAAACTCACTATTGATAAGTTTCTAAGTACAATATAGGTGAGTGCAACCCCTTGCTTATGCTCTTTTTCTCATATTTATGACATGTGGTTTATTTTTATATTATTTGAGGGTTTAAGTGAGATTAATTTCTAATATACTATTACTAGGGTTCGAGAAAAAGAATTTTTAATTATTGGTTTAAGTGCATTTCGTAATTAAAATATTATAACGTAGTTTCTTGATGTTAATAAGTAAATATTCATGCTCTTATGGAGTACTAATACGTGGAATGTCATGTCTTATACCTAGTCACAATGATATATACACTCATAGGAAATAAGCATGCTCTTTTTAAACTAAGCATCCTCGTCCTTACTTTTTGAGTTAACATCTCGAATTTGTTCATGACACTAAGCATGACTATACTATATTGAGTATACCCATGCTTAATTGACAACAAGATAAAATATGCATGTTTGTGCACTAAACTATTTTGTATGTTTCATATATGCTTAATTCTATAATAATTAATATAAGACAATGTTTATATGATTGTGAAATACTAAAAAATATCTCTTTGGCACGAGAAGAGCGAAGGTCTTGCAATTCCCAAAGTATGACCAAAGTTATAAGTTAAATAAAACATGCTAAAGACTAGTAGACCTTCTTTAAAAAAGGAAAAATCTTCACTCCTTCGATCTCCAAGAGTGGTTGACACTCCTCTAACCTAAGGAGTATAAATATAAGAGGTTAAGACAAAATAAAAAGGTGCTCCTTAAAATTATATGCTCATAATCGACCAATAAAATGAAAAAGAAATGTTAAAATGTAAAACATGTTAAGTATGAAAGAGAAAAACTTATGATACACAAACATAAATAGACACACAAACACACACATATACATGTATACACGACAATGATCACTTAGGTGTTACATATATAGAACTTAACAAGAAATCAAAGTCATAAAATCATTAGAAATTTATTTGTGTGTTGACTAATTTTAATTAAAATATTATTTGTATAAAAATAAAAAAAAGTCATTGTTTTCTTTTGAAATTATAAATATTACCCATCTTGACGACTTAAAGTATTCCTTACAATATTAATTTTTTAAAATAACTAAATAAAAAATAAATCTAAAATAGTTATCATTTACAACTTAAAATAACTAAATAAAAAATAAATCTAAAAAAAGTTAAAGATTATAAAGTTGTTATGACATTTTTCAAAACAAAAGTTTTTCACGGTAACAAAACAACAATCGGATTCAAAATCATTGTTACTAATAATCTATTTTGAAAAATATTTAATTTTATTACTATATTAGTTAAATTATTTTATAAGAATTAAATTTATGCTAATTTTATTTTTATTTCTTATGTAAATAATTTAGAATTTACTTGTTTAAATTATTTAAATTTTATTTTTACTAGTTCAATATAAATAATTTATACGAATGATATGTAAAAAATGTAAATATTAAAATTTATAAATAATTTGTTATAACATTTGTTTATATGTAAACTAAGATAAACTTTAAAAAATAATTTAACCAAATTAAAAGATTTTTTTTATAAATTCAAAAGTTAAAATTTGTTATAGTGTGTGATTATTAATATTTTTTATTCTCTTTATTTTTCATTTTCTAAATATTTCTAATAAAATATTTCTTGAATATTATAATGATAATATTTTAAAAATAATTTCTTAATTATTTCCATGATTATTTTTAATAATTAAAAATAAAAATATTTAAGATTATAATATTTAGTATATTCAAAATTTAAACTATATAGTGTACCAGTTGGTCATGACGACTGAGCACTTGTACATGTGTACGACCACGTAACGAGTTGTACTATCCTGAGCCAGGGGCAGATCGCGTCTGATATGTCAAAATACAAGTATTGCGATATCGTTTTGCCTCTGACATGTCCTTGTATCATTGTCGGATGACGTGGCTATCTTGTATGTACATTAATGGAAAGAAAAGGAAGATTCTATTTTTTGAGTAATCCATATCTTGAGAACAGAACATTGGTGTCCACCGTGGGACTATCGGTAAAACTTATCCTGACGCCCACGAGATTGAGAGACTGAGTGCAAAGATCCAACACCATAGGAGCAAGGAGAGAAATGACAATGCCGATGACAAGGAATCAGGCAAGTTCCACCAACGAGGGTGAGGAGGATACCTTGTAGAGGCTACTCTGGCAGTAGCCTCACTACAGGCACGAAGTGACGAGCAATCCTAGCTTAGCGTAGAAGCGGAACAGAGACAAGTTGAAGCTAAAGAATGACACCGCAAAATTGAGGAGCGACATCTTGAAGCTATGAAGGTCACGGAGCAAAGGGAGGATGAGCTCCGTCGGCAGATAGTGATGATGAAGGTGGCATCAGAAAGGTCGGGAGGAACAACGAGGGAGGCGGTCAACGTCCAAGCTTTTTGAGGAAAACCCTTTATTGAGGAGATCAATGGGACTCCCATCCCTTCGAACTTCAAAGAAGTGGTAGTCAAGCCATTCGACGAGACTCAAGATCCTCATGGGCATTTGCAAGCCTTCCAAACCCAGATGTATATCAGCGGGGGAAATGATTCCCTTAGTTGCATGCTACTCCCCGACACCCTGCGTGGGGTAGCTGTGCATTGGATGGCTACCCTCCCGACCAGATCCATTCTGTCATTCAACGATTTAGCTGACTCTTTTGTTTCACAGTTTGCAGCGAACAAAGTAAAGCGACTCGAAGTAGCCGACTTATGTGACATCAAGGAAGCAAAGGGTGAGAGCCTCAAGAGCTATTTGGCTTGCTTCAATAATACTACAGTCCAAGTGAACGACCTGGACCAGAAATTTTTTGTGAAGGCCTTTCTGAAAGGGTTGAGAGCCTTTCAGAAAGGGTTGAGAGCCGGTCAGTTTAGTGATGCCATAGCCTTGAGAAGATCGTCAAGTATGGAGGAGATAAGAGCACGCATCGAGAAGCATATTGGAGTTGAGGAAGACCAAACTGATCAGTTGGAAGTTGAGAATCAGCCTCCTGGCAAAGGGAGTCAAGGTCTGGAACCCAAGGAGGGCAACATAAAGGAGAGGCTAAACACTCGATCCAAGCCCGACCACGTGACAATCCGTGTAACTTCACCCCATTGAAGGAAAAAAGAACAAAAATACTGCATGAAATATGCCACACACGCTTGTTGGAGTTCCCGAAGGAGGTGAAAGGCTAGATGATGGGAGCCAATAGGAGTGACTAGTGCGAGTCCCATAGAGCCCACGTCACCCCAATAGAAGAATGCCAAACACTACAAGCCCAAATCAAAAGACTGATCCAAGAGGGACATCTCGGTTGTTATGTTCTGTGAGGAAATGAGAGGGATCGCACAGACCCAAGAGTAGGCGGGAGGGAAAAGGTGGAAGAGCAGTGACGAGCTGGCCGAGAGGTCACATGGCCAAAGGAGGGGCAGAGAGAGAGAAGCAGGTCGAGATGGAGGCCAAACACTTGCCATTGTGGTACCATTGCCACCATATCGGGGGGAAGCATTGCGCCAACCAATATGGGTTCGATCGGGAGAAGGAAGAGGCATTAGGTGCTAGTCGTACGAGTGGTAGCCGACACCATGCCCTTCTTGGTCATCACCTTTGATGAGGGGGACATGAGGTACGAGTCGTCTCAGTTGGACGAATCGATGGTAATATCAATAATGGCGGTGAAATACAAAATAGAAAGAGTCTTAATTGATCAAGGCAGTTCTGTCAACATATTGTATTAGTCGACATATAAGAAGTTAAGGCTCCTGTTGACCAGCTTGGACAAATGCTCAAGAATATTGTATGGGTTCGCGGGCGAGCAAGTGTCCAATTAAGGGGTCATAGAGCTGAAAACCGTGTTCGAGGAGGACGATTGCACACGAAGCATACCAGTGCTGTACACAATAGTGGATATAGATGCATCATATAACATCATCATGGGGCGGCCAGCCCTGAATAAGTTGGGAGCAGTGGTGTCTACGTTACACTTATGTATGAAATTCCCAGTGGGAAGGAGGATAGGTAGTGTGTGGGCTGACTCTCGGCTGGCCCAGTGTTGCTATGAAGATAGTTTGAGGGTTGGATACTAACCCTCTCGGGCAGAGGACCCAGCCGTCAATGTCTTGGACTTGGACCTGGATCCCTGATGCTAGTCCAAACATGAGAGGCCTCTCCTGGTTGAGGACCTAAAGGAAATTCAAATAGGGCAATCTATGGCTCACAAGACGAAGATAGGCACGACATTGGGAAAAGAGGAGGAGAGCCGACTCACACATTTCCTCACAGAGAACAGGGACGTGTTTGCATGGACTCCAGATGATATGTCCGATATCGACCCAAGCTTCATGTGCCACCGCCTTTCGATAGCGCCAGGAGCCAAATTGGTCGCCCAGAAGAAATGGAAGCAGGGAGAGGAGAAACGAAGGGATGCTAGGGAGGAAATAAGCAAACTGCTCGCGGTGGGGTTTATTGAAGAGGTATAGTACCTAACCTGGTTGGCCAATGTAGGCATGATGAAGAAGGCTAGTGGTAAGTGGCGGACATGTATGAACTACACCGATATGAACAAGGCTTGTCCTAAAGACCCTTACCATTGCCTAATATAGACCGACTGGTAGACGGGCTTCGAAGTTTCGCCCTCTTGAGCTTTATGGACCCCCAATATTAGAATGCACCCCCAAGATGAAGCCAAAACTGCCTTTATCACTAATTTTGGCACTTTCTACTATAAGGTGATGCCGCTCGGCTTGAAAAACGCAGGGGCTACATACTAGCGTTTAATGGAAAAAATATTTAAGATGTGATAGGCACTAACGTGGAGGTGTATGTCGATGATATGGTCGTGAAATCCACAACGGCCGACGAGCATTATAGTGCCTTGGAAAGGGTGTTTGGCATCTTGAGGAGACACCAACTTAAACTAAACTCGAAGAAATGCTCTTTCAGCATCCAAGCAAGAAAATTTTTGGGTTTCATGTTGATTGAAAGGGGGATAGAGGCTAATCTAGAAAAATGCCAAGTAGTGATCAATATGAGAAGCTCGTAGAGCGTAAGGGAGGTCCAACAACTGGTCGGGAGGATCACGGCCTTGTCCCGGTTCATATCCCGGTCGACGTGTTTGCATGGACTCCAGATGATATGTTCATACCCATTTTCGATACCCTTAAAAAGGGAGGAAATTTCGCTTGGACGCCCGAGAGTGAAGAGGCCTTCTTGAGGTTAAAGGCATTGCTGGCGGCTCCTCCGGTCCTCACTCGCCCCACCCTACGTATCCCTCTTTTAATATATATATTTGTATCTGATGATGTTCTTAGTGCAGCAATGGTCCAAGAGAAGGAAGGGAAGCAATATCCAATCTATTTCATGAGCAAGGTCCTCCAAGGTGCAGAGAAAAGATACCAAAAAATAGAAAAGGCAGTCCTTGCTCTTGTCATCACTTCGTGAAAGCTATGCCCTTACTTCCAAGGGTATAGCATAATAGTTTAGACGGACCTCCCAACCTGACAAGTGCTGCAAAAGCCCAACTTGGCTGGGAGGATGGTGGACTGGAGTGTTTAACTATTTGAGTTTGACATCTCTTTTGAAAGGAGGGAACACATAAAAGCACAGGTGCTGGCCGCTTTCATCATGGAATTAACCCCCTACGGGTAGTTGGCTAGTAAGGGTAGGGAGTGGTTCTTATCTGTTGATGGAGCGTCCAACTAAGTTGGAAGTAGGGCAGGAGTAATACTCAAGGCCAGATGGAGTCTTAATTGAACAGTCCCTACACTTCGAGTTCAAGGCCAACAATAACCAAGTTGAGTACGAAGCATTGCTGGCCGAGATGAGGTTAGCCTGAGAATTGGAAGCAAAAATCCTGACAACGAAAAGCGACTCTAAGTTGGTAATAGGCTAGGTAAATGGAGAATACCAAACGAGGGATCGCCAATTGATCAAATATTGGGAGAGAGCAACGAAGATGGCAGCCACATTTGAAAAATTTAGACTTTTGCATATGCCTCGAGACCAAAACGAAAGAGCGGACTTGTTGTCGAAGCTGGCCAATACCCAAAAGAGGGGACAACAGAGGTCGGTCATCCACGAAAAATTAAGCAAACCGACAATAGAGAAGCAGGAAGTATGTTGCGTTGAGGAAAAGGGAACGTGGATGAGTCTATTATTAGGATACTTGGGAGAGGATTGGCTCCAATGAAGCGACTAAAGCTAAAATGTTAGTCAGAGAAGTGTCAAAGTACACCTTTGTCAGCCAACAATTATATCGAAAGAGGATTCTCTTTCCTGTTGCTTAGGTGCGTGGATGAGGAAGAATCTGAATACATAATCTGGGAGGTGCATGAAGGTGCGTTCAAGACGCATATAGGTGGTTGAGCCCTGGTAAGCAAGTTCGCTAGAGCAGGCTACTACTGCCCGACCTTGAAACATGACTGCATGGAAAACGTGAAGAAATGCGACAAATGCTAGTGGTTCGCGAAAGTACATAAGGCACCCCTAGAATAGTTATACTCGATCACATCACCCTGGCCATTCTACAAATGAGGTGTGGATATTTAGGCCCCTTCCCAAATGTGCTGGGGCAAATAAAGTACCTTATCGTGGCAGTGGATTACTTCACCAAGTGGGTGGAGGTGGAGCTGGTTGCCACTATCTCAGTAGAAAGGATCAAGCATTTTTACTGGAAGAAGATAATTTGCCGGTTTGCTTCCCAACTGAAATAGTCTCTCACAACGAGACACAATTTGCATCTTGGTCAATGGCGAAGTTTTGCGCATAGTTGAAAATCAAGCAGCTTTTCACATCAATAGAACATCCCCAGTCAAATGGCCAGGTTGAGGCTGCCAACAAAGTCATCCTAAGGGGATTGCGAAAATGCTTGGAAGAAGCCAAAGGCAGGTGGGTGGAAGACCTCCCACAAGTACTTTGGTCCTACTACACCATGCCCCACTCCACTACCAACAAGACGCCTTTCCGCTTGACCTTCGGCACTGAGGCGATCATTCCAATAGAGATTGGAGAACTGTCCCCACAAACTGCCCTCTTTTAGCCGGGTTAAAACGAAGAAGAGCTGCGGAAAAACTTGGATCTATTGCAAGAAGCTCGTGAAGTGGCCCATATTAAGGAATACGCGGTGAAAGCTATGGCGGCCAAACGACAAGACAAAAAAACTATTATCTCAATAATTTAAGTGCCAAGATTTGGTATTACGAAAGATTACACAAACCACCGACGACAACAAATTGACCCCAAATTGGGAGGACCCATTTAGAGTAGTAGAAAATGTCGAAAGGGGAGCATACCGCTTGAAGTAGCTAGATGGTAAGAAAATTCCACGCACGTGAACTCAAGCAAATCTCCAGTTATACTATAGTTGAAAAGCCCACATGAATCTTATGTACTAAGGCTGAAAATCAATACAATGCAATTTAGTACCATATCTTTGCAAATTCAAATAAAGACCCATAGGATGCTGGTCAAACAAGGTTGGTCCAGGGCACTCAAAGAAATAGAGACCTATAGGAGGCCGACCAAACAAGGTTAGTCCAGGGCACTCGAAGAAATAAAGACCCATAGGAGGTCGGGCAAACAAGGCTGGTTCAGGGCACTCGAAGAAATAAAGACCCATAGGAGGCCGACCAAACAAGGCTGATCTAGGGTATTCAAAGAAATAGAGATCCATAGGAGGCCGGCCAAACAAGGCTGGTCCAAGGCACTTGAAGAAATAAAGACCGATAGGAGGTTGGCCAAACAAGGCTGGTCCAAGGCATTCAAAGAAATAAAGACCCATAGGAGGCCACCCAAACAAGGCTAGTCTAGGGCATTCGAAGAAATAAAGACCCATAGGAGGCTGGCCAAACAAGGTTGGTCCAAGGCACTCGAAGAAATAAAGACCCATAGGAGGCTCGCCAAACAAGGCTGGTCTAGGACATTCGAAGAAAGCCTTATAAATTCCTAATGAGGAAATTGCTAAAGACCCATAGGCGGCCAATAAATGAAAATTGGTTCATGACACCTAAAGATCGCCGACCAAGACCGGTCTACGGCGCTTAAAGACCCAATGATCCTTAAGCAACAACACCAAACATGGAAATGCAAGGCCTTCAAATATATATCAACAAATTCGGTCGAAAGAAGAAAGCCTTATAAATCCCTAACGAGGAAATCACTTTGATACATTTCACATCAAGAACGGTATGAATTTACAAAGTAATAAAAATTGTCTTGACAAAGTAAAGGAAAAAATTGCCCTGATATATTTAATCTAAACCAAAGAGCATGAAACAATATCTATTCAAATACAAAGTAATTTAAACAAAATTTGTGAAAAACCACACGAGCAAATTAATGATTAAGCAGCAGAAGAATCCGGAGGGGAGGGGGCTAAGACCAATTGGCCATCAACAATCTCTTTAAAAGGACCAGCTTCCATGGTATCCATGGTCAGATGGAGAAAAACGATCTGTTCCAAGGCATGAGCAAAGCCTTCTTCGAATTGATCCAAGTTGATCCTTAGCTAAATTCTCCTCCTTTAACCGAGACACTTCAACCTCTTTTCCTCCTTTAACCACCTCCAACTCCTTCTTCTCCTGTTGTACGGTATGCACTTCGATATTCAGATAGTCGCGAGTCCTTTCCAATTCCCCTAGGCCAGCATCAAATCTTTGGTTTGCGCCACAGCCTGTTGAAGTTGATCTTGTAGGTTGGTGGTGACATCCCAATAGCTATTTATTTTTCCTTCAGCCTCAAGGTATGCGGCTAACAACTTAGCATTAGCTTCATGAGCCTTCAAGTTCTTGTGGCCCAGCAATTTATTATGGGCTTCCAGGTTCCCAAACTCTAGCTCAACTACCATGACCAAGGAGTATCTAACATACCTTTGAAGGGCCTTGAATGCCCAGAAACCCCAAAATTTTTAACCTTTGAATGATCAGAAACGGTCGTAAGGTTTTGGTCAACCACCTCACAATGGGGAATGAAGGAGCCCAAGCTATGGGGCTTGAAGGAAAGCTTGCCAAAATCGAGTCCCAATTATTGACTTAAGGAAGGGGAAGACCACCGGTCCTAGCAGGCTGATCTATATGGGACCCACTGGCGCTACCCTCAGTGTTTACAGCTGCCATCCACTTTCTAGGACGCTCTTGGTCATCTATGGCCCCTTCTTCAGTTGCACGCTTGTTACCACCATCAAGGTCGATATCGGCTTGGATTGGGGAACCCTCAGGTGAATCAAGAACGATCGTGGGGGGTGCATGCGAGGCTTCCTCAACAGGGCATGACAACTTAGGTTGAGCAGTAGTCGAGGCTTTGCGATGGTAGTCGCCTCCACCTCCACAAACGCAAAGGATCGAGAAGCTTTCTTCTTCAAAGTCCTAAGGGCTTAAGTTGTATAACCTGTTGAGAAGAAACACATGTTAGCAAAGCATAAAAATGAAAACCAAAGGGGGCAAGTCGCTCACCCTTATTTTTTGTGAGCTCAGCACTGGAGAGAGTATGCAAGTGACTGAGTTCTTCCATGAACTCCTCTTCCTATTCATCTAGGTCGTCTCGATCAACTGTGACCAACACGGTGGGTTGGCTCGTCCAGTAGAGAGGGAAGAAGGAATCCCCAGAATTATCAATCAGAATATTAGGTCATGTGTTGCAAGGAGTAACTCAAAAAAAGCGATCTTTAAAAAATTTATAACTCTCACGGAAGGGCTTTAGCAATTTCCGCCTTGGCTGGCTGCTTAGAGAGGTTTAGCCGACTTTCTCCACCCACTGGAGCGAGAAGAACCAGAAAAGACACTAAGTGAAGGTGTTCTCCCCATGTCTTCACATAAGAGCTCGAAAGCTCTCACAAAAGCCCAACTGTTTGGATGAAGTTGAGTGGGGGCAATGTTTAGAACACGAAGTATTGACCACTTGAAATGGGTGAAAGGGAGCTTTATGCCTAGCTTGAGGGGCAAGGTGTCATAGAAGTGGAAGAAAGGGCCCTCAGTGTCACCCGACCACTCGTAGATAGATTCGTCTGGATGGCAAAGTGAGACCTCAACAGACCAAGGGTCGTGCCGACATATGGCATTGTTCATACCCACCAAAGAGTCGGGATGGGTATAAACAGAGAAGACTTTCATGACTCTGGGGTCAATCCACGAAGGAGACTCCCCATAGGTATTGCTGTTCTTGGCCTCGCGAAACCAGACTTTAAAGGGAAACTCTTTTCCTGCCTTAAGAGTAGCATCGCGTGGAGGCTGGTTTTCTTGAGTAGAGGAGCTGCTAACCACCACATCGTCGGGAGTGGAGGAACCAGATGACCCATTTGAGGGGCTCCCTGTGATGAAATACGCGAGGGTCAAATAAAGGACCCCAGGCAAAAGATAAGGCTTCTCCTAAGCAAGAAAACCCTAAATGTAGTACCAAGCACAAAAAACTCAAAAGGCAGTACCAAGCACAGGAAATCCTAAAAGCAGTACCAAGCACAAAAAACCCAAAAGGCAGTACCAAGCACGGAAACCCTAAAAGCAAGTACCAAGCATGAAGAATCAAAGGATAGTAAAATTACCTTGCATCGTCATTGGAAATGGGATGGAAGTGCTGAAGGTTGGAGAAGAAGGAAAAAACCCGAAATGTAGGAAAGCAAGAAGTCATAGCGATGAACTGAGAGACTCGAGGAGAAAATAGGAAAGACTAAGGATTTCGAATGTAGCGATTTGAGAATATCCTTAGAAATTAAAGTAGCACAAAAATGTAATCGTCGCGTCCAACGGACAACATCTGAAACGACGTGCATTGATTGATAGTTAAGGCGTAAGAAAGGAAAGGACACGCATGTGCCCCTAGAACTTAGTGCATGAAACCAAGTGTCACTGGAACTACCTAGCCAACAGGCCTCTTAGGCATTGAGTACGGCCAATTGAGGAGGGACATGTCTATGTCAGCCAAGTCAAGAATTAAGTTTACGTCCTGTGGACAAAGCTTGAGGGGCTGTGTACTAGTCGGCCATACGACCGAGCGCTCGTACATGTGTACGACCACGTAACGAGTTGTACTATCCTGAGACAGGGACGAATCACGTTTGATATGTCAGAATACAAATATTGTGATACCGTTTTGCCTCTGACATATCCTTGTACCATTGTCGGATGACGTGCCTACCTTGTATATATATATGTACATTAATGGAAAGAAAAGAGAGGTTTTATTTTTTTTTGAGTAATTCATATATTGAGAAGAGAATATATAGTTTATAAAAATATAATTTTAAAATTATAAATATAATAAGAATATTTACTAATATTTTTATTCTCAAAGTTAATTATTTTTTAAGTTTAATAAAAAATTTCTTCAAAATTTTATGTATCGAGCGAACTAAGGGTATTTACTATGTTTTTTTTAGTATCAATAAAATTTTCTGCTCACGTGGAAACAATTTTTTTTTCTACATAAATTAAAATTAAAACATTCCAAAAATATATATAATATTTTTTTAGAAATGCTCCTTCTTTAAATTGTACTGAAATGAGTACGTACCAGTGCGGATCCAAAAATAAAAAAGAAACAACCAGTGCGATGCATGGGACAATATTGTCATAAAAAAATATTTGAGAAATGTTTTTTTAGTATAATATAATTTATAAAATAAAAATTAAATAATTACATAATTACTTGAATATGAAGATCATTAAAATGATTTATGTTCTAAAAAAGTTGTGTTTAATGTAAAAGTTAGAAATTATAAATTATTAACCATAAAGAAATAAAATCTGAATATTGATTTTCGCAAAGTAGAAAGCTTCAAGTTAAAAAAAAAAAGGAAAAACTTGATATGATATGTGTATAACTGTAAAAACAACATTAACTAAAAAAGTGATCAGCAACTTTTAGATTAAATTGTGGAAAAGAAACAGATATATACATGGTATAAGAACTATTTGGGAATGGAAAATGTTTACAGAGTTGTAATTGTAACTTTTTTAAAATGACAAACAAATAAAAAATTATAAAGTTAATTCTAAATTATTTTTTTACAGAATATTTAAGCCTAACAGTAATATTTAATCAACCATAAAGATAATTAAGTTTATATATTTATATTAATAATATAATTTTGATCTAATATTTGAAGTTGTGAGGTAGTAGGTACAAATTTTTTGTTGAGGATCAGACTAGACTAGTAGATGTATGGTTTAATCGAAATAATATTGTATTAATTTGGACTCTTCAAATTCGATGAGCATGAACAATGGTAAAGTTTATGTAAAGACATTCTAACGAACTAGGAAAAGTGTCGTACAAACAATATATGTAATAGATGCTTATATTTAACAATCACGTTGAATATATATATACATATATATAGTGTTAAACTTGGGCTGAAATATTCTATGGCACAAGTTCCAAAATCCTTTATGAGTAATTATATGTTGACTTTAATCAACTTCCATAGATATATTCCAACTTATCAATAACGATACAAAGATAAATTGTGCTTAAATCCATAACAAATTAATTATATTATACTTTTTTCTTTCTTTATTATTCTTTTAAAGTTCTTCTGTTTATTTTTATATAGATTTAGTTATTGTTTTGATTCTTATACTTGTATTATATATTTTTATGTTTTGGTTCTTATCTATTTTAATTCTTACATATGTATTTTTTTTATTTCATTTTAATTCTTGTCGTTAAGTGTGGATTAAATTTATTAAATAAAATTGTAATAAAATAAAATTTGATGATATAACAATGCAAGTGTGAATTGGACTCATAACAAATTAATTATCATACTTTTATATTATTCTTTTAAAGTATTTATTTATTTTTATATATATTCATTTGATTTAAAATAAATTTGATAAATAATTTATTTGAAAAAAAAATATTGGTCAGACAAATGAAGACATTTTCTCATGCAAAAAATTGGAAAAAAAAAATTAAGAGACGAGGACGAGTATTCCCTAATTTTTAGTAAAGGTAGAGTTGGATACTTATTTTTCCTTCTTGACAGGATCTGAAAAAGGAGAGCAAAATTTGCTTACTGTCACGTCTATTCATAAGTAAAGATATTATTTTTATATAAAAAAGAGGTTAAAAGAAAAATGAAGTTATGAAAAACGAATCGTTCTAGATGATTTGCCAAACATTGATTTTCAAATCATATTTACTTGTTAATAATTTGTTTATAGTGGGCTTAGTATATTGTTATATATGGTATAAACTAGACTTTGAAGTGGTAACCCATTCTCTCAAGAAATGACTCCGGCACCACTTAACCACGCCCACATGATCATTGGTATTTTACTATTAACCCCACCACGTGGTTTTGTCTTACTTGGGATACCATCCACCATCCAATCAACTTCATTTGACTACTTTTTTAGGTTTAAAAGCCCTGATTATGACAATGGAATTAATGTAATGCCATCCCTTTTTCTTCTCTTACTTTTCTATCCGAGGCTTGATAACATAAACAATACATTTCGATATTCATCATATCTTTCATTGTTTCTTTCCATCATGTATTACATAGTCATGCACCTAAAAGAAAACCATGATGGGTATTACTATTTTAAAGAGAATTGATGGATTTTAAAGAATATAATTGTTGCGATTAAGAATAAGATTATATATATATATATATATATATATATATATATATATATATATATATATATATATATATAATATTCTAAAGTTAATTATAAAATAAGTTTAATGATTATAAATTTTGTTAATATAATTTTTAAGATAATTATTATAAAAATTAACAAACTTAATATACACAATTATGTGGTTAGAAAAATTGTTTTTTACATTATCGTACATAATTTATTTTCTCTTATATATTAAAAAAAATATAAGTATCGTATTAGTTAGAGATAGAATCTAAAAATAATTTATAAGTAGAAAATACTTCTTAAGTTAATTTTTGGGATTGAGTTAAACTCAAATATATTTCTAAATTTATAAAGTTAGTTATTAATTTTTAATTAATTAATTAATAATAATAATAATAATAATAATAATAATAATAATAATAATATTATTATTATTATTATTATTATTATTATTATTATTATTATTATTATTATTATTATTATTATTATTATTATTATTATTATTATTATTATTATTTATCTTTTAAAATAGACTTCCATCGTTTTGTAGGAATCGAATCTATATACTATATCCTTTTCAATTTATGTGTGGTGTGTCTGTGTTCCCTTCTTACTTTTCCCAGACTTTTTTTTATAGGCTCCCTTGTGTACAATTTAACTAAAGTGATAGTAATTAGTAAATACCATCAAACTTGAGAAATTGGTGGAGGATTGCATTGCTATAGGTTACCAATCTAATTGACTTTATATGAAATTCTTCAGATTGCAGAATTTGATGAACTTGTTTATCAATGAAATTCTCCCATGATCGTATATCCATCACTTGCTAATGATAAAAGCTATTTTTATTGTGACTGTCAGCCATACCATTCGTCTCTCTGTTTCGTGCAAAAATTTTCTTAGTGTACAAGATTTCTTTCTTAAGTACCATAATTTGGTTAACCAAAATAACAAAAGAAATTTATTTTTTAATAAATTAAGAGGGGTTTAATAGTAACCTAAGACATTTTTTTTTTAATTCTTGTTATGTTCTCAATTATTTAATTCTTAATGTAATTCTTAATATGTTTTAAAATGAATTTTATTACCAATTATTAATGATATAACATATATTTAAATATATTATGTCTATGACCATTAACTACTTAACATAAGATAGCTAAATGTACGTAACGTTGTCATAATATAGATATTTTAAAACAAATTAAGTTTATGAGTGCTAGAACTACCAAAATTATTTTGAAAGATGAAAATTAAATTTAATCATATTATTAATAGGAACTAAAACTATATTTTAAAGCTGTTTAGTTAAAATAAATATATTTATTTTGTTTTAAGAATTCGTAATTAAAGAATCTAACGTGAAATTTAACCTACTCGCGCGTGTACCTTTGATAAGACAACAGTTTTTGAATGTATACCCTGGGACACATATCGAGCTCTTTCTGAATGACAAATGAAGTTTAAGAGGCATGCTACCTAATAATTTCTCCCTCCTTTTTCGTAACAGAAAATTTTGAATTTTCTTTGCTTCATTTTATAAAAATTACTTTATTTAGGATATTGTATGCATTAATTATTTTTATATAAAAATATTTTTAATTATTAATTTTTAAGGTAAATACATAATAAGGAGAATGTATTAGTATCTTTAAGTTTTCGAGAATTTAAGTATCTTGTATGAAGAATATTTTAAAAATATTATTTAATTATTCATATGTATAATTAATAAAAATTAAATAATAAATATATTAATAATGAGAAATTAAAAGAATTAAAATTAATAAAAAATATTTATAAAATAAATAAGACTACGTCTGTTTAATATTAAAGATAATTTTAGAAAAATATATAAGATTGATCACAAATTTAATGTTATTATTTAAATAAATAAAAATGAAAAAGAGATGTAATAGGAACTATGTTCCCAACTGAATCCATTTGGTGGCTCTCAGAAAGGACACCTCAACGAGTAGAAGATGAGAGAGATTGGTGAAGAGAAGAGGTGATAGAGAGACTTTGCAAAAGTATATAGGAATTTCACATAAAGATGGGGCCCATAACTTCACCTTGGCAAGGGAATATATTCATATGGGGGAATATATTCATTTGTAGCCCATAAGGATGCTTGAAACTCAAGCAAACAGGGCCTTAGAACACTAAACCCAACCCACTTTTCCCACAGAGTTCTACCTTTTTAAATACAAGCCTAAAGTGAGTCCCTTGCTTTGCTTGGTTAAATCACAAAAGCATATAACGACTATGATATTATTAATATTCAACAAGAATCCACTTAAAACAGATGATTTTATTATATGCATTCACTATTGGTTTTCAACTAAATATGGCATTATATTTTTCTAAAACAAAAGAACAAAAGTTGGCCGAGTTTGTTATTCGAGTTGAGAAGGTTAAAACTACATAATAATGACCTACTTTTATGGGTTAGGTAATTTCAACTTTAACCCAACTCGTATAACCAAAGTTGTCCATTATTTGAGTTTTATTTGTTAGTCAAATAGAATTAACTTGCTGAACATCCCAAGATAACGTATCAGTAGCTAAATGAATATCGAAAATTAATCTCTCGATATTTGGTCAAAGAAAAAAAGTAGAACTTTTTCACTATACATAAATTTTGGATCAAATCAAATTTCACACTTATAAAGTTGTTAACCTTTTACTTACACTAACACATAATGATTGTATAATAATTACATAAGTTAATGATATAATTTCTTTCTCAAGTATGCAAATTATAAATTATAAATTTATAATCGATTGTTGACTGCATATAGATTTTGTTGAGAAAATTTTCATATTTTAAAAGAAATTAATATCTAATTATTGATTAGCAATACCTTAAGGTGCATAAAAATATACATGAATTTATCTATTTCACTAAAAATTATGTAAGTAAATAAAATATTTAAATTGAATTTAAATAAAACCTAATTAATATTTTTATACAATCTAATCACTTTGAAAGTGGACATAAAAATTTGTCTTTTTTTTCCGTTTAACCTTTCCATTCTTTAAGATTTTGTTTTTACTTCCAATAATAACACCCATAATTCATCTTATTAAGTCTTTATTAGATATTTTATTACAAACATGTAGAACAATCCCTTTTATTTTGATTATGAGATGATAATTTATTTCATTATTCATTCTTTATGTTGCACTAATGTTATTCTAAAACTTGTCATTTACGAATTTAATAATTTCAAATCTTTACTATATAATAGAGGATCTAATTGTAATTTACTTATAAAATGAGAAATAGAAGGAAATTTTTTGTATTAATAAATAGCTAGAAGAGAGTTTGTGTAATGAGACAAAATTTATAACAAAGATATTTTTATCAATTTTATACAAAAAGAAAGATTTTGGTTCAAATGTATCATATTTATAAAATAAGCAGAAATTTGTGTAAATTTTAAAAATAGAGAGTTTTGTATAAAAGAATACAAAATAAAAGGGGGATTGAAGTAATTTACTCAACAATTATTGTGTTCATGAAGTATTTTAATTTTAATTTTTTGTATTTATGTGAGAGATGGTATAATATTTATTTGTCGTAAAAGAGTATATTGAGATGTCTGTGGACAATGTGATATCTAATCCTCACCTTAAACGCTAAGTAAATTCACTTAACAACAATTACAAGGCTATTTTATGATAAGACTCCATTTACAGAAGTATACAAATGAATGGACAGTTACCAAATTACATATTAATTAACTTTGGAATAATATAAAGTATGAGGGAGAGGAATACTGAAGGCATTGGAGAGTCTTAATCATCTAGATTTTCTTTGCCTCATATTAGATTTACTATCCACTTGGAAATCATGGATTGGGTTGAGTGGCTTATTAAGTGCGGGCTGGTCAAAGTTTTCTAATGGTGGGACCTACTATCCAAAATGTGACAAATTTTAATAAAATGAGTTGAAAAATTATAAACTATTAAATGAAACATGTTGTGTATCACAATCTACTTAATTCACACATTTTGGACAGGAATCTTCCTTTGATCGTCAAAGAAGAAAGCATTTATTCTCATTTGATTTGGATGAATAGGATGTATTACTATTTTTTTATTAAAAATAAATGCTAAAAAACTCAGCAAAGTGTAATTATATTAAAATTTATATATTTTATACAGCAAGAAAGGTTTGGTTTATGATAAGATAATAAAGAGATATAATAATTATTTTGGTCTACTGCAAGGAATTGTTTGATGTACTAATATGATATTGGCTATGTTTGGATGTGCATTTAGATGATAAAATTTAAATTTAAGATGTTAAAATATGATTTTACATTGATCATTATATTTGAATACGTATTGGAAATGATTCTAAATTATAAACTTAAGTCTTGTTGAAAGTAGCTTCAACATCCCACTTAAAGCGGGCCATGTAAATTATCAAATAATACACTTGTTGAAGGTAATCCCACTGCACTTGATACTTTTGTTTTATACTCAAAATTAATTTCAATTACAAGTTTTCAAATATCATTGGGTGTCAAAATAAATTTATAATATTTGTTATACAAACAAAAATTATATTACTAGAAACTCATATTTATCTAAAATCAATTATATAAATTTATTTGATTTAAAATAAATTCTATTCAAACATGTACATTATCTTATGTCCCTCTCTTATCCTATTGATTTATTGTATTTTTTTTATAATAAGATCAGATTTAATATCTTTCTTAATATATAGAAGTTAAAAATACATGATTATTTTAAATCATCATATGAATTAAATTTGTACTATTCATGTATAATATATAAAATAAAGATAACATATATAGTAATATGTATTAATTTATATATTTATATCATATAATATTTTAGCATATTATATATATATATATATATATATATATTTTATAATAAATTTAACATATAAATTTAAAATACATTATTAATTAAAATATCAAAATATAAATAAATATTATTCAAGTATTTTAATTTTTTAAAATAATACTAAATATAAAAATATTTATAAATATTATATTATAATAAAAATATCAATTATTCAAGACATGTTATACTAATATTGAAATTTATTATAAATTATTTAATGTTACTTTTTATAATTTAAAAATGAAAGAATGTATAAATTCTAAGAAGTATTAAATATACTTTTATAATTAAAAATAAAATAATTTTTAAAAGTTAGAAATATATTAAAAGATAATTTGAAAAAATATTATGACATTATGAGAAAACAGTAATATTGTCACACACATGCTACTACTATTTGATTCATCTCAATTTTATGATAACATTTACATTATTTAAAATATTATCTAGTGCACATGATCAAATATTAGTGCTTATTATGCTTTTATTTTATCCTACAATTATCCAACTTCTACATGTTTTCTTATTCTATCACAATTAAACGAGCCCAACACTCTAAAATATCATATAATAAAATAATGTTAGAAACTAGAATGTTTTTTATAGCATAGTTTTTATTTAATAAATATTAATATGTTCCTATAAATACCATGGGTCTAAACTAATTATAAAGTATTATACACATTATTGACATTATGTATATATGTATATATATATATATATATATATATATATATATATGTATATATATATATATATGTATATATATATATATATATATATACTTTGTGCAAGTAACTGACTTTGTGTTACTGGTGGATGTGGGACTACTGATCCTTCTTTGCAACTGAACAATACCCCGCTCCTATACTTGAATAGCCTCAATTCATCATATTAGAATACTAATAATACTAATAAAATTGATAGAACCAGCTAGAACAAAAATACAGAATAAAATAATGTGCAGCAAGCCATGACAAAGCCTGACTAAATACTAATTAGAAAGCTTCAAACAACCATGAAAAGACAACAAATTAATAGTTCCAGTCAATATTAAGAAAAATAATAAGAAGTTGAACAAGAATATGACTTAAATCTTGCAATTCAGACTAGTTTTACCTTTGTGTCATATTTTAAATAGTAGTGATATTAATTTAGTTTAAATATATTTTTATTTTTTAAATTTAAACTAATTTTATATTTTATCTTTTAAATTTGAAATTGTTGTTTTTAATTCTCAAAATTTTGAAAATAGGTAATTTTAATTCTGACAAATTATTAAATACAAGTTATTATTTATTATATTATTCACACGTAAAATTGTGATTTTTAATTAAATAAATTTAATTAAAAACTAAAATTTATTAAAAAAATATTAGAATGTGTGTTGATAGTATTTTTATTAAGATAATATTGATCAGTGACGGTAAGAGATGAATATATGGAATGGAAATCTTCAATTTCACGAAAGTGATAAGGGTATGAGCTCTAAATGCTTTACAGAATTAGAAGCTAAGGTCCCCCACTCCTCGTCAAAAGCTCCATATAGCAATATCCTTATGCATTGATGTTTACGTCCTCAAATATTACCAACCACAGACCCTAAAGTTGGGTTCCATATTACGTTGTTTGTTTGTGCTTTCTCATCGTGGTAACAACACATGCAATTTGGTTGTTAAATTTTGACTTCATTCTCTTTATTTTGAAAAAGAATTATGAACACTTATCTTGAGTGAGACCTATAGATATGTCTCCAATTTGAACTCCATTTGGTGTCAGAAACGTTATTCTGTATAAAGCATCAAAAAAGAAATTGCAAGTTCATGTTCATAGAAGAACACAAAAGGAAAATGATTACCTTCTCAATATTGATTTCTGTCACCGCATACAATTGAAACGCAAGTTCTTAACTAATTAATTCCTATTGGATCGATATAGCCTTCTAAAATTATCTTTCTTCTTGATCTTAATTTTTATTAGACATTTTATGAACAATATACTAGCTAGTTTAAATTATTGATCATAATTTAAATTAAAGAATCATCTCGATCTTTCCCGAGTTCATAGAAAAAATGAACTCGATCAAATTGAAAATTTGAAAATTGATCACTTTATTTTGTGGTAGTGCAGAAGTTAAAGCTATATTCTACATCCAAAAGGCCATGCACGCTTGTGGAAAAGAACATGGATACAAATGTATACTCATGATCACTTCCAGGTTTTCTTTTAGAATCTGTTTTTTATTTTTGTATATTTGTCTTTTTATTGGAAAATTTGTTTCAATTTGGATAAGGATGGCAATATTAATGAAACTATATAGAATTGCTCACAGAGAATTTGAATTTACTCTATTATAATTTTATTATTATAGTTTCTAGTTAAATTTTGCGTATTAGATAAATACACGGAATTTTCTATATGGTACAACTATTTGTGATTGTCGTTCTCATGTTTTATAATAAACCTATTAAATTTAATTTAATTTATGTTAAAAGAATTGCTAGGTACACTTGGCATATCATTAATTAATGACTTCACACTTAATATGGAAAGGAAAGTTAAACGAAAGAAAAAGAAAGTGAACAAAAGTTGTCACCTTACATAACTTGCTACTTACATTACCATATAAAATTTTCTTACATTTACTGATAAAAGAAAATTATAAGTATTCTAATTCCATATTTAACCGCAGATATATATCTCAAGTTCATTTTCAATACCTTGTAGATTGGATACTATGCAAGACTACTAATTTGATTGTCTAGCTTGTGCATGTAAACCTCTTTTATATGTTAAAAAAGAAATTACGGAGATATATATGCGGCGAGAAATGGAATTACAACGATATTTATTAAGAAAATTTTGCATACTAATTAACTTTGATATTGGTAAAAGAGTTAGAGTAACCCTTGCACTTCCTTCTTAATTTTATCTTTGATTATAAAAAGGTAAATAATTAATCCAATCAAAACCTGGAATACCATCGCATTTCTGAACACCTTCACTTCACACAAATTAGTTTTGATTGTCATCAATACATTTTACCTTATCATCCCATCCATTACATATTTTAAAGTTGAAATCAACATTTAATAACAGGGTAGTAATCCGAGAAGAGGCATTTCTCTGTTAAGATTATAGATATTTAAACTTACTTGTGAGAGGAACTGCCTTATAAATCAGTTAAAGTATCCCTTTTACCCTGTTTAATTTATTTGCCTTTCAAAAACAACATTTAATAACGGTAAAATTTTTAAATTTCAAATAACAAGAGTTTTCTTTTTCTTTTTCTTTTATAATTTGTGTTTGTAAACTATGAGTTAGGTGGGAAATCATATATGTATGTAGTTCAGTAAGTTATTTGGAGTTATCTTATTCATATAATAAAATATAATATTTCTTACCATACTATTTTTTTTAATCTTTCTCTATCGTATCTTTTATCTCTTCTTTCTTATTTCTATCTTTGCCGTACAAAAAAAACGCACAAATTATTCTATTGTATAATAAATACAATTTTTCATGAGTTAGGTTAGAACCATTAGACATTGAATGAAACTATGTTAGGAACATTAATATGAATTTTTAAAAATTGAAACATGCATGAGTCTACATAAAGCAAAAAGTTAAAAGGATTTTTACCGTCTTGGCATTTAATTCCATTCTTTTTTCCTTTGTTTTCTATAATGAATTCAATTACTAGTGTAGAAGAGTACATATCAAATTAAATAGTTTACAAATCCTTACCAAGTATTAATAAGATAGTGAGTAATCACGGCTTGAATTTTGAGCATCTTGATCCGTGATCCGATCTTAAGCTTTTGCAAACAATGTTAAAAGGTCCACAAAGAAAAGAAATAAAAGTCTTCTATGGAAGTGGGTAATCAAGTAAAGATTATTATTCGGGTATTACTGAGCTATTCATTATTATTTAGTGGAGGATAGAATTGTACTTGCACCTCTCATTTTTAGTGGGGACTGACGGTAGTAGTGACTAGTGTGTGCCAATATACGTGATGACATGTACATACACAAAAAAATTTCAAATCTAAGTCATTTTATATTACAAGTTATGAACGAAAAATATTATGAACTTGTGTGAATAAGAAGAGAGTATATGTTAAGATCGATTACGTTGTTGAAATTTATTGTACCAGTATTAGTTTATGGAAATCAATATTTGGTATCGTTAACGTTTTCATCAACACAGTTCTATCGTTTTGCATACTAGCTACCCTATATATACTTTGCAAGTTATTTAATTTAGTATATCTTGTTTAACTTCTTGCAACATTAATTAGAAAATATCAAATTAAATTTTTAGAAAACGAGTCCTAATTAATCACGTAACCTAGCCCGGTGAATCTTATTCCAATGTGCTTACTGTATAGATCAGTCCTAAAATACAAAAAATTCTGTCAATTACATGATTGAAAACTTTTTCTTGGTAATGACATAAAGCCAGTGCTTTCTATTATTACGAGTGTAGCTGATAGGCCATAGATGGGTTCGTACCAATAATTATGCTAAAAAGGGTGTCGTACCACGAAATGCCCCATGCATACATAAACGGCCAAATATGAGATTATGTCCATAATGCATCGAGCAAGAATTGTTGAATTCATATAGTATAAGAGATAGTGGACCAAAAATTGCAATTCATAATATTGTCCATCATTATCGTTGCATGATCAGGGTCTCCCTCATGATGCCCCCAAAAGCTATATATCTATGCATACAAAATTTAATAAAGGGTATCTCTAATTGGAATGTAATAAACTATACGTGCTCAATATAGTAATCAAGGTTGGAATGTTAAAGAGAGAGAGAGAGAGAGGGAGGTAGGGAGTGAGGTGTCTTTTGACAAAGGAAGGTCTGCATGTTGGAATAGTAGGGTAGCTTTATTTTTTATTTTTTAAAATAAATTTCACATATTGAATACATTCTTTTAAGTAATGCTAGCTCCTTCCATTGTGCTTTATACCTGAGGAGGTAACGAAAGCCGTTCACACGCCTCTCTCTTCTTCAAAACGCACCCTATTCTTCCCTATTTTGCATCGCATTTGTTCTTGAATCTCTTTGGTATTCCTCCTCAGAGCCTCTCATCATAGAGAGAGAGAGAAAGTGAGAGATGGAGAGAATGTTCCCTCCAAAGAAGCCTTCAACTATGAATTCCCATGACAGACCCATGTGTGTTCAAGGGGACTCGGGTCTTGTCCTCACTACTGACCCAAAGCCTCGCCTCCGTTGGACTGTTGAGCTCCATGAACGCTTTGTTGATGCTGTTACTCAGCTTGGAGGGCCTGATAGTACTCTTCTCTCCCCCTTCCCTCTCATCCTTCTTCTTCTTTTCTTTATTTTTTAATACTAATTAATTTATATATATAATATCTATCGGAATAATTCCTGAGACGTCAGCTCCTTAAATAAATCTAATATTTCTAGAAATTAATCTCTGACTCTCAACTTGTTCCAGACCAGTAGAGAAAGATAAAGAAAATGATATCTATCTATGTCTAGATGATATTATGATCTCAAGATCTTTTGATTAATAATCCTTTTGCTCTCTTTTGAATTTGCAGAGGCCACTCCTAAAACCATCATGAGGGTTATGGGTGTGAAGGGTCTCACCCTTTACCACCTCAAGAGCCACCTTCAGGTTTGATTAATTCCAAACCATATTTCATGCTTTTAGTTTTGCTTTTTTAGCTTAGAAACACTTTTATTACACTGCCAGTTTATCGGCTTGGCATGATGTCTCTCTTTCTTTTTGTTTTTCCTTTATCTTTATTTTTTTTATTTGTTGTCTGCATTTCATAGAAATTTAGGCTTGGCAAGCAGCCCCACAAGGACTTCAATGATCACTCGATTAAGGATGGTATGAGAGGTGACTCTTCTTTCTAGGGTTCCTCAATTTTTTTTGGCTTTAAACTTTTCTGATCTTTACACTTCATGATAGTTCTTTTTATATTGACATAATCTTTTTGCACTGACATGCAGCTTCGGCTTTAGAACTGCAACGAAATACTGCTTCCTCTTCTGCCATGATTGGCCGCAACATGAATGAGTATGCCCCAATTCTTTCATCTAAATCTGCTGTCAACATGCATGCAAACGATTTTGAACAGAATAATTTTCCACCTTCTTAATTCTCGCCTAAGTTTTTCTTTTGATTCTTTGTTGGGACGTGGGGGGGTTCGGGTTTTCTTGTGAAATGTATGTGTGAACACTGTATGAAACAGTAACTCACACATGGTTGATGCGATTAGGATGCAAATAGAGGTGCAGAGAAGACTGCATGAACAACTTGAGGTAATTAAACACTACTACCCTTGCATCAGAATGATCAACCAAGTGCATGTTTGGTTCAACTTACTTTGAGGAAATAATGGTTTATTTTTTCTACCAAAATTTTTGAAAAATAAATCATTATTAATTCCCTCTAAACATGTACTAACTGTGTCTTTCCAAGTCTCTATCTGCAATGGACATGTCTCTACATGGATTTAGGTGTATCTATCTGGCAGGTTCAAAAACACCTTCAGCTAAGGATTGAGGCGCAAGGGAAATACATGCAGAGCATATTGGAGAAGGCTTATCAAACACTTGCTGGTGAAAACATGGCTGCCACTAACTTAAAGGGTTCTATTGGACCCCATCAAGGAATCCCTGACATGGGAGTGATGAAGGAGTTTGGTTCCCCTCTTGGTTTTTCTTCTTTTCAAGATCTTGACAATATTTATGGAGGTGACCAAATTGACCTTCAGCAGAACATGGAGAAGCCAGCCCTTGATCATGGGTTTATGCCAATGAATGAGAGTTTGTGTCTGGGGAAGAAGAGGACGTCCAACCCTTATAGTGGGAGTGGGAAGAGCCCTTTGATTTGGAGTGATGATCTCAGGCTTCAAGATTTGGGGGGGCCAGCCTCATCATGCCTTGGCCCTCAAGATGACCCTTTCAAAGGTGACCAGATTCAGATTGCACCACCAGGATCATTGGATAGAGGCACTAATGACATTGATCCCATGTCAGAGATCTATGACTCAAAGCCTGTGCTTCAGGGTGAAGCTGTAGTGGGGGAAAAAAAGTTTGATGCATCTATGAAGCTTGAAAGGCCATCACCAAGAAGAGCACCTCTTCAGGCTGAAAGGATGAGTCCTATGATCAGTACTGGTACCTTGGCACAAGGTAGAGGCTCACCATTTGGGTGAGTGACAATTATAGTTTTAATTAGATCATTTGGTTATGTTATGTGTAATTGATGACTTGAAGAAGTGAAACTCTCTTAATAGTACCATATCTAGGGTTTTTGAATTTGGTCTTGGAAATTAGCAGTTCTTACGAGGGTTATTTCCTCCCTCAAGTACTGTTATGTGGTATAATGCCTTTGCATGGCAAATTAAACCAAAGTCTTATTCTGACAAATATAATTAAAGCACGTATAAATGTGCTTGAATGTGAGCATTCTCACTTGTAGCTTTTACATTTGAACATTGTTCCATTGCTCTAATGACTGGTTTAATGTTGAACTTTGTTAACAATTTTATTAATTGATTTGCTTCTGCTGGTGATCACTGTTAGATCTGCGTGTGTTGTTTGGATCGATGAGAAAAACTGGAAGCAAGCTAACTTTTCTTCTTTTTATCACATTGATGGTTTTTTCTCTTTGTATCTTATTCCTTCCTGGACCCACTTTTAATATTTTTAGTCTGACATCATATACGAAACATTCTATGCGTCACTATTAAGCAATTTTTTCCTAGAATACTTTTTCTTTGTTTTGAGAGGTGATATATATGTGGTACATTAATATTTAGAGAGAAGGTTCATCAAAGTTGCATCCAGTTCAGGTAATAACCAACGGTGGCAAACAAATCATATCACAAAAGCGATATACTGCTATATTGATACTATGAGATTTGATAGAGAGATGGGTAATTACTATAAAAAAAAGAAAAAAAATTGAAATGGGAATATGAGTAATGTTTTAAAATAATTAAAATAATAATTTTTATATCAGACACTACTATATATATTACTTCTTGTAACATTTAAAATATATTACGAAAATATAAAAAATATTATTTATTAATTTTTTATAGTATTTTAATAAATATTCTATTTGAACCATTTTGCTAAATGTTATTAACAATATTTTATATTTATTAAATATTATAAAAATATAAAAATATTATGATAGGAGTATAAATAATATTTTTACACTAAAATATTACTAAAAGTGATAGCAGTAATAAGATAAAAATAAAATTTTATTATAAAAAGAGTGTATAAGGGAAAATTCAACCCTTATATATAAATATACTTAAGATATCATTAAATTATGATATTTATTTCTATGGATAAAATTTGTCTATTTTGACTTTTCATGTCTATTTGGACTTGTTTGGGGTTTTTAAAGGTGACTTTGCTGTATATATATAATTAACCTTTAACGGTTACTCATTAATAATTTTAAGTTAGTTGGTGCAAGTTAGTTACCCAATGATTGAAGCAAATCTCTCGGGAAAATTGAAAAACAACCCAAACATGTTTTATTTTAATTTCTTTTATGAAATAAGGACAAATCTTGGTCTCCAGGCATACATAACATGGAATTTAGAAAGATAGAGCAGTGAAGGAGAAAGGTAAAAGAGAGAATAATCAACTTTAAAATGTCAAGTCATTTTCAAGTGTATAGAGGTACACTGCCAGATGATCCTTTCTCTTGAAGTTCCTAAGGAGATGAGTTGAAGCCGACAGAGAGTATCTGTCTTTCACTATCTTTCCTCTTCTTTACTGCTCTATATTCCGTGAGAATAAGATGATCAAGACAACAAGAGTGCATCTTATCGCAGAAGATTTCACTTGGAAATTTCTACCTTTTCTTTTTGTCTAATAGAATTTCTACCTTTATTATTAGTTAGACAAGTAAAAATACAACCCTATATAGTAGAATTGTTCCTTTAAGGAACTAAGGTTATATAAATCATGATTGAAAAGCAAAAATTAAGGTTAAGGATAAATTAAGCTTCTTTTTTTTTTCATCTTGCATCTTTTCTTTTTGGGTTTTAGATTGGCACTCCTTGTACTTAAATCTCAGCCCAGCTATTCATCAATAATATTATTTCGATTTTCAAAAAAAAAAAAAGTTGAAAAGATTTCCAAATCTTAATATTATAAAAAATTGTGAGTTAATGCAGTTGCAATACAGTCATAGAAACCTTCAAAACCTTAATATTGGTAGAGTTGGGAACCGCAATTTGAAACTGCATGTGCAACTAACCTCTAGTATGCATGTATTTTTCATTTAAGTTTTACTAACGCAGTAATTCTTATGTAACCAAAAGAGGAAAGAAATAAAAATAAAGAGGGACAATCCTTTTGCTGCTTTAGACAATGTGTAGTAATCTTTTGGTACATTTTCTTCATAGATATATGGAAACCCTATATGTAGCTATTCCTTCCAGCGTGTTAATCCTTGCTTTAAAAGAAGTATAATCTATATTTACACAAGCACACACACATGCAAAAACCTTCTCCATGTCTCCATTTCTCTCTGTGTCCCTCTTTATCTGATATTTACAATGTGACTATGTGAGAATAGATCCATGACCATGAAGCTTCCCTTTCCCAAGGATTAAAAAAAGGGTGGAGCCACAACCTTTATTGGTTGCAGAGAAATTTTATGCACCTGCAAGTTGGCAAGAAAGCTCCCTTACTCCACTAGTGTAGTACTCAGAGTGAGAAAGAGAGAGAGGGAAGGGAGAGAGGGAAAGAGGAAAAGCTAATAAAGCCTAAAGGGTAGGAAGAATACAACGCACTTCCATGCGTGCACATATCGAGGAAGCTTCTATCTTTATGTGCACAAAGTTAAGAGTCTTAACATTTAAAGCTGAAGGGTGATGCATCAGCAAATGTACCCCACCTTTGTTTTTGTTTTTTTTAATATTGCTTTTTACATTTTAAATTTTTTGTCACTGTAAGAGTTTTAAATTGTTTCAAAATATATATTTTTTACTTTTAAATATTAATAAAAGCATAAATATTATTTTCTAATGATATCTATATATATTAACGTTCATTAGTGTATAATTAATTATATTCAGTTTTTAATAAGAATATTTTAATTAAAATGGACTATTTTGACACAAAATTAATGTAATTAATTTTTTTTAAAACATGTGTGCCATTTACAATGGAAGGGATATTACTATTTCGAAGCATGGCCTACTCATTGATTTAAGAAAAACAGATCTGATAGATATATAACTGTCACACAGTGTTTTCTTTCCAATTAACGTAAGGTAGTTGAGCAGTCAAGCATGCACGTTCTTCCATGCACATGTAAATCATTAGGAGTTCAATTCAAGCACTTTGTGTTCTGTTTACTATCCCATTCACAGCTTTGGGTCTCGTAAAAAATTCCCTATAGCTCTCTAACAAAGTAAAGCACAGAAGCTTCTTTTGTCCCCACACCTCTTCTCTTCCCCCTCACTAACACTCAATAATTTCCAAGAAAACTAGCCATGGGATAAGCAGGCAAGAAACATTCAATCTTTTGTGCTCTTTATTTTTTAGTGGAAAAGAAACTAAACAAAGAAACATGCCAACATATCTAGCCCTAGCTAGATCTATGTAACATTAGTTTTTGAAGTGCTTTGTCTCACCGCAAATATTGCCTAGTTGTTGGCCAATTACAGGGTTCAATTTGTTGAATTTAAAATGAAATGTTGGGGGATTGTTAAATATTATATATTATATTATATGCTTTAATGAAAAGCAAAAGGAACAAGACAAGGATACAACTTTTGATTAAGTTGCATTGATTATCTTAATCATTTGCCTTAAGATTTTCTTTTCTTTATATTTCCCCCCCTTTTCTCTTCACTCTTCTTTCGGTCAAGTTGGCTTTTAAGTTGCTTCAATTTTCAAGTACTGTCCAACGTGACTTGATTTTTAGAGACCAAAAACCTTAATACATGCCTAGAACTACATTTGTCAAATTAAGAAAGGAATTTGGAGAAAGCTTGCTCCGAGATTGTTGTTCCCGGTCAATTGTGATGGTGAGTAGATTAATTAATTAATTCCAATGCCGATTATCATTGCCTTTATATGCCTTTACTTTCTACTCAAGCAACTAATGTAGGGCTTTTTCTGTTGGAGGTAAAACGAGGAAGAAACATCAATTCCTTCATACTTGGAATGTATAACTAAACTCGTCAAATTTACACAAATCCGCAACATCAATGCACTGAACATTTTTTTATTCAATCAGCTAGAGATCAAACAATTGACCATGTGTTACTTTATATTAAGATAGCTAGCTTTATCTCTAACTTGTGATAGCTAGCTTTATCTCTAACATGTTTTCTCATTTATTAACTCCGAAGTCTTGAATAACAAAGCATAAACGTATAACTAATTTGTAGTAAATTTTAATTTCAACATTTTTTTTTAATTTTATTTATATGAATCTGATTGTTAATATATATAATTGTACTTATGAGAAGGCACATTTGAGTGTAACCCTTTACATATGTTTAAATATAATTTGGTCCACCATTCTATTGAGTACTTCTCTCACACAAAATACTAGATAGAGCTACTATTTTAAATGCGTGCTTAGATAAACTTATTTTGAAAGATAATTTATTTTTTGAATATCATGAAATTTTTTTTAAAAAATAATTGGTTATTGTACAAAAATAATTTATAACTAAACATCTAATAGGATACTCTGTCAAATTAATTAAGAAAGAACAAATAATTAAATTAATGACTGATAACATTCAAATATGATTAATTAATTATATGGTATTAACTTGATTAACTATTTGTCGGGTTAATTTACCGTAAATATTGAAGTTCACTAAAATATTATACTTTTCTTTGATAATATGGAATGGTCATTATCACAATAAGGAGCAATTTACTTTTCAAAAAGTTTGTTTTGGATGGAAAAGAAAGAAGAATAGCGAAATATGGCTCTATTGCAAGGTCGCTCTCTATTGATGTTTTTACAATAGTTTTTTTTTTTTTTGGAATGTGCTCCCTTAATAAAATTCTTTAGTCATAACCCATTAAATTAAATATATTCAAAGCATGGGTATACTAGTTACATGACCTACGTAGCTATAAAAAAATAATTTTGCTACTGCTGGTTGAATGAGGCAAAATTATATCTCCCATGATGTACAACAATATTCAATGTTACCAAAAAGTGATTACTATGAGGGATACTAGGTTCTAGTATTTTACGTATGTGATGAGGGAGTCAAATCATAACTTGTGTTTATATTGAAAAAATCTTTGTTGCTAAGGAAAAACTTATCTGAGTGTCAAGATATCTCCATAAGAAATTAAAAAGCTCGATATCTAACAAGAATACTCATTTTAAATTATGTGTAAAAAAAAAGTTCACATATAAATGATCATAAGGATAAAGGATATAAATATCTTTTATATATATATAAATATATATATATATATATATAACTATTGAGTTCATATGTACAATAAATTTTTACAATAAATTGTAAAAGTTGTTGCAGCAAGATTGGTATGTGTCCAAAAATTTTTATGTTTTAATAATAACAAACATTATGACTTAAGAGTAATGACTAAAATATTTTTGTTTGTACTTAGTTATTTTAGAAGTACAACAAATCATCACAACAAATAGAAAGTATATGTGTCCAAAAGGATTTGTTTTTTCAATAGGTTTGTTAGTGTCATCCAAACAACTAAAAGACAAAAACTTTAAAACAACTCTGCATAAATATCATGTTTGACATTTAATACAAAGATACTTCTCTCTCCATGCAAGATCAATGACTTTCTTCCGCACATTTATATATATCCATCCTTGATGAGGAGAAAGTAAGAGACACGAATAACAAAAGAAAGAAAAATAAAAGCAAGTTCTCAACGCCTTTGTACAAAAAAAATTTCTAAGTTCATAGTTTTTCTAAGTTTTAGCTCTATTTTGAATTGTTGTATGCTCACCTAGTGAGTTATCTCTCTTTGTAAAACTCTTTGTTTTTGTGATAGCTTGAAGAAGCTAAGTGACAAAGAACGTTAAGTGTGCTTTTCTGAATGGCATAATAAATGAGGAAATTTATGTGAAATGGTCCCTTGAGTTTGAGAATGATTCTTTCATGATTATGTTTTTAAATTAAAGAAAACCCTTGTGGACTAATGAGTCATATTTTATACACCTTATAGGGACCTAAGATGAGTGTTTTTGAGATTATTTGGTGCTTAAGAATTGAGTCTTAGCTAAGATTCACATTATGGACTTAGAAATAGAAAAAGTATAAATATGTGCTAATTTGCAGGTCTTAGCTAATAAAAGATTCATTCCATTTTGCTGTAGAACACTAGATGATCTCAGCTCATCAAGAGAGTCTCAGCCTAGGTGAGTCGTCTTGGCCAGACTGACTCCTCCCTGGACAGGCCGACTCTGTAGTCCAACGGTTCAATAGGAGCGGCCCAATTGAGCAGTCCACGTAGGCAACCTAGCTTGAGTGCCAACACAAATTCAAGCTAGCTCAGCTGCCATGTCACTCCTGGAGAAGCTTGCAGCACAAGGAGAGTTTGCACGAGGGTAGATTAGGAAATGCAATCTGTAATTCTATTAGGAAGTCATTAGGAGTGGCGTGCATTGTAAGAAAACTCAGCTCGTGTATATATAAGAAGAGTTGGACACGTTGTAGTCGTTGTTGAATTCAGACCTAAAATCCATATGTCATACTCCATTTTTCTCGCTCACATTCTCCATTCTCAAGGTGGTGCACGATACACTCAGTGGTGTTTCTCTCTATCGAGGAAATGCATGTCAAGAACTGAGAGATCGAAGGTTGTCAGAGGGACTGCTTGACTTGTCATCACACTCTGGTGGACCTGATCCTCAGTGTCTTGGTTAACAGAGGTGAACCATCGCTGTTCGTCCAAGGCGATCGTCGTGAAAGACGGATTCACTAAATTCACACCCTGTGTTTGTACTCTATTCTTAATAATATAAGTATTTTCTAATTCCAAGCTTTTGTTTACAATTCTTGTAATCTGCTTTACTGTGTTGCAATTGCACATTGTTAAGTGGACAATTATTAAACTAGGCTGATCGGAACCGGTTTAACAACTTTAGTAGGTAATCGGTTAGAGAACCTAAAATCAAATATGAACTTAATCCTTGCCAATTGATGAGGTAGCGATCATATAAATCCTCGGTATGGCAATGAACAAATGTTTGACGGTTATCATAAGGGAATCTCAGGTTGATATGGAGTGTAGCCTTGAGTGAAGGGACCGAAACCAACTTAATTATTGAGACTTAGCATGAATACAGTAGTAGAAGTAGAGGTAACCTAATATAGCTTGTATTTACATTCTTACTTAGTTTAATTTCTGTCCTACATTACTTGTAACCAACCCCCCTATTTCCTGCATTTCAGTCTGAGACCGAGTCTAGTCCGACTCCGTCATGTCAGTCTATGCTTAGCTGAGACCGTGTCGGATACGTCTTTGCCAAGACCATATTGGACCAGTCTTTGTCGATAGCAACTCAACACCTAGCTGAGAGTGAGTATGCATTCTATACTTGAGAGTTTTTGCATTATTCTCGTTTCACACAAAGTCATAATTGAGCGCATTGTGCCTTTGAGAGAATTCGACCTAGGGTTGAATATGCTATAGTTAGCTTTAGTTACTTGATGCACGTAAAGACGACTAAATACGAGCTTATCATGGACTAAAGTAAGTACCTTGTGCTTAGTATGAAAAACTAAGCTCTTTTCTTATGGAAAATAGTTTTGAAAGAAAAAAAGTAGACACAATTTTCCCCCTACAAAAGCTATGATTCATATTTTATCATTGTGCAAATATTTGTTAATGACATTATCTTTGGAGCTATTGATGAATCTCTATGTGAAGAGTTTTCTATGATGAATATCTCATGACTATCTTTTACCATAAATGATTTTGTCATTTTTTGTTATAAATCCAAATCCTTTTAAAAATCTATTTTACAAAATCTTTGGGGAATCTTTGTGAAAGTCTCTTTTCTTTCTCAATTGCAAAATTCCTCTAAATCCTAATCCCAAACCTCATCATGGCCTAACACTTCAAAAACCTTGACTTGCTTGAGACTTCCTTCAAAGACAAACTAGAGAATCTTGAAGAGCTCATAGTCTATACAGAATATTTCTTTGATATTTCTAGGTTAGGTGCTATCGGTATTGTCCTCACAGCTAATTTCAAAGCTTGTGGCGTTCTACCATTCTTCTAGCATGAGCAAGTAGCGAGTCCAAAGCTTGTTAGAAAATTTGTGTTGATGTTGCATTCATAGCAACAAAAACTTGGTGTGAAAATGTTGGCAAAGTTTACCATAATGGATGGGAAGAAGATTATAGAGGTATCACTATAGTTGAAGACACTTTGCCGAGACTTGATGCTGAGGGTCCTTGTGCCTTAAACAAGCTTTGTGATAAGGCAAAGATTTTCCAGCAAATGTCAAACAAGGCCATCTTGCACAAGGCTAGTTCTAAGGATCATTTCTTAGATATCCATTTGTTTGTCCTGTTCTTTGACACCTTTAACCCCATGACCTAATTACTAATATTTAATCAATTATTTAAACACGAATAATACAAAATTCCTCCTTAAAAGGTAAAGTCAAGCAAATGTTTCTCTCACTTCAAAATAAAATCTCATAAGCATAACTCAAGGGATAAAAAATTCACATGTCTCAAACTCACTATCTGTAATCTTAACATAAACGTGTTAAAAAAACCTTACCTATTATCACTCTAAAGGCCAATCCAACTTCTCAATTATTAAAACAAACATAATTAAATCCAAACAACTTAAATCCCAATGTCACAATCCTATCAGAGTTGACAAAACCCAAGGCTAAAGAATTAATAAAGAAAATAGCGACACAAAAACATCACCTATCATCCTATACCTACTCGTCTTCATCTATAATTGATATTTAGCCCAAAGAAAACAAGACAAACAACACAAGAAGAGTGAGAATACATCTCACTATTATCAGAACAATCTTGGCAAGGCTGGGTAGCACACACACCATACACTATATAGGAATATAACATAGACATCCACAATAAATATTATGCACATGCTATAGCAGTACACATTCTACTCACTACTCCATATGCATATGGTAATAGCTCTATTAAAAAGAGTAAGCTAGGGGCAAGAGACTCTTGCTCTAGAGTTAGCTATACCACGCTATTCTGTTGTAGCATGTCAGCATCTACTCAGCTTGCACCATGTTCCTTGCCTCGTGGGATCAAACACAACTATTGTGGCTTTTGTATCGAGTAGCCCCTAGTAGGTTAAGTGATCGTACCACTTGGTTCATGTCTACTTTCTCTCACTTTAATCACATTAAATGATGAATGTCACACAATTCATATTTTTATTAGTTTCTCTTTAAAACTAGGCCGATAAGGACCATGCTTGCTTGCCGCATGCCAGGTACCTCATCTCACAACTTACATTATAAGCACCATCGTTGTCCACACATAGGATTAGGTTGCTTACCTAACAAGGATCATCTGAGTTCCTTTCCTACCAACTCTTGGCTTATGAAGCTCGTTTGATAACCACTCATCATTACTCATTTTCTCATACCATCCTTCATGCTCATCTCTTAATGTAATGATAATATATCTCAATCAGTCCACATCACAACTCAAAGCATAACATACAAAGGCTCTAAAAACATCCACTCTTAGGCTTACATACAAAGAAATCTAGTCGCTAAGTCTAGCTCTTGTTAGCCGAATCAAAGCCATATAGAGCTTTGTACACACTCTTGCCCAGTGAACCATTCTACTCACCCAGTGATAGGAGCCACAAAGATTTTTGCTGCTCTCTATTCCCCTCCCTTGCCTAGCAAGACTCCTCATTTTCTTAGCGAACACACCCAGCAAAGAGTCCTAACTCTCTGTTGTACAATCTCAATAAGCTACATTACTCCTTACTCAACAAGTTGAGCCATAAAGAGTTTTCACTCTTTGGCCTTCCCAGTCTAACTTAACAAGACACCTTCTCACCTAGCAAATGGGACTACAAGGAGCTCTACTCTCAACTCTTGACACTTGTTTAGTGAACTTCCATATTCGCTCAGTGGGAGAAGACACAATGCACCAAGGGATTTCATTTGCTCAGCGATAGTTGCACTCGCCCAACGAATAGGTCCAACAAAGAAGGAACTCCTCTATTCTATAGGCTCTTATATAATGAAAGTCATCTCTTGCCCGACGAGGAGCTATGAACAGTGGTTCGCAGTTTGCAAATTCTATAGAAACCTAAACACAAATCTCGCAAATTAAATAGGGAAATCTAAGTCAATCCAGGTTCTTTCACACACATGAGCTAGAACACAGATACACACAAATCATCACTCAATTTTATCGAATTGTATCCAAATAAGAAAAACCCCAAAACCCTTAAACCAAAGGTAACCATGGAATTTCAACAATTGACAATAATTAATCACAACAAAACATACAAAGATCACAGTAGGACACAATACTAATCCAAGGGGTTTAATCCTTCTTCAAAGACCACCAAGAGCCACACTACCCAAACCCTTGAAACCAAACGTAGCCAAGGAATTTCAACAATTGACAACAATTAATCACAACAAAAATGCGAGACTCATACCAAGACACAATACTAATCCAAGGGTTTAATCCCTTTCAATGACCACCAAGAACTACACAAAACATATGCAAATGGGATCCTAGGCACAATCCCACTTCCCGTCTCACATAAAAGATACTCAAAAGTAGAAGACAATCTCACTCTCTCTTACCTAGAAAAGCATAAATGTAGAAAACACGTTCCTCAAGATTGTTTTTCATGTTCCTCGAGGGTTCCCTCCATAGGTTCTCCTTCCTCTGTTCTTTGGTTTGAAATCATACGTTTAAGAAAATTAACTCAGTAGTAGAAGGGTCTTCACAATTCCTCTAGTCGCTTCTTTATATAGCCTAAAATAGACTTCACAACTCCCTTTAACGACTTACATTGATCACAATTATGCTAAACTAAGGATAGGTATGCTGCCAAAATATTTGGTTAGCACGAGTATGCTAGTTTGAGCACAGCCGTGCTCAACAGCCTGAGCACGACTTGCTCAAAATTTAGGCTCAAAGAACCCATCTTCCTTTTCTAACCTCTCAAAATGACACTTTGTTGTGAACGTAAAACCCAAACAAACGATCCCCACATCTCTAGAGGAAGCTTTAAGAGACGAGAAAGATTAAACTATCATGGGTTTAATACTTTGCATCAAATCCAACTTGTTTAAAGGCTCTCTTGCCTTTTGTATTTCTTAGTATCCCACTCCTTATGTAGGTAAAGGAGACGATGCATGAACTTATATTTTCCAATGTGAGACCTAAGTTATCCCACTCCTTATATAGGAGAAGGAGATGATGCATGAGCTTATGTTGCCTGATGTAAGACTTCTTTTACCATATTTAAGTGACCTATTTTCTTAATTTAATTAATTAAAACTCAATTTAAAACCTAACATATATTTTATTTATTTAGTTATAAAACAATTAAATCACTTGTTAATAATAATTAATAGTATAGAATATTTACAATCAAGGCAAAGGGATGGAGAAGAATCATGTGGCCCATTTTGCATTGCTGATGAAGATCTTCTAGGATTAGATGGTTTTTGAAAGATTTTTTTCCCTTCCTTTAGCAAAATAGGAGAAATATTCCCCTTCCCATAGGCAACACCACTTTAGGAAGAACAATGTTGCTCCCGTAAGGCTGGGAACCATCCATGTAACTTTGCCTAGTGTTGCTGAAGAAGATGTGAAGCCAACACAACAAGAACTAGAAAGCACTACCAAGACATCCAAGAAGGCAGTGTCCAAATGCATAGCTCCATCCACAAGGATAACCAAAGCTATTGCCAAGAGGCAAAGAAAGTTGATTCTTCAAGAATTATAAGTTAAAGAAGATGATGATAATGATGATAATGCTCATTTGATTACAAGGATGCATAAGAAGAAAGATCCAACTATTGAACACCAAGGCTCCCAACCCATTAATCCAATTGTTTTCTCGCATGTCCCTAAAGGTAAACACATCAAAACTTTCTCTATGAGAAGCATTAAGAAACCCTTACCTTCCCTATCTATACCATCTTCTCAACCTAAAACTATATCTTCTATTCACCTAGAAATCCCATTATCCAAATGGACCTTTGAGTATGAGTCAATTACTATCCTAGACACTTCATCATGCTAACCATTTGAACCTTCACCATCTCATGCCTAACCCATAAATTGTTACATAGATCAACCAACCTTAATCTCTTCACTTCTTCAACCTTAAACACTAAGCCGTGACCCATGTCCAAACACTATACACCTACCTGAAACTTTAGCTTCACTTGTAGCTGGTCTTGTCCAAAGCCTTATTTTGGACACCACTTTTATCCTACTTGGTGAACTTTGTTTAATACCACTAGGGCTACCATTCTTTGACAGCTCGAAATCTTATATCTGTCTAAATCACAAAAAGAACCCTAACATCAATGGCATCTATGTCTAAACTAGATATTTAGTGAAGCTTGTACCTAAATTACACATATGTCTTAAGATTGTTGAGAAAAGAATGACCTATTTTTTTTCTTGAAACACCATGACCATGAAACTTTAATCCTTAGACCAAACTATCCTCTCCTTACTTATGAATATGAACCACCTACCACACATGATAGATTTCTGCTAAACCTAGATCTCACACTTAACACAATTGCCAATGCTACAAAGATACGAACAAGATTATCGTTAAAATAGAGTATATTTGTAGGAAAACTTAAGATAGAAAGAAGTTGAAAAGAAGAAAAGGATAAGATTCAGAAATCACTCACCATTAATTTCGTGGAAATCAGATAAGAGAAAGTGAGATTCAATACAAGTCTCATGGAGAACTTGATGAGAATTAAGTGTTCTGCTCCAATAACAAGTCGAGAAAACTTTCTAAATACTTGCTACACAAGATATCATAAATGAACCAAAGTTATTACAATTCAGTTAGGATCAAGTTTATATACTGATCCTGCTTACAAAATAGGTGCAAAAACTAACAAATTGAAAAGGTTTAGGCCTTGGAACAAATGCCCAAAAACATGGCTTCGAGCACGCTGATCAAGAGTACGTCCAAAGGACCCAGAAGTTGTCTAAAGGCAAGTGTGTCCAAAGAACCCATGTGCCATCCAAAGGACCCTTCATCAAAAGACTTCATATGCATCCAAAGAACCAAGGTGTCATCCAAAGGACCTGTCATCTATAGGATGCAGGTATCCTCTAAAGGACCCAAATACTGTCCAAAGGACTTGTTGTTCAAAGGACCCAAGTGTCGTTCAAAGGACTTGCCATCCAAAGGCTCCAGATGCGTTGAAAGACGTCAAAGGCTATGACCAAATGCGTCGAAAAGGACAACCCAAGGTTTCTAATACAAAGGAAAACAAACTAAAAGAAACTATACATAGGTCCTATAAACTACTAAGGAGGCAAACTTCCTCCTTAAGCCTCTTCAAACTCTACTAATCATGAGAACTTGAAAGGCTTTGGTCTTTGTATGCTCAGTGTCCTTTCCATGCTCTTCATGCCTTTCCAGACGAATGTACCTATAGTCATGGTAACCAAGATACGTATTACATGTAGTATGCATTATTGGATGTTCATAAAAATAATCATGCAATAGACTACAACTTTTGAAGACGTCCATGACCATTGTACAATGCCATGAATTGAGACCTTATGCCTTGGGATTCATAAAAAACCCATACATCACATCCAAGAACACAATGCTTACTATCCTCATCATAATCACACATGTTTACAAAATTAACTACCCACAATGAATTTCCCAAATTAATGCCTTTACTTAATGGTTTATAGATAGAACCCCCCAAGCATTTCCATCAAACAATGTTCTACTTCACTATGGATGCC
Source organism: Mucuna pruriens (assembly GCA_025330945.1). NCBI lineage: Eukaryota > Viridiplantae > Streptophyta > Magnoliopsida > Fabales > Fabaceae > Mucuna > Mucuna pruriens. The sequence continues at coordinate 141,224 of JAENHJ010000189.1, read as the reverse complement.
ACTTCGGCAAATTAAAATGCAGGCAGCCATATGATGAATGTTTTACTCTTAGTCGCACAAGGTTCTATCATGCCTATTTACCTGCAAATGAGATTCACAATTATATGAAGAAATTCAATACATCCTCACTAGATCATGTCCTTCCAACTTCAAACTACTTCCTATTCACTAGTGACAATAGGGGCCAACCAAAATCTTAAGAAGTCCGCTTTAGCTATAGATGACCATTTTACGTCCAAAGTGTGGGAATGTGTCTATTTGAACACACAAAAACCTAGTACTATCACAATTACAATATGCAAGCACACAATTAAATGATAGTTCAATAAAATAAGATGCATCTTTAAGATTTAATTCATAGCACCCATACACATGCATCAATACACCATATAGTTCATAAGAGTTAAAAACAATATGCAAGGACTTAGAATAAATGTTAGACAACATGCCATTCACACAACACATATGACTTGTTTGAGCAAGTGCTAAGACATCCTTAAGAGGCACAAATGCTTTTGGACAATGAAGCCCAGAAGTTTCTTAAGCATGAGTACCTTTTCTAAATTCTTTCACAGCCTATATCAAACTTGCAAATAGATAAGGCTCATAATGCAAATTAGAATAAAAAGAAGTTAGGGACCAAGGATTCTTCCTCTACAACAAAACACTCTTAATTCCTCTCACTCCTAAACATAAAATTCTTTTATTCTTTTCTGCTATTTCCTTTCCAACTTTTCTTTTCTCTGTTACCTCTTTCTTTCCATTTTCCTTTTCATTCACAACACTCTTTTTTGTTGGACTCTTTGTTTTATCACTCTTTTTCGCACTTTTTTCTTTTAGATGCTCAGTCATACCATTCACTTTTTTTGCATGTTTTTCTTTTGGACGCTTAGTCACATCACTCTACTACTTACTCTTCTCTCTATTTCTTTTCTATGGACCTTCTTAGCTTTCTCTTTTTCTCTTTATTATTTTTGTTCTTTTTCCCTCTTTATTTGCATTTTCAATTGGTAACCCTATCATGGATCACCTTTCTATCATTCTACTAAATCCTACCTAGGAGGATGTGAATAGTCTCCATGGGTAGCACATTAGATAGTATCTCATTACTATATCCCCAAGGTAAAAGTCAATGACATCTATTTGTCCACTACCATTTCACCCTTTTCACTCAACAACTACAACTTATAAGGTCTCAAGTGAACTATGGTAGGAAGGTTCAACTTCTCTACTAGCCTCAAGCTAGCCACATTAACACAACTACTATCATCAATAACTATGGGGCATAATTTCCCTTTGGCATGATACCAAGAGTGGAACTTTTTCATCATTTGGGAGTGATAACTCTTGTTTAGTCATATTCCATTTATCAAATAAAAACTAAGGCTAACTATAGCATAATGTAACCCTAGGTCGAATCTCTCAAGGACACAATGCGTTAGATTATGGCTTAATGTGGAAATAAGAGTTTTATGTAGAAAATGCTAATTGTGTAGAATGTTGACTTGCTCTCGGGAAAGACTGATCTAATTTGGTCTCGGTAGAGGCGGATCCGACACGGTCTCAGCTAAGACTAGACTTGGACACGGACAGATGCAACGGAGTCAGACTTGACTCGGTCTTGGATTGAAATGTAGGAAATAAGGGGGTTTGTGGTGAATGCAAAAAGTAAACAGAAAGTAAACTAAGTATGAAAGTAAGTGCAATCTAACCTATACTAACTATGATTGTACTAATACAGAGTTCAACAAACAATTGATACTCGGTTCTGCACTCAAGATTAAGCTTCCAAATCAATCTAAGGTTCTTACGATAATCACCGAACATTTGTCCACTAACATGCCAAGGATTTACACAATCACCACCTCATCAGTTGACAGGGAGTAAGCACGTGGTTGATGTTAGGTTCTCTAATTGATTACCTAATGAAGTTGTTAAACCGGTTTCGATCGGCCTAGTCTAACGTTGGTCCCCTTCTACAATGCACAATCACGACACAGTGAAGTAGATTAAAAACAGGATTCACAATCAAGAGATAAGAACCGCAACCCTATCATATTATTGAAAAAGAGTATAGATACAGGGAGTGAATTCATGGATTCAGTCTTCCACAATGATCGCCATGGAAGAACGGTGATGGTTCACCATTGATAGTTAGGACTTTGAGGATCTAGTCCATTAGAGTACGTTAGCTATATCGAGCGATCACCTCTAATAACCTTCGGTTTCTCAGTCCCTAACTTTCACCTCCTCGATTGAGAGAGACGTCACTGAGATATCGTTCAACATTGTGAAAATGAGGGCGAGAGCGAGAAAATGAAGTGTAAATGGTAATGGATAAAAGTCTGAATTCAACAACCCTAGAACGTGCACTAGAACCCCTATATATACATGAGTTAGGTAGCTTGTGATGCACGCCTAATCCTAACAAACTTCCTAACTGATTTTACAGATTTCTAATTTACCATTCAATCCCTAAATGACAATCGTGCTCTACACGCTACTCCTAGAGTGGCTTGGGTTATTGAGCTGGACTTGGCTGGGAAGGAGTTGGTCTGGCCAGGACAACCTCTTTTGAGTCGAGATGCTTTTTTTCGGCTAAGACGTCCTTAGCTTTGGCCTGTAAAATGAATCCAATCTTTTATTAGCTAAAACCCTCCAATTAGCATAGATTTATATTTCTCTATTTTTTGGTCCATAATCTGAATCTTAGCTAAGATGTGATTCTTAGTTACCAAATAGTCTCAATAATACCCATCTTAAGCCCTTGTAAGGTGTATAAAATACGACTTATCAGACCCCCACACTTACACTTTTGCACTCCTGGGCAAAATTAGATTTGATCATTCAAGGAATTTGAAAGAGAAGATGTGTTTTCAAATGAATTTCTTCAAGTTTGACAAAATAGATTAAGCACATATTCATCCCGGAATCAAGACATTCAAGCAATCTATGGAAGTTACTTTCTCCACATCCAAGGAAAATAAGCAACCTGCAAACATTAAAGAGTAACCGAGAAGTGAACGGGCTCTCTCTTAGAGCATATTCTCTCAACCTCTCAAATGTTTGGGTTTGTATGTACACTCAAAACATTCCATGTCAATCGGCACTGCCAAATTTTGACTAGCCTCTCCTTCTACACTTTCAAAATCACATTCAATAGTGATCAATAGGACTTTCTTGGGCTTGTAACGTGGCCAGGGGTAAGGTAGGATTCAAGATGGTGAAGTGAGTTTTTGACAACCAGAGGGGTGAGAGGAGCAATGGGGTATGGGTTTAAAGGCATGAGGGTTATCCCCTTGGACCTGCAAGTCTTTGTTCACTGCGCTTCTTTTCCTTTTTACATTCCTTTCTTTCTCATTATCAGTTTTTATTTTGTAGCTTTGTGTTGCATTTCTTTCTCGTAACTTTTTGCTTTTGCTATTTTTTTTCTTTTCTTGACTCATCATGCATTTCTTTCTTTTCATACCCCTTTCTTTTCTTTTCTCATCAACTCTTTTTTCCTACACACGTTACTTTTTTTTTCAAATATACCACACTCACACTGTCTCCAGGTGACACTCCCACACTTATTCCAGACCTATTCCCAAAACAATTCCAAAGCTCCTTTGATCCCTAAGGTTGAGGTTGATCATGATTTTTTCAGCTTTAGGTTTGTAATGAGTTGTCATATTAAGAAAAAGTGATATAGGCTCAAAGGGGGTAAACAAGGGATTCAATTACAAGGTAGGTCTCTTTGGCCAGTAATTTGTAAAGAAAAATGGCCTAAATCATATCACCGATGCATGTGAAACAACCAATAACATAGATGCAAAAATCACACAAGAAGGGAGAGAATGGCAAGATGCAAAACCATTATTATATACAAGGCTCAAAAATTCTTACACGGATAATTGCTCTGTCACTAAAGGTCTATCTTTTTCAGTTTTTCAATTACTTACTGCCTAAGGATGCAAAAATTTCACTCCCTGTCAAGTTGAAAAACCTTTCCTCCAGGGTTGTGCACTGCCTTTTACCGTTCCATCTAATCTTAAAGAAATCCATTTAAATTCTTTTTCAAAGCAATTTTCTTAGTAGTCAGAAATTAGAAATCAGCAAGGGAAAACAAAGTAACATGAAAATGAAAGAAAAAATTGAAACAAAACCGAAGTCAGTAAACAACTTAGGAAAATGAACTAAAACAAAAATTAAAGGAAACAAAAACACAAATAGAAAAACAAAATGAAAACAGAACGCAAACAAAAGAAGCAAAATGGAGTCGTCAAGGAGTCCGATCAAAGCAAGAAATTGTAAGAACAGAATTGAGCAAGCCCGGACTAACTACACCTCCCCCCACACTTGAATAATGCATTGCCCTCAATGCATGGCATGAAAACAGAGGGGATCTAAGGCTTGCTCAGGGTGTGTCATCCGGCATGGCCAGTTCCATTAATGAGATGCTCTCCATCTCGCCCACTGTCGGCACTAGACCTTCATGGAAAATTTTCAGTTGATGCCTGCTGACTTGGAAGGTGCTGTCTGTAGTTTCATCTTTGAGTTCAACTACACCATAGGGAAGAACATTAGTGATCACAAATGTTCCATCCCATTTAGAACGTAGCTTACCTACGATGAGTTTTAATCTAAAATTGAACAAGAGTACTTTTTGGCTGACTTGGAAATCCTTCCTCAGGATCTGGCTATCATGGAATTGCTTTACTTTTTGCTTGTAGATCCGGGAGTTCTCATATGCTTCCAAGTGGAGTTCTCCTAATTCTTGCAACTAGAGTTTCCTTTCCTTGTCGGCTTGGTCATAGGCCATATTGCACTGCTTGACTACCTAGTAAGCTCGATGTTCCAGTTCAACCGGTAGGTGGCAAGCTTTACTGAAGATAGTTCGGTAGGGAGACTTTCCCAACTGAGTTTGGTATGCTGTCCAGTGTGCCCAAAGTGCATCCTTAAGGAGTCGGCTCCAGTTCTTCCAGTTGGGATTCGCCATCTTTTGTAGAATTTTCTTGATTTCCCTATTAAACACTTCGGCTTGACCATTTGTCTAGGGGTGATATGATGTGGCAATTCGGTGCACCACCCTTTACTTGTCGAATATAGAGGACATGGCTTTGTTGTAGAAGTGACTCCTTTGGTCACTTAAAAGAGCTTTCGGCACACCAAGCCAGCATAATATATTGGATTTCAGAAAATCTACAACAACTATGGCATCATTGGTCTTGGTGGCTATGTCCTCTACCCATTGTCATGCATAATCAACAGCAAGCAGAATGTAAGAATATCCATTGGAGATTGGGAATGGACCTATAAAATCAATACCCCAAACATAAAAAAATTCACAAAATAAGATTGGTTGCTGGGGCATTTCGTGCCTTCTGCTTATTGCCACCCCTGCTCTTTGACATTGTTCATAGGTGGAGACGAATTGATGAGCGTCTCTGAAAATGGTGGGCCAATAGAACCCGTAATCAAGCACTTTCCGGGCTATCCGAGTTGATCCATAGTGGCCACCTCCAGATGCTACATGACAAAATTGGACGACCGATTTGATCTCGGAATCCAGAATGCACCAGCAAATGACTTGATCATTGTAGAGTCTCCAAAGATAAGGATCATACCATATGTAGTATTTGACATCATTCTTAAGTTTCTCTTTGTACAGTCAGGATGCCTTTGGTGGAAACTGAGATGCAACAATGAAATTACAAATGTCTACAAATAATGGTGTAATCTTGTTCAGCTGCAACAATTGCTCGTCAGGGAATTCATCTCCGATTGGTATTAGGTCGCTGTCCCTCTCAATTCGATTCAAATGGTTTGCTACTGAATTCTCAACACATTTCTTATCTCTGATCTCTATATCAAACTCTTGGAGAAGAAGCATCTACCAGATCAGTCTTGGCTTTGCATCCAACTTCTTCAAAAAGAATCATAATGTAGCATGGTCAGAGAAGATGATAATTTTGGAACCTAGCGTATATGAACGAAACTTGTCCAAGGGTAACATAATTTCCAGCAGCTCCTTTTCAGTTGTTGTACAATTCAACTGGGCTGGATCCATTATTCTGGATGCATACACAATCACATGGGCTTGCTTGACGACTGAATCTCTGGCCGAAGACGACTCCAAGTGTGGAGTTGGATGCATCACACATTAGCTCAAATGGATACTCCCAGTTGGGTTCTTGTAAAATAGGTGCGGATGTGAGTTAGGTTTTCAACTCCTAGAAGGCTTCAACACAGGGCTGGTCAAAATTGAAGTTCACATCCTTCTGAAGCATTGTAGACAATGACAGGGCAATCCTGTTGAAATTCTTGACAAACCTTCTATAGAACATTGCATGTCCAAGGAATGAGCGAACCTCCCACATAGAAGCGGGGTTAGGAAGAGAAGCGATAATGTCGATTTTGGATTTTTTGACCTCAATACCTCTAATGGATACAAGATGTCCCAACACAATTACCTCAGTCACCATGAAATGGCATTTTTCGAAGTTAAGCACCAGATTTGTGTCTATGCATCTAGTTAACAACTTGGATAGATTTGCCAAGCATGCATAAAATGATGTAGTGTACATTGTGAAGTCATCCATAAAGACTTTCATGTAATCTTGTAGCAAGTCCGAGAAGACATTGGTCATGCACCATTGATATGTGCTCGGAGCATTGCATAGGCCAAACGGCATGAGTGAAAGTAGTCTTGTGTTGATCTTTCGGTGCAATGTGGATTTGCATGTATTCGGAGAATCCATCCAAGAAATAGTAATGGGACTTTCCTGTTAATTTTTCCAAGACTTGATCAATAAAAGGCAAAGGAAAATGATCCTTATGAATCACCTAGTTGAGTTTTTTGTAGTCAATGCAGACTTGCCAGCTATTCTGAATCCGCATTGGTACTAGCTCATCATGCTACTTTTTCATTACTGTTATCTCAGACTTCTTCGGGACTACTTGCACTAGACTGACCCATTGGCTATCCGAGATGGGATAAATGATCCCGGCAGTAAGTAGTTTCGTTACTTCCTTCTTAACAACGTACAAGATGGTCAGATTCATCCTTCTTTATTGTTGCCTTATTGGATGGCTTCTTCCTCCATTAAAATTTTATGCATACAAATTGAGGGATTTATTCCTGGAAGGTCCAACAATCACCACCCTATTGCCTTCTTATGCTACCTTAAGACTTGCAACAATTTCTCCTCCTACTCTCGTTGGAGGTTATTGGCAATTATGATTGGGAATTACTAGTCATTGTCCAGGTAGGCGTACTTTAAATGATCCGACAATGGATTCAACTCTATGGTTGGTGAATGTAATGGAGAGATGTCAATAGCTGGTCTCAGCTTCAGTTGGTCGACTTGCTCTGGATTCGACACTTGATTTACCAAGTTAGTCTCGGCTTTTTGTTGCTTCCGACTTTGGTTGTCCGAATCGGACTCAGCTCCCAAACGGTTGCTAGAGCCAGACTTGGCTTCTAGTTCTACGTTGAAGTCGAATTCGGATGATACCAACTTCTGGTTTCTGTTGTTAGAGTTGGATTTGGCTCTCGGCAATATGCTCAAACTGAACTCAGCATCCATCTTATTGTTCGAGTTGCTTTCAGCCCATGTTCGGTCTCGGTCCTGGTTGGTCGAATTAGACTCGACAATTATAATTGTTGCCACTTGTGCTTGTAGCGACTTTCTAGTCTTGGCAACTTGGACTTTTGCACACTTTGAGTACTCTGATTCTTCATTATTCTTGCATACTCGGTCAATTAAATTAATGAGTTTAGAATTAAGATCCAAGTTGGCAAGGTCAACGATATTGTCCTTGAAGTTGGAAAGATCTTGTACTTCCAATAATTTATCATAGTTAGACTTATATGTCACGGACCCTATGCAGCCGATTACATCAATGTCTTTAGCAAAATTTTAAAATTCAACACTACCAGTTTCTAGTTGCATATACTCTGCAACTAACTCGTCAATTACGTCAATACCAAAGAGCGAAGGGTCCTCGGTAGGGTGCTTCATTGCTTCAAATATGTTGAACTGCACCAAGTTATCAATGAATTCCATCGGGAGCGTCCCGGCATGTACATCAATCTTTGTTCTAGCAGTCATCAAGAATGGTTGCCCCAAGATCAAGGTAGATCCTTTCCCTGATGTCTCGTCCTCTATTTCCACCACATAGAAATCGGCTGGGAAAATCAACTCATTGACTTGGACCAGTACAACTTTGAGAACACCTAAGGGTTGCACAATACTCCTATTGGCTAGTTGTATTGTCATACCAATAGGCTCTAGATCACCAAAATTCATGGATTTGTAGAATGATGTTGGCATGACATTTATTGGAGCTCCTAGGTCCAACATGGCATCAAGAAAAGTTCATTCACCAATGGTGCATGGAATAGAGAAAATTTCAAGGTCTTGGCACTTCTTTGGTAAGGTTTTGTATGATCCGACAACAACTTCATTTTTGGTTAATGCTGACACGACTCCTCCCAGTTTCACCTCTCCTTTCATCTTTTTCCTCTTGTGCATGCATAACTTCTTATGGAATTTGGTGTACCTAGGAATTTGCTTTATGGCATTTAGGAGTGAAATATTGATTTCTACTTTCCGAAACATCTTTAGCAAGTCCTCATTAGTTTCGACTTTTTTGTCGAGAGAGTTTGGGTTGGGTATGGCAATGGGACAAATCTAGCTTGTTGAGGCACTGGCGAGTTGACATTCGGCTCAGACTCGGCATCGGCTGGTCTCGGCCTTTGCTGCGGTGCAACTTATTGTGGTAATTCTCTACCACTTCTCAATGACATGACACTCACATTCCCCTTAGATTCGGAATTGTCTACGAGGGAAGGTTTTCGGACCTGGCCAACTATAGCTGACTCGCAGTGTTCGCTAACTGACCCACCTGCATTTTGAGGTCTTGGATCATAACATTTAAATTTTGCTGAAATTGCATGTTGTTGGAGTTCATAGTATGTTGAAACTCCAGGTTACTTGTCACCAACTGCTTCATCAGGTCCTCTAAAGATGGTGAGTTGCCCTGTGATAGCCCTCTCTGTTGTTGCTACTGTTGGAATGGTGGTGCTTGGTATCTCGAATTCGATTGAAAGCTATTTTGACTCTGAGGTGCACCCTGGGTGAATCCAAATTTTTGAGTTGGATATTGCCCTTGAATTGGATTTAGTCGGTATTGTTGCCTTCCAAATTGTTGACTATCATGTGGCTGACTCTAGTACGGTTGCTTTCTGTATTGATATCCACCTATTGATCCAACACTCTCAAGATGGTTTGACTCGGTTTCTTGCAATATGGGGCACATATTAGTTGGGTACTCCACAAAAGTACAAATGTTATAAACTCTTGTTGCCATTCTTGGTTGTTGTTGCCTAACAGGGAGCTGCCTTACTAGTAATGTCAACTCAGTCAATTGATTTTCCAGTCTTAGGTTATCAACCATATTGACTTCATTCACCATCTGGGATGGGGTTTCTCCTTTGATCCCAAATTGTTGTGTCTTTCTTGCCATATTCGAGATTAGGTGCCTCGCTGCTACTGGCATCTTATCCATCAATGCTCTTCCACTTGTAGCATTAATCATTCTTTGGTCCATCATCGTCAAACCCTCGTAAAAATACTAAATCAACATCTGCTCACTGATCTGATGATGTCGACAAGTGGCACATAACTTGTTAAATCTTTCCTAGTACTCATGCAGTGTCTCTCCAGAATGATGCCTAATCCCACAAATTTCTTTTTTGATGGTCACGGTTCTAGATGCTGGGAAGAGCTTCTCTAGGAACATGCGCTTCATATCAGCCCAAGTGTTAAAAAGAATCGGCTGTAGATATAGCCAATCCTTAGCAACTCCATCCAAGGAAAATGGAAATGCCTTCATCTTAATGTAGTCCTCTTGTATGCCCTATGGCCTCATCATGGAAAAGACCACGAGAAATTCTTTTAAGTGTTTATGGGAGTCTTCACCTGCAAGACCATGAAATTTGGGTAACAAATGTATTAAATTGGATTTTAATTCATAAGATTGAGCTAGTTCCAGTTGCAAATACTGGATGCATCAAGGCTAGTACATCATATATGGCGTGGCCAACTCCTTGAGCGTTCGGTCATTGTTTGCCATTGGTTCTAGCTCTTGAGATTTACTTACCCCAAAATTAAAATCAACATTAACGTTAGAACTACTACTACCAGAATTAGAACTACTACTATTACTTACGATAGTACTCTTAACCTTCCTTAACCTATGTAAAGTTCTATCTATCTTAGGATCTAACTCATACAAGATGTTATGCAAAAAAAGTTAGAGTCGGTTATGCAAATCAGAAAACCAAATTAGTTATGCAGAAGAATGACAAAAATCAAATACAAGATCACAAATCAAAAAGTAATAACTCACACAATTACAAAATAAACAAACAATAATTCTAACACAGACTCGACATGCTGTAAAATTTCAGACTCAATAAAAAGAAAATAGAAACAGATAAAAGCTCAGCAAATTAAATCAAACAAAAAACAAACACAGTATACCAAAACAAACAGATCAAGCATTCTACAGACTCAGGATTTGGCATAAACTCAGATTTGACACACAAAGACACAAAGGAACATGTGTCCCCGGCAGCGACACCAATTTGATAATTGCTTTTTGTCGTGGTGGCTTTATAAAATAAAACTAAAGCTAACTATAGCATAGTGCAACCCTAGGTCATTCTTCTCAAGGAAACAGTGTGCTCAATTATGACTTAATATAGGAATCAGAGTTTTTTGCAAAATGCTAATAGTACGTATAATGTTGACTCTATCTCGAACATAGACACTAGACTCGGATTGGAGTCGGACTGGAGTCGGATAGAGCCAGTCTCAAATAAAGGTGGCTTAGACTCGATCTAAGCTAAGATGACTAACTCGAATGAATGTGAACAGGGGGTTTTGTTGCGGAAGCATAGAATATAACAGAAAGTAAACTAAGTAACGAAAGTAAATGCGACTAACTAGACTATGATATTTATTGTACCAACATAAAGGTTCAACAAGAAATCGGTTCTCGGTTCTCTTCTCAAGATTATTATTCCAAACCAACCTAGAATTCTTACAATAATCGTCGAACATTTGTTCGTTGCCAACCGAGGATTTACACAATCGCTACCTCATCAGTTGGTAGGGAGTATGTACGTGGTTGATTTTAGGTTCTGTTATCGATTACCTAATTAAGTTGTTAGATTGGTTCCAATTAGCCTAACCTAACGTGATCCATTCTTACAAATGCATAATCGCGACACAAGTAAGAGTAGATTAATGACAGGATTTGCAAGCAAGATATAAGGAAACACAAAACTAATTGTTATTGCTGAAACAGAGTATTGTTACAAGGTTATGTGAATTCCTGGATTCGCTTTCCACAACGAATGCCATGGAAGAACGATGATGGTTCACCAAGAATGGCTAGAGCACTAAGGATTCAATCCACCAGAGTGTGTCAACTATACTGAGCTATCTCCTCTAATAACCTCCAACTTTCCAGACTCTAAACCTGCACCTCCTCGATTGACGAGACGCCTTACTGAAGCACCATGCACCACCAAGGGAATGGAATGAGAGCGAAAGTGTGTGTGTGATACGATTGGTTTTTTGAATTCAATAACCACTTTACACAAGCTCATGCGCTCCTTTATATACACCCGCAAGGTTCCTTGCTATGCATGCCTCACCAAACTAACTCCTATCATAATTACAATTCCTAATTTTTCCTATCATCTCCCTAATGATTACATGCTTATACGTACCTTTGGAGTGGCTTGGCCTCCAAAACTGGACTTGGTTGGGAAGGGACGGTCTGGCTGGGACGAGTCCTTCTGGGCCGAGATGCTTCTATTAGGTCGAGACACTCCTGTAATTGGCCTGCAAAAAGAATCCAATCTTTTATTAGCTAAGATCCACAAATTAGCATAGATTTATGTTTTCCCTATTTCTAGGTCAATAATCTGAATCTTAGTTAAGATGCGATTCTTAATTACCAAATAGCCTCAACAATACTCATCTTAAGCCCTTGTGAGGTGTATAAAACATGACTTATCAGTTATTGCTTCAAAGTTTACGTTTATTTATGCAATGAAGTGACCATTCAGGCAGTATCATGTATTTGTCATATGTAGAATTATGTGATGATATTTTGTATACAAATGAAATTTATTATTTAACATTCACTTAACTTGTATACTATATGATATTTATTTTTCGACAAGAAAAAAAATAAACACATTGTCTTAAACAAATCAATTAAGAGTTTAATAAATTAAATAAATTCAACACAAGGTTGGATGATGTCATGTGATGCAGGTCATTACAACCACCATTGTCATCACCACCACCATGTTGCCACCACCAACATCATTGTGGCACCCTTTATTGCTCTAGCACTTAATCTTATAAATAAACAAATTAAAAAATAATTTGCCTTTATTTATATCAAATGTAAAGAGCTCACATTCTTAAAACTTAAAACATGTGAAAACAAGTTTGAATATAATACGAGGCACTCTAAAAGTCATATCCTCAAAATAAAACAATATAAAGCATAAATCCAATTCATAAATCTAGCCTCGATGTCACAACCTGTCCTCCCTACAAATCTACTAAAGAAAATGAAGTAATAAATAACAACATCTCAACCTTCAAGATCCTACTCAGCATCATCACTTGTAAGTGGCATTCAACCTAAACACAAACAAACATGCAAATATAAAGGACTGAGAATAAGTTTCACTACTATGCGGGAGTACCTTGACAAGGCTGAGCAGACCACACAACATATACAATATATAACAATAAAGGCACACTCGCAAGTAGACTGAGATATAATCACAATGTGTATTCCATGATAGAGATGTAACATATCTTCTACTTCATATGCATGTAGTAGTATCACAAATCAAAACAGTAAGCTAGGGTAATTTGCCTTCACTATTATTTGTTAGTCATACCATCTAGCATGAAATCATCTAATAGTGCATCAAGATCTACTCAACTTTCATTGTACACCCCAACTCGTGGGATCAAGCACGACCATTGGGTTACCGAGTAGCCCCTGGTAAGTCTAGTAACCTTACCAATTAGCTCATATCTACTTTCCTTTATAATCGTTGTATTACATGATGCATGTCACATAGTCATTTTAATAGTTTTTTTTATCATAGATTGGTCCAATGAGAGTTGTTCTCATCTTGCTAGGGCTCATCAACTTATCTAACAATCCACACAAAGTAGTGAACATCATCCTTACCTTTCAAAGGCCTAGGTAGCTCACTTGAGATGTGTCACTCAAGGCCATTTTTTCCCTTCTAGGACTAGGTAACTCATCATGGTGCCCACAACCCCTTAACCATATTTTATGTTCATTTCAGTGTAATCTATGCTTAAGTTTTAATTCATATCAATAACACAAATGTATACAATAATTTCAACCCAAAACATAGACAATTAACATTTCTTTAACATAGATTAGCAACAAGAATGCATTGAACTACACTATCGGGGCAAGCATAAATGTGCTCGTGCAAGATATATTACACAAGTGTACTTATTGAGCACAAGCGTGTCAAGCTTGAGCTTGGGCTTGCCAAGCTTAAGCATAGGTGTGCTCATCACTTTGGGGTCTACATAATTCTAGACGTTCGCCCAAAACAAAAGTTCAAAGGAACCTAATGATTCTTCTATATTCTTCACCAAAATGCACATATAATCTTTTCATACAAATTCATCAAAGTCAAAATATTGGCTACCTTATTTTTCCTAAGATATGCTTGACTCTAAGTCATTGATTAGATACATAGACAAAATCAATGCTTCCTAATCCTAGGATATCAATCTCCCCTTTAGAGACCACCAAGAGCATACATTTATCAACATAGTGGGTTAGGAGAGTAAACCTAATCCCTCTTCAAATATTGTCAAAAACATACAAAGATCAAGGTCCTAAGGACGACCCATCTACCCATAATCTTAACTTTTAAAATGAAATGAAGTTAATCAATTACTTAAAGGTTATCCCACTAGGACATTCGAGAATCATATATTAGTCTCTCACACTATTCTAGTGGTTTGATCCTCTTTTAGATACTTCTAAAATATATAGCTAAGGTCCTAGGGTCGACCCTTCTACTCACAATGCATATTAGTACCCGTATAATGAGATAAATCTCACTCCCCCTCTTATCTCGTGAGTAAAAATAGAAGAAAACAACTCCAAGGTTCTTGTTGATATTCCTCTAAAGTTTCCACCAAGGGTTCTCCTTTCTTTACTCTCTAGTATGAAATCCCATGTTTAGTAAAACTAACTTAGGAGTAAACCAACTCTGACATTTAAGAAAGTGTGTTAGGTTTTTACTTTAATGGCCCTACTATGTTTATGATTAAAATAAGCTTAAATGACCATTTTTAATTAATTTATTTATAAAACCCAATTTAAAATCTATAATATATTTTCTCAAAATATTATTTTTTTAATTTAATAATTAAACCTCTTGTTAATAATAATTAATAAAATGCAATATTTATAACAATAATAAATAAGATAAAAATCTAGGTGTTACAATCATTGTCATTATCATCATCACTGCTACCATAGTTACTAGCAACATTGATAGTGTCAACAACATTGGTGGTGGTGGTGGTAGTAATGGTAGTGGTGGTGAAGGCAATGACAACAATAGTCTCATAAGTGGTGTTTAATTGAGTTTTAATCTCAATGACAATTTTTTAATAGTAATCAGTAGACTATGATTAAAAGTTCTTATTTTCTCATTGTAATTTTTTTTTTATTTGAAAAGCTGTCAATATATATATATATATATATATGATGCACATCAAATGAAAATTCTTGTTGTTGCAAGAAATGAAAATTATTAATGTAGATCATACATCCATACATATATGAAAAATATCTAATGAGAACTATAAATATAAATCGTTATATCATGTTTCAATAAACAAAATTAATATAAAAATATACATAATTTTTTAAGTGATCATGTAACCTTGACTAATATTAATTTTAACTATCTATATATGATTGTATGTCATATGGATATATAGAAATATGAAAATATATCAAATGAGAAGTACAAATATAATCATATTTAAATGGTTAAAATTATAAAAAAAAATACTTAATTGTACTTTTCTGTTGCCTTAGTTTAGTGCATGAGCAATTTTGGTAGTCATAGTTTTAATTGTTTGATTTTGGTTTACACATTTAAAAAAATTATCAATTTTAATGCTCGTAGTTTTATTACTTGATTTTGAGTCCTATATTTAAAAAATGAGCAATTTTAGTCTACATATTAAATAATTTAATTTATAAAAATAAATAATTAATGTTGTATTAGATATTTATGTACTATTAATTATCTATTAAATAATTAATATCACATTTAGAAATTACTAGTTTTAGAAACTGCTAGTTTTAGTCATCGACATAAACGTTGTTAAAGGTTTTTTTGACACACCGAACAATGTTTAACTCAACAAATATATTGTGTGTTCACTTAACGACATTTGTTGAGTCAGACATTGTTTGTCACGTCGGAAAAACCTTTAATGACATTTACGTCGAGGAAATAAAACTATCAATTTTTGAAATTGAAAATAAAAAATAAAAATTTTAATTTGGAAGACTAAATTAAAAAATGACCTAAATTTAAGGAACTAAAAACATATAATTATAAAAATTAAATAATAAGTTAATGGTAGTACTAAAACTACACATTTTTCAAATGTATAAATCAAAATTGAGTCATTAAAACTACAATGACTAAAATTATTCATTTTACAAAATATGTGAATAAAAAATAAACAATTAAATTATTGAAACTAAAATTGCCAATATACTAAACTAAGAGGATGAAAAGTGTTATTAAAAAAAATAAAAATTTCATTTTATAAAGTTTAAATCAACTATTGATTCATAGAGAGAAAGCAAGAGAGATTAATATTTTTTTTATTAATGTAATACATGAGATTATTAATCACAGAAATATAAATGCGAAACTCATTTAATACTCTTAACTATTTATACAAAATAAAAAGCATGTATTTACTCTTTAATTAATATGAGCGAGATTAATATTTTTATTAATGTAATACATGAGATTATTAATCACAGAGATATAAATGCGAGACTCATTTAATACTCTTAACTATTTATACAAAATAAAAAACGTGTATTTACTATTTAATTAATATGAGCGAGGTTAATATTTTTTATTAATTAATGTAATACATTAGATTATTAATCACAGAAATATAAATGCGAGACTCATTTAATACTCTTAACTATTTTAACAAAATAAAAATAAAAGTGTATATTTAATCTTTAATTAATATGAGCGAGATAATATTAATATTATTCAATGAGTAACTATATATGATAGAGTTACTAGTAATAAAGTATTTAAATTCTAATTATTCAACTATTAAATTAATCTTTTATTTAATAGATCTAGTTTATAAATATTTAAAGTAAAATATTATCTAATAGATCTAGTTTATAAATATAATATTTTAATATTTTCGTTAAAATTCTATGAGTTCTTGCTAAAAAAATAACTTATTCTCAAAATGTTATTTATATTACCACTTATTTAAAATTTTAAATATTATATTGTACGTCTTCCTTGTATTATTCTTCTTTTAACATGATTTTTTTATATTAAATGTCAAAATTTGAATCCTTAATATTTTGACTAAGTGACAAAAATAGCTACTACTTGTACTATAATTTTTTTTTACTTATAAAAATCCTAGTTCATAAAATTTATTTTAAACATTTTCTTCAATTGTACATATTTTATCATATATATATATATATATATATATATATATATATATATATAAATAAATAAATAAAGCATTTTATCTTTTAATTATTACTTTATTATGCATTATGTTAAATTTAATTATATACTTAAAAATTTTTAATTAGTGTAATTTTCACTAAAAATGTTTTAAAATAATAAAATTACAAATATTATGAATATATAAGTAAAACAAAATTACAAACAAGTACTAATGTAGTATTTAACTAATGTTATTAGTATTGTATTTTATAAAAATATTTAAATAAATTAATAATTTTCCTATATAATATTAATTATTATATTTATTAAATTTAATACATATTTAATAAACGAATATTATTTAATAATATATTTAATAAATATATAATATTTAATAAATGTAAACATAGTTCTTGTAGATTAAATGTACAAATTTTTAAATTAATATATGTATATTAAAATAAATTGTAATACTAAGAAATTTAATACATATATATTAAAATAAATTTATTATTTTTATTGTATTGTATTCATTATTATATTTATTAAATTTAATATATATTTTATTTTAATAATATTATTTTATATTTATTAAATATAATATATGTATTAAATTTAATAAATTTAAAGTTAATATATTCATATTAAATGCAAAAATTTTAGTATTTTTATAAATATTTAAATAAATTTATAATTTTCTTATATAGTATTGAATATTGTATTTATTAATTTTAATATATATCTTATTTCACCAATATTATTTAATATAATATATTTATTGAATTTAATAAATTTAAAGGAAATACATGTATATTAAATGTCTATATTTTAAAATTATTTTATTATATTAAAATTTTATTATTAAATAAAATGTAAATTTAATACATATATAAACTAAAATATGATTGGTATTTTTCTGATGTAGTATTAATTATTATATTTATTAAATTTAATAAATATTGTATATAATTTCAAGAATATTATTTATTATTATATTTATTAAATATAATATATGTATTAAATTTAATAAACTTAAATTTAATATATGTATGTTCAATGTAAATTTTTAAAAATTAATCTATTTATATTAAAATTCCTTTATAAAATAAAATTTAAATACTAAATTTTAATTTATATAATATTATTAGTAAAATGTTTAAATAAATTAGTAATTTTATTATATAGTATTGATTACTATATGTATTAAATTTAATATATATTTAATATCACGTATATTATTTAACATTATATTTATTAAATATAATATATTTAATAAATGTTAATATAATACATGTATATTAAATGTAAAAATTTGTAAATTAATCTATGTGTATTAAAAGTTTTATTATTAAATAATATGTAATTAGTAAAAAATTTAATCGTGCATATTAAAATAAAATTTGTATATTTCTTATATAGTGTTAATTATTACATTTAATAAATTTAATATATATTTAATTTCAACAATATTATTTAATATTATATGTATAAAATTTAATAAATTTAAAATGTTTTATTAAAAAGGAAATTTTGAACCTGAAAAATAAAGATTATATGTTTTGATAAATGAATCATGTTTTCAATACTAAAGACGTGCACAGTGTAACACTCCAATTTTTATTATATTTAATTATTGGTGGTAAATATTATATTTTATTAATTATTATTATAAGTAGTTTATTTGTTTTATAATTAAATAAATATTTTTTTGTGAAAAATATAAGTTAGGTTTTAATTAATTAAATCAAGAAAAATAGGATATTTAAATATAGTAAAAGTTTTAGTCCCCAACGGACAACATAAGTTTGTGTCTCACTTTTTTTCCTATATAAAGAAGTGAGATAACTTAAATCTCACATCAGGCAATATAAGCTCATGCATCATCTCCTTCTCTTATATAAGGAATTGGATAACAAGCAAAGGAAGGCAAGAGAGTTTCCAAACAAGTTTGGATCGATGTAAAGCATCGAACCAAAATAGTTTAAATTTTCTCTCAAAATATAAAGCTTTGGTGAGGTTTGTGGGATCCTTTATTTAGGTTTTGCATGGGTTATTAGTGGAACTGCAAGGCGCATTTTTTAGCTATATAAAGGAGAAACCAGAAAAACTGGAAATATCTCTACTGAGTTAATTTCTCTAAACACGTTATTGCAACAAACTAGATTGAAGGATAAGAGGAAAACATCTAAAGGAAACTCTAGAGGAACAAGAAGAATGATCACGAGGAACGTATTCTCTACGTCTACGCTTCTATAGGTAAAGGAAGGAAGAAACCTCGCTTAGGGCATGAGTATGACTGTGGGTAGGAGAGGAGTCGTCCCTAGGACCCCGAAGTGTGAGGGATTATCCCTAGGACCTCAAAGTGTGTATATTCTTTTAGTTAAGATGAACTGACACCTTGTGGCCATGGATTTGGTAGTTTCTCCTAAACCCCAAAGTGTTTGTTCTTGGCATTCTCTAAAGGGTATTGAGCTCCCTAATTTATTGAGTCTTGTTTGTGTAATAAGTTGTGTGTGCAACTATTTATGTTTGCATAAGGTAGAAAAACCATATGTTCCCCTTAGGTTCGAAACTTCGGACAAGAATCCAGGAGGTTTCGATAGTAGGCCATCGAGCATGGTCGTGCAAAACCTATGCAAGCCTGTGCAAACTGTACATGCCCATGCAAGTTCTGTGCATGCCCATGCAGAGTCACACCAATTGTGCATGCCCGTGTTGCCCTATCTGTGTCGTATGAATCTTAGGTATCCAACTGTATTTGTTGTTTCTCTATTAACCTATATGCTTGTGTGAATTATACTGCTAAATTATTGTTGCATCAAGAACGACAATATGACGTGTAAAAATGGTAAAGGAAAATAAGAAGGGAGACCTAGTCTATGACAGACGATAATGGCCTTTTATATGGACATTTATCCTGTGGGTACCTAAGCCTAGGAGAAGCTAGAAGGGTACTCATGTAAATAGTTAAGGAAAACAAGAAAGGTGATCTAGTATGTGACAAATGAGCATGGCCCAAATGGACGTTTTTCCTCCGGGTACCGGAGCCTATGAAGGGCTAAAAGGTAACTCATGTGAGTGGGATGAGGTACCTAGGCCCAAAGGGGTGAGAATAGTCCTCATCAACCCAATTTGAGAAAAGAGAAAATAATAAATTAATTAAACCTCATCATCATGCATCATGTAATGAAACTGGTGTGAAAGGAATGTAGAAGAGAACTTAAGTGGTAATGTCACTAGACCTCTTGGCTACTTGGTACAGATTTGTTCCAGTAGTCGTGACTGATCCCATGTGTTGAACTTGTTGATGCAAGCTGAGTAGTACCTAACACCAAAGGGACATCACGCTAAAGTGGCATGGCTAACCATACAGACGAACATTAGCAAGGTTGTCCCTAGCCCACTTCTTGAGTTAGGAATGCATTTATTCGTAGCATTCATGTGCATACTTGTTTGTCCTTGTCTGTTAAGTGTGTTTGCGATTGCTTGTTATTGTTAATTGCATGACAAAGTTTTCGAATCTTCTAAACCTGTAATTAATTGTGCATGTATCCTACTTATGGTGTGCTCGTACCATGAGCTTGAGTAAGGAATATTTTTCACACCCTTTTTGTTTGCATTATTTGTGTTTGGGTTGAACATCATTTGTAGATGATGTTGAGTAGGAGCATAAGGTTTGAGCTGCGATTCCTCAGTTGTTGTTGCCTTTTACTATTTCCTTTTTGTTTTTCTTGTTTTATTTGGTATGCTCTGATAGGACATGTGACATCGAGGTATTTTATTTATGTAATTACATTAGAACGGTTTGTATACTATAATGTTTAGAACTTGGCCTTTGGAGTATTATTAGAGATGTGTGTTTGTTTCAATTATAGTATATGATCAAATTGTTTCTCACTCTATTTTTGTTTGCATTGTTTGTGTTTAGGTTGAATGCCACTTGGAGGTGATGTTGAGCATGATTCCTCAGTTGTTGTTGTCTTTTACTATTTCCTTTCTGCTATTCTTGTTTTATTTGGGTTACGCTCTGATTGGACATGTGACATCAAGACACTTTATTTATGTAATTATGTTAGAAAATTTTGTATACTGTGATGTTTAGAACTTTGCCTTTGGAGTGTCATTAGAGATGCGTATTTGTTTCAATTATAGTATATGATCAGATTGTTTGTAAATCTTTTACCACTAAGTTATTTCTTATCTATATCATTATATATCAAGGGTAGAGGGTGTCACACATCATCTGTCCTATCAAACGATATTAGGAGTTATATAAGTAAAACCCAGTTTGTTGAAACAAAAAAATCTTATCTTAATAAATGATAGCTTATATTTAAAATGCAACATTTCATTAAAGTATTCTTTTAGAAACATAAATACCCTTAACAAGTGTTTCAAGTTATATCTTTTGATGCAAAATGAAAAGTTGTCACATCAAGACTCTCTTACCAATAACTTTCTTACCAATAACTCTGATCAATGTAATTTTTCAAATATAGCAAAGTGAAAACCATCTACTTAAATCTACCTAAAAGGATATAAGCACACTACTTTATCACATCAAAAGTAACTAGTTGGTAAAAAATATGCGTTTAATGCATGCATTAAATGATCCAATGTTTCTATAGACCTTAAAAGAAGAATATCAAATTCATAAGAAATAACTTTGAAGACCTTCAACATATACAAATCTTCAAGAAGTTCTATAAATAGCTTGAGGATAGAAGAACAACGAGTTACTAGAGTTACTTTTGACACTCTTTACCCTCTCTAACATTTGTACTTATAATTTATTTATTCCAAAAGGTAAAGAGTTCATATTCTCCCAATAACTAAAAAGTATATTCTGCCTGAATCTAACTAGGATTCGTGGTGGTAGAGAAATAGGACCTCACATTCTTAAATAATGCAGAAAACAAATCAAATACAAAAGGATGACACTTCAAAGGACTTATCCTTAAATTCAAACCTAATAAATCCAATTCATAAACCTAACCTCGATGTCACAACCTATCAGAGCGTCCCAAGATAAAGCATAAATAAAACCATAAGGCACAATGACACTAGTCTTCACGCTATAACTCTTCATCACTAAGTAACATTCAACCTAAACACAAATAATACACAACAAAAGGAGTGAGAAATGCATCTCACTTAGCTCATGGTGCAAGTACAATGTAAGTAGCACTTACACAGCACCGTAAAAAACATAACAAATTATAATAATTACACAAAGACATTTATTCAAATACATATGAATGATAATGACACAACCTAGTCTCTACTCCATATGCATGTGGTATCAATCTATCACTAGGAATGAATTGGTGATAACACGACTCAACCTTTTGGTTAACTTGTGTCATACTAGTATGATATCCTCTAGTATCACGTCAAGATCAACTTAGCTTGCATGTATGCTTTGCCCCGTCGAATTAGAATTAGAAGTAAAAGAAACTATGTATTAATTGAATTAAATTATACAATTTCTAATCTCTCTTTTTATAAGGTAAATGTCAACTACCTAAAGATATTATAACTAATAACAAATTAAAAAGATAACTAGATAATATGCGATATTCACGATCTCCTAGTGAGATATTTAAATATTTGTAACCACTTAATATAATAAGATATTTAGATGTTTGTAACCTCTTGATAAGTTACCTACTATATCTTATCAGATATTTACAATATCTCCAATACTCCCCCTCAAGTTGGTAAATGAATATCAATCATTCATAACTTACCATTGAGTGCTTGAAATCTAGTTGCAGGGAGCCCTTTGGTGAAAACATCTGCCACTTGGAGTCCTGTAGGAACATCTGCTGTGACTATAAGTCCACTGTGTCTAACTTCTCTTTAATGAAGTTTCTGTCAATCTCAATGTGTTTTGTCCTATCGTGTTGAACTGGATTATGGCCAATACTCATAGCTGAGTTGTTGTCACAAAACAACTTTATAGGTCCCTCATATTTTACTTTAAGGTCATCAAGAATAATCTTCATCCACAATCCTTCACATATACCATGTGCCATGGCTCAGAATTCTACTTCTGCACTAGACCGAGCAACCACATTTTGCTTTTTGCTCCTCCAAGTTACTAGATTTCCTCCCATAAACATACAATATCTGAAGGTGGATCTTCTATCCACAACCGGTCCTGCATAGTCTATATCTGTATATATTTTCATGGACAATGTTCCTTCTTTTCTAAACAATAGTCCTTTTCCTAGACTTGCCTTCAAATACTGGAGGATCTTTTCAACTATCTAAAGGTGTCTTTCCCTAGGATCATGCATAAATTGGCTGGCCACACTAACAGCATAGGCAATATCTGGCCTAGTGTGGGATAGGTAGATCAATTTCCCTACTAATCTGATATTGGGACTTCTTTATGATTGGACTTTTCTCACACTCAATCCTATGGTTTTGTTCAATAGGTACCCCTAAGTTTTTGCATCCCAATTTTCGTGTTTCTTTGAGGAGATCGAGTACATACTTCCTTTAGGAGATAAAGATACCTTGTTTGGAATATGCAACCTCAATCCCAAGGAAGTATTTAAGCTTTTGTAACTCCTTCATTTCAAATTATGTTGCCAGCTTTTCTTTCAAAGTTAGTTTTTCAATCTCATCATCACCTATAACAATCATATCGTCTACATAGACTAGGAGAAGGGTGAGTTTACCATCAAGAGAATGTTTTATAAAAAGAGTATGATCACCTTGACTCTACCTGTATCCTATGGATATCATGACTTGAGAAAATCTTCCAAACCATGCTCTGGGAGACTGTTTAAGTCCATACAATAGCCTTTTTGAGTTCTACATACCTTGTTCTTTTCATTATGAGAACAGAATCCTAGGAGAATCTCCATGTAGACTTCTTCTAGGTCTCCATGAAGGAAGGCATTTTTAACATCAAACTATTACAAGTTCCAGCCAAAGTGGGCGGCTAAGGAAATAATAACTCTTACCGTGTTCATCTTTGCTACAAGGGAAAATGTTTCCGCATAATCTATTCCATAAGTTTGTGTATAGCCTTTAGCAACCAATCTTGATTTGTATCGCTCAAGGGTCCCATCAAATTTACACTTTACAGTGTATATCCATCTACAGCCTACAACTCTTTTGTCTTTGGGTCTATCAACAATCTATCAAGTTGAGTTTTTCTCTAACACCTCCATCTCTTCTTTCATTGCTTGAACCCAATTCTCATCTTTCAAAGCTTCCTGTACTGATGTAGGTGTTTTGATTGCATCAATGGCAACAATAAAACATTGATGTTATATAGAGAGATGGTCAGTACAAACGAATTGAGAAATAGGATACTTGACACATGATCATTTCCCTTTCCTCAAAGTAATAGGCATGTCATCAATAACATCCTCAATGGAGTTATCAGGAATACTTACCTCTAGCTCAGACAATTGGACTTGCTCCTCAATGGAGTTATCAAGGATACTTACATCCGGCTCAGACATTTGGACTTGCTCTAGGACTAGAGTGGGTTTCGTAACTTCTTGAACTTGAACTTGAACATCCTAAGTAGGAAAAGGTAATAACTTGATGATAGGCTCGACTTCTAGATAACTCCCCCCTGAAGTGGAGGACAAACAAAGTATGATAGTATTTCATGAAAAGTAACATCTATTGAGACAAAGAACCGACGACTCAGAGGATGATAACACTTAAAACCCTTTTTTTTTTGAGGGATAACCAATGAAAACACATTTGATATTTCTAGGATCTAACTTCCCTTGATGTAGATTATGAGAGTGGAAAAAGGCAACACACCCAAAGACACGACTTGGTAAGCTTAACATTAAGGGAGAAGAAGGAAAGAAGGATAACATATATTTAATTGGACTAATACTGTTTAAGACCCAAGTGGGTAACTTATTGATGAGATAGGTAGCAGTTAGGATAGCTTCTCCCCAAAACAGACATTTGGAAGTGGAGGGCTCTAGCAACCTCAAGGAAGTGGCGATTTTTCCTTTCTGCAACCCTATTTTGTTGGGGAGTATTCACACACGTCAGTTCATAAACCACACCATTATCTTTAAGTAACTTGAAAAACTCAAGATTTATAAATTTAATACCATTGTTTGACCGTAATCTTTTAATGGATTTATTAAATTGATTTTTGACAAGACGGAAAAAATTGACAAATATTTAACAAACCTCATATTTATGTTTCATAAGAAATATCCATGTCACACGGGTACAATCATCAATAAACGATACAAACCACTTAGCCCCCGATATAGAGTTACTAGCTAGCCCCCACACATCAAAATGAATAAGGTCAAAAGGTTCAAGACTTTTATTAGTACTAGGAGAAAATGTTGCACGATGATGCTTTGAAAACTGGCAAATATCACACTTAAAGGACTCGACAGACTCTTTTGTAAATAAATGTGGAAACATTGTCTTAAGTAACCCAAATGGTGGATCTCCAAGATGTTTATGGTAAAGCTAAATTTGAGAAGCTGCCCAAGTTTCTGAGGTTGCCTGTTGACTAGAAGGCAATTTTCCTTATTGGTGTTGTTACCTATCTTTGTATGTTGTAAGTAGTATAACCCACCCTGCTCTTTAGCAACTTCAATCGTCCTCCCTATTGTAAGTTCCTAAATAACACAATGAGAACGAAAAAAATGTCACTGCACAGTTCCAATCTTGTATAAGTCTATGAATGGAGATAAGGTTGTTAGCTAGTTTTGGAACATGAAGAACATTGTGTAAAGATAAAAAGGAGTGAAGTTTGACGTTTCCAGATCTAGCAATAGGAACATGATCTCCATTAGCAACAGTAATGAGTTGATTTTTGGATACTTTAAGGTATGATGTAAAATATGAAGGAAACGGGGTCATATGATCTGTTGCCCTAGAATCAAGGATCTAGATGCTTCATGGAACTAAACTAGAAATATTGAAGAAACTATTACCATTCATGATCACACCACATGAGCCAAGAGGCTTACTTGTTGAGTTTAGGAGGACTCGAAGGCGGTCCATCTCCTCCTTACTAAAGGCTTGAATATCCTGGTCAAGTTGCGAGGTAGAAGGATGTTCAACTATATTCTCCATATCAGAGGTTGTTTGATTCAGCCACATTTGAGTTGAGCCTTTATTTCCACTCATTCGTTCAAGAACTTTCTCCTTTCCATAACACTTGTAGTAGGTATCCTTGGTATGTCCTGATCATTTGGAATATGTACAGTATTCTTCACAACTACTCTTTGTGAAGGGTTTTTCTTAAGAGGTTGATCTTTTTTTGGGACCTTTTCATTTGCAGATCCTATGTTGGAGTTTCCTTTATCAAGCATGATTGATCATCGAGTTTCTTCACTCCACACAATAAAAAATACCTCAGACAAAGAGGGAAGCTTCTCCTAACCTAGAATCTGAACCCGAATAGGTTCATATTCATAATTCAAGCCATGAAGGATCTTAAAGATTCTCCCCCTTTCAACGAGCCCAGTGTATGCAATAGAATCAAATTCGCACATCTTCAATCCTTGGTACTGGTCCAACTTGATCCATTCAGAGTCCCATAGTACTTTGTTATAGAGAGGGTTCCTTGTCTAGAGTTGAAGATTTTGCTTTCAATATCATAGCAAGCAGTAGAGTCATTTTTCATTGAATATGTCTCAATGAAATTCTCCCATATCTCATGTACGGAGGAATAGAACATATAATTTCGGCTTATTTCCGGAGTCATAGAGTTCCATAGCCATGTTATAATGAGAGAATCCTTATCATCTCATGCTTCAAACTTTGGGTCATCTCTAGGTAGGTTGTTTCATTCAATATGACTTAACTTCTTACGCCCTTTAAGAGTAATACGAATATACTGTGCCCATTGTAGATAATTGCGGTTGTCAAGGCGATAAGAACTCACCAAATTTGGATGTTCATTAGGTCCCAAGGTAATGACTTTGTCTTCTACCATTATCATCGATAGTTGGGAACAACAAAGATGATTTTGACTAGTCTCGCACCGACGTGTGAGTCTCGTTAGAGGATAGTAGTTTACTAAAGTGAGGTAGTAGAAACAGAGCTCCCAAGATCTGGAGCTCTAATACCAAATTGGAAGTAAAAGAAACTATGTATTTATTGAATTAAATTATACAATTTCTAATCTCCCTTTTTATAGGGTAAATGTCAACTACCTAAAGATATTATAACTAATAACAAATTAAAAGATAACTAGATAATATGCGATATTCACGATCTCCTAATGAGATATTTAAATATTTGTAATCACTTAATCTAATAAGATATTTAGATGTTTGTAACCTCTTGACAAGTTACCTACTATATCTTATTAGATATTTACAATATCTCCAACAATCAGACATAACCATTATAGGTTAATTACCAAGTAGTCCCAAGAGGTCTAGTAACTTTACCAATTCAAGTTCGTATCCACTTCCCTATGCACTTGTCTTTAATAAATCATGCATTACATATCTAGTCTTATTGTTTTATTTTTCACAAATTAGACTGATGAGGATCATTCTCACCCCCTCTGCATTTAGGTATCCCATCCAAGATCAACAATAATAAGTAAGTATCATTCTTGCCTTTTGGACTAAGTCACTCACTTGACGAGTGACACTCGAGCTCATTATTGCTATCTCTTAGCCTATGTAACTTGATGACACTCATCCTCATTAACTAGATTCTCAATTTATATATCATAATTCTTTATGCAATACTTCTATATCAACACATATACACCTAGTATAATTTAAGCATAACTCAACATTCATGAATTTTTGATAATATAGCTAACCACATGTATAGGTATGCTTTCACAAAATCAAACATCCTAGTATGGAGAGTTTAATCTCCCCTTCAAAGACATCCAAACAACCAAATACTGCAATTATGGTTCTAAAGGAAACTTCTTAACCCACAATCACGAGGTTAAAAACCTTGTACTCTACCAACTGAGAGAAACAGATAAATATGATAGATTGGGGTTCTAGGAAGAACCAATTAACCCATAATCACAAAATTAAGAGTCTTGTACTCTATTAATTGACAAAAACAAGCAACTACAAACAAATAACCAAACACTTTGTCAATTGACAGAGGTAATCAAACACAAACAACTAACTAGCAAATAATTGAACACTCTATTAATCGACATAGGCGAACAAACATAAGAAACCAATATGATTGAGTATTCTGTGAATTGACAAAGGCAATAAAAAACAAGCACTCAACGAGAAAACAGCCAAACATTCTATCAATTGACAGAGATAATCAAACACAAACAACCAATTTAAAAACAACTAAACACTCAATTAATCGATGAAGGCAGTCAAACATACAAAACCAATGGACAAACTTGATGAGGCAATCAAACACAAGCACCTAACAAGAAAACAATTCCATAAGAGAGTTTAAAATAAGTGTTTCTAGCACACTAAAGATTGTGCTAATTCTCATGTCTTATAGCGTCAGAATTGGTTAAACTAGATTATTTAAATATTTATCGATTGTTAAATATTTCTTATATCTAAACATAATATTTTTCAAATATAAATAATATATTTTTAAATATTTTTCTATATCATATTTAAAAAGTTTGTTAAATATCTATTATTAATCATAAAGATAATATAAATATTTTTTCAAATATCTAAAAGTTGTTATTCCAATTCAAATATTACTTCTTCTTTAAACCTATTTTTTCAAAATACAATCTATTTAATTTTTCATAAAATATAATTATTTAAAAAATAATAAATCATCACAACCAATTATTTAATACAACAATGAAAATTGGAGTGTTACACGTTTCCTCGTCTTTTTCCGTACTACGTGGGTTCCATTTTTCGTATTTTGCAACTAAAATTCGATTCCAAAGTGACTCAATCAAGCTCCACTAGCATTATCCATTTCTAATTTTCCATGAGTGCTAAATTAAACAATTCAAAATCTCAACACTTAGCCCTCCCTCTTGCATTGGTTTGCACACTTTTTGCCAACTCATCACCCAAGCAGATTCTCCCCTACCCTCACTCCCCTTTCTGTGCTTCATTTGGGTTAGATGTATAAAAGATTTTGCTTCTATCAACTATGAAGTCTCTTGCTTATGATGGCTGGTTCATCAAACTCTATGCCATTGAATTGGAAAGGCTTCATGGTGAACTCTTTGATCATGTCAAAGAAGCACTGCCATTATCATAGGACCCTGAGGCCTTGGATTGGTAAGAACCCAAAACTACACACGTTAACAATTGATATAATAACCATTAATCATTGGTTCAAATTGTAGTAAGTAACTAGTAACTAGTTAACATTTTTGAATTACTTATGAATATATGGTAAGTTATTTTCTCATCATTTTCATGGTGTTGAATTACAGTCATAGTCGTAATTGCACTCGGGTTGCATTGCAGGTGCAATGGTGGACAAATGAAATGACAATTATCGTGGTGATATAATTACAAAGCCTCAAAATCTGCCATTGCTATTCCGAACCACTCAAACATTGTTATTGCGATTGTGGACACAATTTAAAACTATGATCACTTTCTATGAAGATACTGCTCTTTAAAGTGTGATTTCATGATTTCTCTCTCACACACACTATTTTTTTTTTCAGGTATTTTTTGTGGTTACTAAACTAGAAACAGTGGTGGAGTGTATTTTACAATATTAATTGTCTCAAAAGCAATTTTAGGAACTTTGTTAGGAGGGTAAGGAATTCATGATGACAAAATTGCAGGTACGTGGTAAATTCAACATGTTATTCGTTTATAAATACTATGTTTTATATATATATATATATATATATATATATATATATATATATATATATATATATATATATATATATATATATATATATATATATATATATATATATATGCTTTCATGATGCACATTCGCGACTTGAATTCTTAATTTATTATCATAAATTTCTTAGCTATCATGTTGATAAAAATTAATTTTTTATGGCATAGTTAAGATGATTTATTATGTATTGAGATAATTCATTTTCAAAATCTATTTGAATTCGTAAAGATTACGCCATCAATAGGAATTCACTATAATTTAAATTCTCCGAGGAAAATTATGTTTTCACTATAATATATTAATTGCGTTGAAAATGTCAAACATAACAATCTTCTGTACAAATTTACATTCACGCGCCTTTTACATTTTTCCTATTTAAGCCATTTAGTGCCATTGTATTGTTTTTTGAATGATTATGATTGTGTACAATTGTGAAATTTTGTATCTATACCATAAATTTTGATAAGGTACAAACTATTTAATGTTTATACAGAAAATATAAATACAAAATTTTACACATAAAAATTTAACATGAACAAACTTATTCGTCTCATGTAATATATGTGTACGTGGTATCATTTTTCATATTAAAAAACGGGCTATGTATACTTCCAATTAATGACTATTTAAGTTTGCAAATCACATGATTATAAGTTTTCTTTCTCTTCTGCATATGAAAAGAGAAATAAATGGAGTGCTAATTTTGATAAAAAGAAAATAAGTGAAATATAAAAGAATTAGATTTAAATAGAAGTACTTCTGATGTCATGCCAACAGACATAAAGTATGAATCTTGATATTTTCGTACTAATAGTTTTTATATTCATTGAAAGATAAAATATTTTATTCTCCTCATTTTTCTCTTTTTGCTACTAATGTGTGATAGTTTATAAAGATAATGTAAAATTGCACAGAAAATGGGCGTAAAAAGAAACATTTTTCAACTAGAACTAAGTTTTATATTTTCATATATTAGAATTAAAGTACTTATAAACATGTATTTTTTTTCTTTAATCTCATTTCTGTTTTTTTTTCTATCATATCTATCACTTTTTTCTATTTTTTAATTATCTTTCTCTTATTGTTTTACATATAAACATGTACTTATCATTATTTAATTATTTCTTTCCATTTCCCATTACATTTATCACATGTACAATTAAAGTATTTAAAAACGTGTTTGAATAAAGAGTGTAGCTTGTCTTCAAAAATAATGTGATTGTTCTCATTTCATTGTATATTCTTTCATTTTCAAATATTAGCACAGAACTTCATTTGCCTACTAAAGGGAGTATTATTTTCAAAAGTTAAAACATGCAGTTGTCTCATGACAAATAGGGGATCGTCGATGCATCATTGGAGAATTAGTTTTTTCCTTCCTACTATCGGGTTGTCTGACCATTGGGTTGTTTAATTACCAGAATGCCTAACAATTACTCTAAGATTGTTTTCTAATAATATTTAATTAATTGCATCATGAAGTTAACTTTTGTTCTTGATTAAGTTCATTTGGTAAGCCATAGGAGGAGGTGTAGTTGATTTGGTAATCCATTGGCTTAATTCCTTAATTCAATTAATACAGTGATTAGTGAATGGTCACAAACTCCAAAAGTAACAACATTTGTTGCAGATGAAAGGAGTAAATATGTTGCACTCTCTTTTTTAATTTAAACATTTAAGATACTTCATTATATGACTCTTCATTTTATTTACTTTGTTCTTTTATGTTTCTTTTTATAAGAAAAAACAATTTATTTCTATAGTAAAGGACTACTCAGACCTAATTAATATACAAAGCTTACTCTTATTTGTTTTAATATCTTCTATTTTAATTAACATTAATATACATATTTAACTGTTTCAATTAAATTTGCTTGTTTCTTTTGATATGAACAGTTCTAATACCCCAAACTAGGATGCAAAAGCTACTTTTCTTGGTTCCATCTATGTGACAGCCATGGTTAAGAATAATTTGGAAGATACTGCGAAGCCTCCTACTACATTCGTGGTTTTCACTACTTCTCTTTCGTTGGAAGTCTCCCCAAGTTGATTGTTCAACTTCCTTCGTCATGAGAACTTAAAAACCAAGGTATGCTCAATAATCTTATATTTTCTTATAAGCAAACAAATATTATTATGGTTTAGATATAAGGAGAACTCTAACCTTCAGTGCTACATATTTAACTTTCAGTAACATTTAATTAGTTAGATTTGTTAAAATTTTAATAATAAATCTATTTAGTAACATTTACAAAATTAAATCAATCATTAAATCGATCATTATTTTATTTTTTTATAAAAAAATTACATCGATAGGTGGTTAAGTTTTTTTTAATTATTTATATATAAATTATTGGTCACTAATTCGATTGTTAATTTTGAATTTTTATTTTAAACAATTTGATCACTAATTCAGTGGCTAATGTTTGAATTTTTTAAAAATTGGTCGCTAATTGGTCACTAAAACTGTTTTTTTTAAACTAGATCGATGGGCGGTCGGTCGGGTGATGGTTGGAGGAGGGAGGAGGTCTATCAAAGGGAATGAGGGAGAAGGGATAAGAGAGGGAGGAAGGATAAGAGAGGGAGGAGAAAAAGGAGAGGATGAATGAGATGAAAAAGAGGTGGTGGTGGCGGTGGTGGAGGAGAGAAAAGAGGAGAGGAGGATAGAGAATAGAAAAGAGAAGAGGAAGGAAGGAAGGAAGGGGAAGCGGCGAAGGTGGTGGCGGCAACAGCAACGGAGGTGGCGGCGGCGTAGTGGAGGGAGAGAATGAAAGGTATAAGGAGGGAGGGGAGAAGTGTTTAAATAAATAAAAGTAGGAAAAAAAAAAGAGGGTAAACATTTTTGAATTTTTGAAAACCGTCGCTAATATTTTTCGGTTATAAATCAATAAATAATACTGGTCACTAAATTGGTCGCTATTATATTTAATTTTATTTTTAAAAAAATAAATTTGGTCATTAAATTAGTCGCTATTTTATTATTTTTAAATTTATAAAATGGATTCCGTTTATAAATCGATCGCTATTATGTTTAATTTTGTTTTTTAAAAAAAATAATTCAGTCACTAAATCGGTTGCTATTTTATTATTTTTAAATTTTAAAAAACAGATTTTGTCGCTAAATCGGTCGCTATTATAATTAGTTTTATTTAAAAAAACGCTATTATGTAATGTAATACTGAAAGTGTTAGTGACGGAATGAGTTTGTCGCTAATGCAGTAGCTAAGATTAAAACATCTTCTCTCCTCGCAAAATCGATGGCTATTAGCGACCGAATTATTTCAATCGCTAAATCATACTTTTTTCTTAATAATGATTTCTTAGATCTTCTTTTACTTCTCTACACATTTAGTACTTGAAATCAAGATCATCAAATTTGTAACTTTTGATGATCTTGAAATTAATTAAGAGCATGAGAAAAGAACAATACTAAATTTATCATAATTAATTATTATAACAAAATACTAAAATTTCTATTAAATTTGTAACATCCTATTCTCTTAGAACTCAAGGAGTTGTACAACTTTACAACTAAAACAAACTTCCATATAGTGGGAGGTATGTAACTTCAACATCGTTTTTTACAAGTGCTTTCAAGATCCACTTTAAAGAACATTCACATTAAAAAGGTGTTCATATTCAATCCAATTCAAAATAAAACTACAAAATTGATCAAAAAAAATTAAAAATTGAAAAAAAAAATATTTTTTAATTGTTTTGAATTGTTCTTTTGCTCAACTGATCAGACGAGATCAAATTTTAGATTTAGTTTGTAAAACTAAACCAATTCAAAACCAAATCGTTATTTTTAATAGAGATAGATTATTATTTCACATGAAACTTTTATATATTTTTTGTTATTTTACCAATATTTTTATTATACTCTTTTCATATATGCAACCAGTATAGCATAATTATATATGCTTTATTCTTGCTTATAAAAAAGATTATATACTTCATTCTCTTTAACTTTTATTTTGAATATATATGTTTCTATCTCTTTAAGAAAAGGAAATCATGTTATATGATAATTAATTGATTAACTAACATACTTTTTTAATCTTTTGTATTTTTTATTTTAAAATAAATTATTAGTATACTTAGACTTAAAGAAAATTATAATAATAATAAATTAAAATGTCAGTAAAGATGTGTCGATGAAAACCAAATCATTCAACTTTTATCATTGAGCTAAGTCCATCAGTCCTTCCCTCACCATAGCTCTATAACTTACCATCTTACCTCATTCAGAATCTTTCATTCTTTTCGTAAACTCCATACTTAGTTGAACATCATGTTCAAGTTTAAGGCCACCAATACATTAGAGTACTGATTAAGCCTTAATATTTAACCTTGACCTCCTACTAAAAGTCTTACTTACATATCACATTAGATAATAATATGATTTTCCTCTTTTTTTTTTCCTTTCATACATATTCATCTAGGGCATATATAACTTATTGTATAAACTATTACATAACCTCTGTGAACCAACCTTCTAAAGGTATTAGGGAAAAAAAGTTAACTTATTGTTTAGGTCATGAATTACTAAAATTTAGTTCACAAACTAATTTTTCACTAGCTAAAAATAGGGCTTATAGAAGATTTGCTTTACATTTGAGAGAATTCTTTTGATTCAATATTTGAAGTCACAATCATCCAATTTGTAGCTTTTTAGGCTCTTGAATTCAATAGAGAGTGTGGAAAAGGAGAAGTACCAAATCTTTAATAATTATCTAAATTGCAATATATAATACTAAATCCTCTACCAAATTTATGTCTTACATTTATCAAGAGCTAGATTAGTTTGTGAACCAAATTTGAGTTATTCATTATCTAAAAATATGTGACCACTATTTCAACTTCTTGGATGATGATTCCCCACTAGTAGAGAATGCTTAGTTGAACTCGATGCTCGAGGAATAAAGACTTGTTTTAATAGCATTTCATTTCTACTTGGTTGAACTTGATGCTTGAGGAATAAAGACTTGTTTTAATAGCATTTCATTTTTCATTTAATTTGGTAAAGATTTTCAAAGGTCTTTTACCACCAAAAGCATGAGAAAATTTTGTTTCCTTAGAAGAATCGCAAGACCTTTTTGTAACAAAATAAACAATTTTATTACTAAATTTCTAGATCCACACACTTGTACAATTGCTAAAGATTCACAAAATTGAGAATGAGTTAATGTTCTAGAAATTGAAGAATTGAAAAGTAGAAAATAGAGAAAAGATTAGAAATGGCTCGCCACTAATTCTAAGGAAATCATATTAGAGAAAATGAGATTTACCACAAAACTTCATAGAGAAATTGATAAGAATTTAGTGTTCTTGCTCAAAAACAAGATGAGAGAAACTCTCCAATAGCTTACAATGCAAGTAATAGATTTCATCAAAAGTGATTACAAGAATGAAGGAATAGGATTTTATACCTTCTCCATATTACATGGCTTAATACTATTCTAAAAGGTCTTGGGCTAAGGTCCAAGACACAACCCACTAGCAAGCCAACAAGTAGAATCAAGGCTAAGTGATGGATTTGGCAATCTGTCACTAAATCTATCCCAAATGGCCCAACACATCACTAAATCGTTTCTAAGCTTGTCACTAAATCCATCTTTAACAGGTTTTGAGGCCTAAATTGTGATACCCTCTACCCACGATACATAATAATATTATAAAAGTAATATAGCGGTAAAGGATTCACAAGTTCAAATTTTGAATCGTCATTAATACAAAATTCCAAATAAAGCAAAAGCATGGCCCCTAATGGCACTCCAAAGGCTAATTTGTAACATTTCATGAATTCCTAACGGAGCTCCAAAGGTCAGTTTCTAAACATCATAATATATACATCGTAATTACAAAAATAAGGTGCCACGATGTCACATGTCATATCAGAGCGTAATCTAAACCAAAATAAAATAAGAATAGAAGAAAATTTTCATAACGCTATAAAGATAGCATCTAAAGAGCCCTGACTCAACCCTTACGCTCCTTCTTATCATCACTTGCAAGTGGCGTTTAGCCCAAATACAAACAATGCAAACAATGCAAACAAAAGAATGTGAAAAATATTCCTTACACGGGCTCATGGTATGAGTCCACCATGAGTAGGATGCATGCATGTACACACATTCACGCAATCAATAACTTGACAAACACTCGTAACAACATCTAGTAGACAAGGACTATCAAATATGCATATGAATGATGCCAACTAATGCACTAGTACTACTTCGTATGCCATGTATTACCATCTCTAACTTAGTAAGTAGGCTAGGTGAAACCTTGCTAATCTTCACATCTACGGTTAGCTAAGCCATTCTAGCATGATATCCCTCTAATAGCATGTTAGGTACTACTTAATATTGCATCGTCAAGCCTGACACATGGGATCAGTCACAGCCACTTGGGACAACATCCATACCGAGTAGCCCCCAAGAGGTCTGCTAACCTTACCAATTGGGTTCACGTCTGATGCAAAATACCTTATAAATTGAAAATGGAGTTTGCAGAATTGATAGGAACAAATGGGAAAAAAAGGCATAAAACGTGGAATAAATAAGGAATGAGTGCATACTCACCATTCTCTCTTGAGGAGGAAGATAAGAGCAAATGTGATTCGCCACAAGTCTCATGAAAGCTTGATAAGAATTGAAATATTGTTGTACAAAATAAGAATAGAGAATTATCTCTCCAAGTTACCTAGCAACATACCATTTGTTAAAATTCAAACTGTTTCAAGTATAAAGGGCTGGAGGCCTTATATAGGCTTCCTCATGACTCTTTGTTTGGATAGTTAGTTACGCTATTTAGCTATCCAAACAAAGTATAAGTTGATCCTTAGACTAGTTCATGGATAGACTATCTACTTAGCCAAACAAATAAGATAAAAACCAAATGTACTTAAGAAGCTATGATTACAAATGAAATCCAAATGCAGACCAAATGTAATCTTCATGAATCTAGGGTGTGAGAGAGTAAGCCTATATAAAGTAGAGTCCTTTAAGTGTCTGAGTAATGTCATCTTCTGATGTGCTTCCTCTTGAAGCTTTCTCAGTCTCCCTCTCGTCATAGGTCCTTTTAATTCTTCAATGTTTCCTGTCTTTAACTCGTCCTCTATGTCTTTTAGTACGCTATCCTGGGGTGCATCAAGCTCCCCTTCTTGAAGAGAATTTGACCTCAACTTTGAGTCTAGATCAACTAAAAGTGAAGACAAGTAGGAGAGGTGGAAGGTATAACATCCTTCGTATGTATGAGGCATCTCAAGTACATAAGTGTACCCAAACTAGGTCACCTTCTTTAAAAACTTTTCATTTCTTAAGGTAGTTTTGATTTTCTTTAAAACCTAGGTCACATTCTTTAAAAACTTCTCATTTCTCAAACTTGGGAGTAGTTTAGATTTTCTTAAGGTAGAAAACCTCTCATTTCTTAAATGTACCCAAACTAGGTCACCTTCTTTAAAAACTTTTTGACTTTTCCTTTATTAACATTTTTATCATACTGCTCAACCTTATTCTCAATGTGAGAACGAACTTTATCATGAAATTCTTTAACAAAATGTTCTTTGGAAACATTAATACAATTAAGCATAAAATTAACATCAGGCAAAGGCAATAAATCAAGAGGCGTTAAAGAATTAAAATCATAAACCAGATCAAATGGAGTGTGAGATGTAATGAAGCTCACTACTCTTTTGTAGGAAAACTCAATATGGGGTAATCATTATTCCCATGTCTTTAGACTTTTACCTACAAAACACGTGAGCAATTGGGATAAAGTTCTATTAGTAACTTCAATCTACCATCTATCAGAGGATGATAGGCAGTTGAAAACAAAAGCTTAGTTCCAAGTTTATTCCATATGGTTCTCCAGAAATGATTGAGAAATTTGGAGTCCCTGTCTAAAACTATGATCTTTGGCAAACAATGTAATCTAACCATTTACATGAGAAACAAGTTAGCAACATGGCATGCATCAACACTTTTATAACATGGTATCAAATGTGTCATTTTAGAAAAACAATCTACTACAACAAAAATAGAATCTTTTCCAGTTTTAGATCTAAGCAAGCCTAAATTCATAGAAATACTATCCAAGCCATAGCAGGTACGAAAAGAGGTGTATAAAAACTATGGGATTTACTTTATACTTAGCATGCTTACATATAAGGCATCTATCATAGATATATGAACATCACGTTTCATATGCAGCCAAAAGAAATGTTCACACAAAATCCTATAAGTCTTATGCTCCCCAATGTTCCCCATGAGACCCCCTCCCCCATGAGCCTCTTCAACCAACAACTCTCTAATAAAAACTTTTGGGCACACATAATTTTTATCCTTAAGGAGAAAGTCGTCATGGATATAAAACCCTCTATTTGCACCTAGTGTACAAAGCTATAGATTTCCCTAAAAAACTAATCCTTAAGATATAATTCTTTTAATTGCTCAAATCCTAATAGTTTAGCTTCTAGCATAGACAACAAAGCATGTCTCCAGGACAAGGCGTCATAAACAATATTAGTTTTTCCTTGTTTATGTTTAATGACATAGGGAAATTGTTCAAGGAACTCAACCCATTTCGCATGTCTCTTATTCTACTTATTCTGACTCGTAAGATGTTTTAAAGCTTCATGGTCACTATGGATCACAAATTCTTTAGGCAACAAATAGTGTTGCAAGATAAGAGCATGCACTCTAACTCCTTGGAAATGGAGTTCGTAGAATTGATAGGAAAAAATGGGAAGAAAATGTATAAAATATGGAATAAAGAAGGAATGAGTGCATACTCACCACTCTCTCTTGAGGAGGAAGATAAGAGCAAATGCGATTCGCCACAAGCCTCATGAAAGCTTGATAAGAATTAAAATCTTGTTGTACAAAACAAGAATAGAGAATTATCTCTCCAAGTTACCTAGCAACATGCCATTCATTAAAATTCTAACTGTTTCAAGTATAAAGGGATGGAAACCTTATATAGGCTTCCTCATTACTCTTGTTTGGATAGTTAGTTACACTATCTGGCTATCCAAACAGAGTATAAGTTAATACTAAGACTAGTACATGGATAGGCTATTTTCTTAGCCAAACAAATAAGATAAGAACCAAATGTACTTAAGGAGCTATGATTATAAATGAAATCCAAATGCAAATATGTAATCTTCATGCTGCTAAGGTGTAAGAGAGTAAAGCCCATTATAGATGGTGAGCTTTGGGATTGGGGTTGGGCGAAAGTCCTCTAAGTATCTAAGTAATACATTCTTCTGAAGCACTTCCTCTCGAAGCTTTCTCATGCTCCCTCTTGTCATAGGTCACTTTAATGCTTGAATATTTCCTACCTCTAACTCTCTTCCTTTGTGTCTTCTACTACATTATCCTGGGGAGTTTCAACATCTACATTCCTTCAACACCAATTTCTTTACATATGCAAAATGCTTAAGTTCAATTAATTATTTAGTTTCTTGTGTCTCCACTTGGGTTGATGAGGATCCCTCTCTAGGTACCTCATCCATGACCCATCAAACTCTCACAACATGAGTATCCTTCGGAGTACCCTGATGATGCGTGTTTTTCTAGTCGTTTTCGAACGCTTATCAAATAACTAAAGCTAACTATAGTATAGCCAACCATAGGTCATTCTTCTCAAGGACACAGTGCGTTCTAAGTGTGCTTCAGTGTGGAGCAAACGGAAATAGAATCTAAGTGTAAAATACCGACTTGTCTCGGCACTGGCCGAGTTGCTCTCAACAAAGACTGAACTGAGTCGACCTCGACAGAGACATTTGGCTTGGTCTCGGCTAAGTGCAGACAGACACTACAGAGATGGACTACCTCTGTCTCAAACTTAAAGGCAGTAAACGAGGGGGGTTGGAATGCAATTGGAATCAAAACAGAGGTTAACTACAATCAAATGCAATTACGCTACTCCTAATGCTATTGCTATTACTGTGTTCATGTTTAGTTTCAATAATCAAGTTCTTTCTGGTTCAATCACTCCAATTATAGTCCTCATCAGGCTCTAGTATTCTTATGGCAATCGCCAAAGGTCCGTCCCTTACCATACCGAGGATTTACACAATCGCCACCTCATCAGTTGGCAGAGATTAAGTTCAAGCTAATTTTAGATTCTCAATTAAAAATCGTTAAGTGATTACCTACTGAATTAGCTAAACCAGTTCCAATCGGCTTAGTTTAACGTTGTTCCGTCACCATGTGCAATCGCAATGCGGTAAGTGAACTTGGATATCAGAAATGCAGTAGAGATCAGAATTCAGAAAACACTTATAACATTGAAAGCAAAATACAAACACAGGGCCTGGATTCGATGATTCCATCTTCCACGACAATCGCCATGGACGACGGTGATGATTCACCTTTGCTAGCTAGGATGCTGAGGTTCATATCCACCAGAGTGCGTTGGTGCTCCAATCGGTCTCCTCTAATAACCTTCGGCTTCTCAGTTCCTAGCCTGCATTTCCTCAATCGAGAGAAACGCCATTAACAACGTCGTGTATCACCGTGAGCGGAGGAGAAGAAAACGAGAGAGAATTTGGAAATTATGGACGCGGGAAGGTTTGAATGCCAAAAGCCCCTATTCGTTCAGAGTTCTATCTATTTATATAAGAGTGGACACAGCTAACGATGCTAACAGAATTACATGTACAATTCCTATTCTGCCCTTGTTGTGACTTGCGTTGCAAGCTACTCCAGGTAGTGACGTGGAGTTGAGTTGGACCCAAGGTGGCTCTGATTGCTGACGTGGAGTTCCACCTGGATCTACCTGACTGGGCTCCCTGCATGGGCCGAGTCTCGGCCTGGGCTTCTGATGGCGGGCTGAGCTTGGCTGAACCTGCAATGAAGAGATAGTAGCTAAAAGCCTTGATTAAGCACAGATTGTGTTTTACTCAAGTTTAGGCCATTAATATGGATCTTAGCTAATAGTCATCTTTTAAGCTCGTGAGTTGTTCAATGGTACCCTTCTTAGGTCCATTTAAGATGTACATTTTATGACTCATCATACCCATAAGATAAATGTCCATAAGGGTCTTTCTCGTCCGTCACAAACTAGGACATCTCATTTTCCTTTTACCATTTTTTATATCATATCATCATTCTCAATTCAACAAATTGTGTCATCATTCTTAATACAATAGTTCATATCATCATTCTCGATATAGCATTTATGCCATTGATAACGCTTTTTGTCATGGTGGCTTTCATCAGATAAAAACTAAAGCTAACTTGCATAGCTAACCCTAGGTCATTCTTCTCAAGGACGTAGTGTATTTAGCTATAACTAATGCGAAATTAGAAATTCATATGGAAAACATTGAGTGTGTAGAATGCTTACTTGCTCTCTAAAAAGACTGATCCGATCCAATCTCAACAAAGATGGATCCAACACGGTCTTGGCTAAGCGCAGACTCGGACGCGACAGAGTCGGAGTAGACTCGGTCTCAGACGGACACTACGATGTCCGACTAGACTTGGTCTCGGACATGGACTTATAAAACATAAACAAGGGGGGTTTGTGTGTAAAGTCAAGACCGAAAGTAAACTATTCTATGGAAACAATGACAATCTAAACTATGAACAATTGCTATATGAATTCACAAGTTCATCAACAACTGGTTCCGATTCCTAATGATTTTTATACAATTCCAAACCAACCTAAGTCTTACGACGAACACCGAACATTCGTCCGTTGCTTACTAAGGGCTTACATGATTGCTGCCTCGAGGAAGCAAAGATTACGCTCTTAGTTGATTTAAGGTTCTCATAACGAATACCTAATTTGTTGTTAGATCGGTTCCAATCGGCCTAATCTAATGTTATATACTATTGTTCCTCTTGCAAGCATGGAATACGAAGCAATTCAATATGACAGGAATTGCACACAGAGAGAATTTGGAAACATCGTTATTTATTGATGAAACAAGTTATCAATACATGGGTTGATTGATAAGTCATATTTTATACACCTCACAAGAGCTTAAGATGGATATTATTGAGACTCTTTGATAACTAAGAATCACATCTTAGCTAAGATTCGAATTATGGACCTAGAAATAGGAAAATATAAATTTGTGCTAAAATGAGGATTTTAACTAATAAAAGAGTGGATTTATTTTGCAGGCCCAAGCTAAGGATGTCTCGGTCCAACCAAGAGCATTCCGACCCAATTGAAGCATCTCGGCTAGACTAGCCTTCCCAGCCAAAGCCGACTTTAGTGGCTAAAATCACTCCGACAAGAATCCAGATATGATTATGCTAGAATTAAGGAATCTGTAATGCAGATATGATTATGTTAGAATTAAGGAATCTGTAATGCAGATATGATTATGCTAGAATTAAGGAATCTGTAATGCATATATGATTATGATAGAAATTGGGAATCTGTAATACAGATATGATTATGATAGGATCAAGGAATCTGTAATCTCCTAGGATTGAGAAATATGTAATCAGTAATTCAAATTTGTAATCTGTTAGGATTAGGCTACACCGCAGCTGCCCAGCTTGTGTATAAATAAAGCACACTAGGCCACGTCTTCGGTGTGGGAAAAATAGTGGAATTCTAGACCTAACACCGTCAGCGACTGCAGACGTTCCAAGTTAGCATGGTGATACACGAAGCTTTAGTAAGGTGTCTCTCTCGATCGAAGAGGTACAAGACCCGGATTTGGAAAGGTGGAAGCTGTCGGAGGTGATCGCTCGGTATAGCCGACGCACTCTGGTGGATGGAAACCTCAATGTCTGGCCATCACTGGTGCACCACTACCGTCCTTCCATTGGCGATCGTCGTGGAAGGCGGACTCTCTGGAAAACACTGAATTCTCACCTTTGTATTCGATTTTGTTTTCAATAATATAACCGGTTTGCAATTCTGACTTTGATTATATCACCTATGCTTTAATCTGCTTTAACCTTGTCGCGATTGCAAATTGTTAGAGGTAGATCACGTTAGACTAGGACTTATTGGAACTGGTTTAATAATCTAATTAGGTAGAGAATCTAAAATCAACCAAGTACATACTCCCTACCAACTGATGAGGTAGTGATTGTGTAAATCCTCGGTATGGCAATGGACAAACATTTGGTGATTGTATTAAGAATCTAAGGTTGATTCAGAGTATAACTCTAAGTAAGAATGGTAAATTATTGTGTGTTGATTTTTGAATTGGTACAGTAGTTAGTATAGACTAGTTTAGCTTACTTTTATACACTTAGTTTATTTCCTGCTCTTAAACACAAAAATCCCCATTTTACTGTTTTTCTAAAGTCCAAGACCGAGTCAATCCGACTCCATCGCATCTAAGTTACTCTCGGATGAAATCAGATCGGTTCCCTGTTAGCCGAGATCAAATTGCCGAGAGCAAGTCGGCCTTAGTGTCGTTGAGGCCAAGTCACTATTTTCACATACTGGCCGATCGACATCAAGTCGACATTCTGCAATACTTAGTGTTTTCTGCACAAACTCTGATTTCTACACTTAGTCACAATTTAACACACTGTGTCCTTGAGAGAATCGACCTAAGGTTAGCTATACTATAGTTAGCTTTAGTATTTATTTGAGGCGTGTAAGATGACTAAAAGCCCGCTCATCATTGATATATGAAATGGATGAAAACACACACTCAGTTCCCTATGACGATTGTCATGGATGAAACTATGGTGGTTTAGCCGTAGAAGACCAAGGAACATGAGAGGCAGTACCCTCCAGAGCGTGTTGTGAAAACAAATGAATTCATCCCTCCTGGTCAGTCATCTCTGGCAACTTAGCTTAGCTCGAACCTTGACCTACGCTCGCTCAATTGACCAAGCATCATTGAGGCACCGTGCACCACTAAACAATGGAGTGAGAACGAAGAAGATGAATTGCAGAATCATAAAACGAAGTGTGTATCAACTCGTCAACTGTGATGTGTGTTTCCCTTTTTATACAAGTTCCTAGCTTCTAGTGGAAGTTTCTTACAAGCTTCTAAAAGAAGCCACAGAGAAGTTTCTAGAAGCTTCTAACTACTGACTACCTATCTTTCTATAAACTTCTAACTAATAACTGCCTATAGTTGTTGTTATCTTCCTTGAGAATCTTAGTTTCCTTGTTGCGCGTGTCAGCTTTTGTTGGAGTCGGCCTTAATGTCTGAAGCAAATTCGGTTCCTTTGGTTCAGAGCCATGGCCGGTTGGGAGTCGGGCTCAGTCTTTGATTTAGACTCTGTCTTGGTTGGTTCGAGACTCTTGTTATGACCTGCACAATTAAGATAAACATTTTATTATCTAATAGCCTCATATTAACACATATTTATATTTTTCCTATTTCTAGGCCAGTAATCTGAATCTTAGCTAATATGAGTTCCTTAGTTACAAAACATATTTAATTGTTCTCATCTTCAAACCTTGTAAGGTGTCTAAAATATGACTTATCATACCCCCACACTTACACTTTTGTACTCCTGGGC
This sequence comes from Mucuna pruriens, assembly GCA_025330945.1. NCBI lineage: Eukaryota > Viridiplantae > Streptophyta > Magnoliopsida > Fabales > Fabaceae > Mucuna > Mucuna pruriens. The sequence goes on along the minus strand of JAENHJ010000189.1, from coordinate 97,103 downwards.
AAAATTAGACACGAATTTAAAAGAAGATAGAGGCAACTTGACTGTTAGAACTGTATGTAGTTAATCAATTTTGAGATCTTTCAATTTTTATTGAAACAGAACAAGCATGCATTCATCCCAAGAATCAAGTTATTCAATCAATCCATGGATGTATTCCTTCCCTTATCCAAAGTAAATAAGCAACGTAGGAATTTAAAGAGAAACCAAAAGATGATAGAGCTTCTGACAAGGCATATACTCTCAAACTCTCAAGTGTTTAGGGTGTTGTTTTCTCTCAAGCATTTTTATGTCAACCAGCAATTCTAAGTTTTGACCTGCCTCTAACTTCCACCCTTTAACCCATATGCAGAAATGATCAATAGGACTTTTTAAGGGTTGTATCTTGGCCAAGGGTAAGGTAGGAAGATAGAAGATAAAGTGAGCTTAAGATCCGAAGGGGAGAGAGGAGCAATGGGGAATGAGTTTCACAAGTATGGAGACTATCCCAAGACAATTACAATACTTCCCTTTTATTTTCTTTCTTCCTTTTGCTCACTTTTCGTACTGCGGCTTGTACTTTGTTTTTGTAGTATTTTTACTACTGCCGCTTCCTTTGTTTTCTTTTGTTTTCTTTTCTTTCATACCCATTTTCTTTTCTTTTTTTCACCAGCCTTTGTTGTTCTCAGTATCCAAGTACTACTTGGTACAAACCACTTTTCAAATAGACCACTCTCATATGTTTCAAGGTCACCCCCACACTTGTATGGAACCTATTCCCAAAACAATTCCAAAGCTCCTTTGACCCCCCCTAAGGTTCATGTTGATCATGGTTTTTCGGTCTTTGGGCTTGTAATGAGTTACCATAGAAAGAATAGTTATATAGGCTCAAAAGGGGTAAACAAGGGATTCATTTCACAAGGTAGGTCTTATTTGGCTTAGTAGCTTATAAAGAAAAGAAAGCCTAAATCATCTCATTAATGCATGTGCGACAAGAAGTGTAGAGAGAGTCAAGGCAAAACCTGCATTAATATGTCAACATAAATGAAAAATCACACAAGAAAGAATAGAATGGCAAGATAAAAGCCATTTTATCTATACAAGGCTCAAAATCTTACTTGTTTAAATTTGCTCTATCACTTAATGGTTTCAACTTCAATCTTTCAGTCACTTATATTCCTAAGGATGAAAATTTTTCCTTCCATGTTAAGTTGAAAACTTTTTATCAAGGATCATGCACTACCTATACTTGTTTCATCCAACCTATAGATTTCTAATTGATTTTCTGTGGCACAGTTTTCTCATGATTGAAAAGTAGAAGCTTTGTAGGAGAAACAAAGTAAGGAAAAACAAAAGCAAAATTAACAGAAACAGAAAACAGAGATGTAAAACGGAAAACAAAAAACAAAAAAATATAAAATAGAAAATAGAAACAAAGACGACAAATAGAAAATAGAAACGAAGACAGAAAACAAAAAAATAGAAACGGAGACGGAATCAGATTGGATAAACATAAAAATGAAAATTAAGCAAACCCCAGAATAACTACACCAGGCTATCCCCCCCCCCCCCTCCCCCCACACACACACACAAACACATACATAAACGATGCATTTTCCTCAATGCATAACATGCTTTCAAAGGGAAAGGGGCGATGTCTTCAAGGTGGGTCGGTCTCTTTCAATGAGATGCTCTCCACCTCGCCAGCAGTTGTGTTGGACCTTCATTGAAATGTTTTAATCAATGCCCATTGACTTGGAAGATCTTGTTGCTAGCCTCGTCTCGGAGTTCTACTGCACCATAGGAAAAAATATTAGTAATAACAAATGGATCATCCCATCTAGAACGGAGCTTACTGGCTATGAGTTTCAATATGGAATTGAACAAGAGCACCTTTTAGCCGACTTTAAAATCTTTTCTCAGGATCAAGTGATCATGGAATTACTTTACCTTCTGCTTATAGATCCAAGAGTTCTCATAGGCCTTTAAGCATAGCTCCTCGAGTTCTTGTAACTAAAGTTTCCTTTCCTTTCCGGCTTGGTCATGGGCCATGTTGCATTTCTTCACGGCCCAGTATGCTCTATGTTCTATCTCGACCGACAAGTGACAGGCTTTGTCGAACACAAACTGGTAGGGAGACATCCCTAGCAAAGTTCGGTATGCTATCCTATGAGCCCATAAGGCATCTTTTAAGAGTCGGCTCTAGTCCTTTCGGTTGGGATTCCCCATTTTCTACAGTGTTTTCTTAATTTCTCTATTGAAGACTTCAGTTTGGCCGTTGGTCTGAGGGTGATATGGAGTGGCGATTCTGTGTAGTACTCCATATTTCTCGAGTAAGGACTGGCTGTTGGGTCATTTTGTTCCTTTGGCTTATTGCTATCCCAGCTCATTGACACTACTCATAGGCCAAGACGAATTTATGAGCGTCTCGGTAAATGGTAGGCCAATAGAAGCCACAATCAAGGACCTTTCGAGCAATTCGAGTTGACCCATAATGGCCGCCTTCAGGAGTGGAGTGGCAAAAATGGAGGACTGAGAGGAACTCAACATCTGGAATGCACCTGCGAGTTATTTGGTCATTACAAAATCTCTAAAGTTAGGGATTATCCCATACATAATATTTCACTTCGCTTTCAAGTTTTGCTTTATATGCTCTAGATGCACCTGGCGGAAATGTAGAAGCGACAAGGAAATTGCATATGTCAGCAAACCATGGCTGACCCTAGGCAATCTGTAGAAGTTGTTCATCGGGGAAGTCGTCTCAAATTGGCATTGAGTCGACTCTTCCCTAAATGAGGCTCAAATGATCTGTTACTGTATTTTCGACATCCTTCTTGTCTTTGATCTCGAGATTGAACTCCTGAAGGAGAAGCATCCACCCTATGAGCCTCGGCTTCGGATCCAGCTTCTTTAACAAGTACTTCAGTGTAGCAACGAAATTTGTCTAAGGCAAATACAATTGTCGATAGCTGCTTCTCCATAGTCATATAGTTTATCTGGCATGGGTCCATGGTTCGAGACACGTAACCGATTACATGTGTTGGCTTGCCGACTCTGACTCATTGGCCTAGGATGGCTTTTAGTGCTAAGTTGGAGGCGTCACACATTAACTCGAATGGCAGCTCCCAGTTTAGTGCCTGCAAAATTAGTATGGATGTTAATCTGGTCTTCAGTTCCTCGAAGGCTTCTACGCATGCTTCATCAAAGACAAAATCCACATCTTTTTGTAGTAGGTTGGATAGAGGCAAGGCGATCTTACTAAAATTTTTTATGAACCGCCTATAGAAGCATGCATGTCCTAAGAAAGAGCGCACATCCTGCACTGAGGTGGGGTTAGGGATAGAAGTAATGACATCGACCTTTGCTTTGTCGACTTCAATTCCTCTGTTTGATACCAAATGGCCCAAGACAACTCCTTTTGTGACCATGAAATGACATTTCTCAAAGTTCAGCACTAGGTTTGTGTCAATGCATCTTTTAGGTACTCGAGATAGATTTTCCAAACATACGTCAAAGGTGTCAGCGTACACCGTGAAGTCATCTATAAAGACCTTCATACATTCCTCCAACGAATCCAAGAAGATGCTGAGCATACATCTTGGGAATGTACTTGGAGCATTGCAGAGTCCAAACGGCATTTTGGTATATGCGAATGTGTCGAAAGGACATGTGAAGGTTGTCTTGTGTTTGTCTTTAGGTGATATACGGATCTGCATTTATCCGGAATATCCATCCAGGAAGTAGTAATGGGACTTCCCGGCTAGCTTTTCCAGGACTTGATCTAGAAAAGGCAAAGGGAAGTGGTCCTTGCAAGTTGCTAAGTTTAGCTTTCTGTAATCAAGGCAGACTCACCAACTGTTATGGATCCGAGTCGACACCATCTCAGCATGCCGATTTTTTGCAATAGTCATCCCAGACTTCTTTGGCACTACTTGCACCAGACTGACCCAGTCACTATCCAAGATAGGGTAGATGATCCTGGCAGCAAGTAGTTTGGTGACTTCTTTCTTCACAATGTCAAGGATGGTCGAATTCAGCCTCCTTTGTTGTTGTCTTATAGGACGGGCGTCTTCCTCCATTAATATTCTATGCGTACAAATGGAGGGGAATGCAGAATACACAATTAACACGCATGCAACAAATAGTCACCCAAGAAGGAGGAAGATGGCAAGAATGTAAGTCATCACTATTGCAAGGCTCAAATTCTCACACGGGTTATTTTTGCTCCTTCACTCTGGAGGTTTCCTCTTCCCATTTTTCAGTCATTCGTCGCTTAGTACCCACGGGTTTGGTTTCCTTCAAACAGAGATCATCTTTTTTCGACTAAAGTGATTGCTTCTACTGTTACATCAAGCTTCTGAATTCAAATTGGAATTTTTCTCTCTCTCCCTACGACCACTTCTATGACTCTACTAGGGTAGTTTCTTATTCTTATTAAAAGAAAAGACTTATAGATAGAAAATTCAAAACAGCAAATTCGAATAATGAAGGAAAAGTAAGCAAAAAGAGAATTTAGAGAAAAGTAGGTAAAAGGGAAGGTAAAGGAAAGTAAGTAAGAAGAGAGAAATGACAACTTGTCTTATTGTTCTCAGGTGGTCGACCCCCCCACACACACACACACACACTTGAATTCGGCATTGTCCTAAATGCATGGTGCGAATTAAGAAGGGTTTGGCCGAGTTGGCTTATGCCGTGCCATCTGGTAGAGCTGGTTCCACCAATGAAATGAACTTCATGTCATCTGTGGCTGACGCTGGACCTTCATGGAATGGCTTAACTTGATGCCCATTGACCTGGAATGTACTGTTGGTATGCTCATTTCTAATTTGTATTGCACCACGAGGAAATATGTCAGTGACGACAAAGGGTCCATCCCACTTAAAGCGAAGCTTACCTGCTATGAGCTTCTATCTTGAGTTGAATAACAACACTTTTTGGCCGATGTGGAAGTCTTTCCTCAGGATCTTTTGGTCATGGAATCTCTTGACTTTCTGTTTGTAGATCCTGGCATTTTCATAGGCTTCCAAGCGAAGTTCATCAAGCTCTTGGAGTTGGAATTTTCTCTATTCTCCCACTTGGTCAAAGGCCATGTTGCATTGCTTGACTACCCAGTAAGCTTTGTGTTCGAGCTCCACAGGGAGGTGGCAAGCTTTACCAAAAACAATCCGATAGGGAGACATCCCTAGGGGTGTTCGGTATGTAGTTCTATGTGCCCATAGAGCGTCCTCGAGGAGTCGGCTCCAGTCCTTTCTGCTCGGATTTGTCATCTTCTACAGCGTTTGCTTAATTTCCCTATTAAACACCTCAGCTTGGTCGTTTGTTTGGGGGTGATATGTTGTAGCAATCCTGTGCGCTACCCCATATTTTTGGAGAAGGGAGCCATGACTCTATTGCAGAAGTGACTCCCTTGGTCACTGATGAGCACTTTCGGCACACCAAACCTGTAGAAAATATTGGACTTAAGAAAGTCCACTACTACCTTGGCATCATTGGTTCTGGTGGCAATGGCTTCTACCCATCTTGATACATAATCAACGCCCAACAAAATGTATGAATAACCATTGGAGACTGGGAATGGTCCCATAAAGTCTATACCCCAGACGTCAAAGACTTCACAAAATAGAATGGGTTGCTGGGGCATTTCATGCCTTCGATTCATGGCCATCCCTGCTTTCTGGCATCTTTCATAGGTGGAGACGAATTGATGGGCGTCTCTAAAGATAGTAGGCCAATAAAGCCCACAGTCTAGCACTTTCCTAGCAGTCCGAGTCGATCCATAGTGGCAGCCTCTAGGTGCTGAGTGGCAGAACTGGAGGACCGAATTGGTCTCGGTGTCAAGAATACACCTACGAATAACCTTGTCGCTGCATAGTCTCCAAAGGTAGGGGTCATCCCAAATGTAGTACTTGGCATCACTTCGGATTTTATCCTTATAGGCCCGAGATGCCTCTGGTGGAAAATGAGATGCTGCCACATAGTTGCAAATGTTGGCAAACCATGGTGTAGCCGTCTTGATGTGCAAGAGTTGCTCATCAGGGAATTCATCTCGGATGGGCATCGGTTTGCTTTCTTTTTCAATTCTACTCAGATGATCTGCCACAGAGTTCTCAGCCCCCTTCTTGTTTCTGATTTCTAAGTCGAATTCTTGGAGAAGAAGCATCCACCTGATCAGTCTCGGCTTAGCGTCGGGCTTCTTCAACAAGTATCTCAAGGTAGCATGGTTAGAGAACACGATTATCTTGGATTCAAGAAGGTAAGAGCAAAATTTGTCTAAGGCAAACACAATTGCCAAGAGTTCCTTCTCAGTTGTTGTATATTTTTGCTAGACCGGATCCATAGTTCTGGATGCATAAGCAATCACATGCACCGGTTGGCCGACTCTGGCTCCTAATGCCGAGTTGGATGCATCACACATCAATTCGAATGGCAAGTCCCAGTTTGGTGCTTGTAAGATGGGGGAGGACGTGAGTTGGTTCTTCAGCTCCTGAAATGCTTCAATACAGGGCTAATCGAAGTTGAATTCCACATCCTTCTATAGCAGTTTGGACAATGGTAGGGCAAGTTTGCTGAAGTTCTTGATGAACCTTCTGTAGAAACCTGCATGTCCAAGAAAAGAGCGAACTTCCCGCACAAAAGTGGGGTTAGGAAGGGAGTTGATGATGTCTATCTTTGCATTGTCCACCTCAATGCCTTTATTGGAGACCAGATGTCCCAACATTATTCCCTCGGTCACCATGAAATGACATTTTTCGAAATTCAATACGAGGTTTGTGTCAATGCATCTCTTCAACACTTTGGATAGATTGCTCATGCATGCTTTAAATGAGTCAGCGTACACCGTGAAGTCATCCATGAACACCTCCATGCATTCTTGCAGCAAATCCGAGAAGATACTAGTCATGCAACGTTGGAATGTGCTCGGTGCGTTGCACAGGCCAAATGGCATGTGTGTGTACGCAAAGGTACCAAATGGGCAGGTGAAGGTTATCTTGTGCTAATCTTCAGGTGCAATATGAATGTGCATGTAGCCTGAGAATCCATCAAGAAAACAATAATGGGATTTCCCTACTAGTTTTTCAAGCATTTGGTCAATAAAAGGCAAGGGAAAGTGATCCTTGCGAGTTGCCTGATTTAAACGTCTGTAATCAATACAGACTCGCCAGCTATTCTAAATCCTTGTTGGCATCAACTCGTCGTGTTGATTCCTTGCGACGGTCATTCCAGACTTCTTTGGCACTACTTGCACAGGGCTCACCCATTGGCTATCTGAGATGGGGTAGATGATCCTTGCAGCAAGGAGTTTGGTGACTTCCTTTTTAACTACGTCCAGGAGTGTTGGATTCAGTCTTCTTTGTTGTTGCCTTATGGGCTTGATCTCCTCCTCCATCAAGATTTTGTGCATGCAGATGGAGGGGTATATGCTAGGAAGGTCTGCTAACTTCCACCTCATTGTTTTCTTATGTTGCCTTAGGACCTCTAGCAACTTATCTTCTTGCTCCTGGTGGAGATTGTTGGCAATGATAACTGGGAGTTGTTGTTCCCTGTCCAGGAAGGCATACTTCAGGTGACTCAGCAATGGTTTCAGTTCCATGGGAGGTGGCAGTAATGGGGATTTTTCAGTTACTAGGCTCGGATCCGACTGGCCGACTTGATCTCGACTCGGCACCAGGTGTGCCGACATGATTTCGGCCTTTGGCTGCTTCGGCCAACTCGACTCGGTGGCTTTGGTTCTAGTTGGATTGGAGTCGGCATTGGCTTCTTGCGCTGCTTCGGAGTCGGATCCGGGTGGAACATTGATCTCTACTCCAGCCTGAATCTGGTCTTCATTGGCCGAGACGGTCTCGGCAAGCGTGTCGGCCTTGATGTTTGACTTTTTGGCCGAGTTGACTTCTATCTCGTCCTCGTTTCGACCTTCTATGGCCGACTTGATCTCGGCCGTGAAAATGGTCGCCAATTGTGCAATGGGAGACTCTTCAATTTCGGCGACTTTGATTATTGCATCCTTTGTACACTCTGAGTGTTCTTGGTTGCAGACTTGGTCTAGTAATTTGGACAATTCAACTTCAAAATCCAAGTCAGCAATATTGCTATGGTCGTCCTCAAAGTTAGGAAGGTCTTGTACTTCCTCATGGTCGCTCTCTTCATCTGCAGCCCCTAGGCAGCTGATCTCATCAGTACCTCCAGCGAACTTCTCAATGTCTTCATTGCTGCTGTTTAGTTGAAGGTATTCTTCAACTATCTCATCAAGTAAATCGATGCCAAAGAGGGAGTGGTCTTCGGTGGGGTGCTTCATTGCTTCAAAAATGTTAAATTGCATCAAAGTGTCACCAAATTCCATCGAGAGAGTCCCGGCATGCACATCAATCTTGGTTTTTGCTGTCATCAGGAACAGTCTTCCCAAAATTAAGGTGGATCCCTTCCCAGATGTTTCCTCCTCCATGTCAAGCACATAGAAATCAACTGGAAATATTAACTTGTTTACTTGGACGAGAACATCCTTGAGAACTCCTAGGGGCTGAACAATGCTTCTGTTTACGAGCTGAATGATCATCCTTGTGGACTCAAGATCGCCAAAATTCAGGGACCTGTAGATTGATGTGGGCATGACATTAATTGAAGCTCTCAAGTCCAACATGGCGTCAGCAAAGGTGTAGTCGCCAATGGTGCATGCGACAGAAAATATTCCAGGATCTCTACACTTTTGTGGCAGTGCTCGTGAAGTACCTACAATGAACTCTTTGTTTTTTGTCAAAGCCGACACCACGCCTCCAATCTCCTTGCTCCCCTTGATCTTCCTTCTTTTATGTATGCACAATTCCTTGAGGAATTTTGCATACTTAGGGACCTGTTTAATTGCATCGAGGAGTGGAATATTGATTTCCACCTTTCGAAACATCTTCAACAGTTCTTCGTCTGACTCTAGCTTCTTTGCCGAGATGGTCCGAGATGGAAACGACACTGGGACGACTGCTTCTGCCCGAGACTACAAGTCGGCATTTGGTTCGGAGTCAACTTTGGTTGGTCTCGGCAACTGCTGTCGTGTAGGTTGAGGTAGTTCTTTTCCACTTCTAAGTGTCACTGCACTAGCATTCCCTCTCGGGTTCGGAATGGTTTGAGAGGGGAGGTTGCTGGATCCAGCCGACTGCAATTGACTCACAGTGTTGGCTAGCTGTCCAATCTGCGTTTTGAGGTCTTGAATGGTGGCGGTCATGTTCTGTTGGAACTGCATATTACTGGAGCTCACAGATTGCTGGAACTTCAGGTTACTTGTTGCAAGCTGCTTCATCAAGTCCTCCAGAGATGGGGAGTTGCCTTGGGTAGGAACTCTCTGCTGCTATTGTTGTTGTTGGAAAGGTGGTGCTTGATATTATGGAGTCGGCTGCTGATAACCTGCATGTCTTTGATAGGTGTTCGATGTGGATACGAATTGTTGAGCTGCGTATGGCTGCTGATTTGGTCCTGGCCGAAGTGGCAGTCTCCCATGTCAAATGGCTGATTCTGATACAGCTGTTTCCCGTACTGAAATCCACCTACGGCTCCAACGTTCTCTGGTTGGTCCGACTCGGTCTCTTGAAGGGTAGGGCACATATCAATGGGGTGCTCCACGGAAGTACATATGCCACATACCTTTGCTGCCAAGGCTGGTTGGTGTTGTCCAACTGCAAGTTGTCTCACCAATGATGTCAATTCGATTAGTTGATTCTCCAATCTTTGGTTGGAAGCTGCACCGATTTCATTTACCATCCACGATTGATTTGGCCCTCTGATCCCGAACTACTATGTATTACTTGCCATATTGGAGATCATGTGCCTTGCTGCTGTTGGCATTTTATCCATCAGGGCTCCTCCACTGGCTGCATCGATCATGCTTTTGTCCATCATTGAGAGTCCTTCATAGAAATACTGGATCAGCAACTGCTCGCTAATCTGATGGTGTTGACAGGTGGCACAGAGTTTATTGAACCTCTCCCAGTACTCATGCAGGATCTCTCCTGTATGCTGCCTTATCTCACAAATCTCCTTCCTGATGGACGCAGTTCTGGATGCCGGAAAGAACTTTTCCAGGAATGTGCGCTTCATATCTCCCCAAGTGTTGAAAAGTACTGGCTGAAGGTATAGCCAATCCTTCGCTGCTCCATCCAGGGAGAACGGGAACGCCTTCATTTTGATGTAGTCCTCTGATATCCCCTACGGCTTCATTGTGGAGCAAACCACATGGAATTCCTTTAGATGCTTGTGGGGGTCTTCTCCTGCAAGACCATGAAATTTAGACAACAGGTGTATAAGTCCAGACTTCAATTCATATGTTTGAGCTGACTCCAGCAGTTGGTATTGGATGCACCAAGGTTGATACACCACATCTGGAGTGGCCAATTTCTTCAATGTTCTGTCATTATTCTCCATCTGTCTTGGCTCTCCAAAAATGTTAGAACTAGCAACAAAATTATTAGTACAAAACTGGTTAGAGTTAATGACAGGATCAAAGCTTCTACTATTATTTACTATTAGATTCCTAGTCTTCCTTAGTCTACATAGAGTTTTCTCTATTTCAGGGTCAAAATCATATAAGGGGTCAGTGCTACTCCTAGTCATGCATTGTACATATTATGCAGAAAAATCAGACTTGAAACGTACTTACAAACAATAAACTACAACTATCAGTCAATTACCTGATAAAACTACGAGAATGCAATGTAAAAAGATGCTAGTCAATTGTGCGATGCGGAAAATATGTAATTTGTTAGGATCAGGAAAATATGTAATTCAGGTAACTGAGCAAGAAATCTGTTGGGATCAAGGAATCAGCGATTCTTTAGGATTAGATTTAGATTTAGCCAGCTTGTGTATAAATAAAGTACGTCAGGCCACGTCTTCAATGTGAAAAAATAGTGGAATTCTAGACCTAGCGCCGTCAGCAACTGTAGACATTCCAAGCTAGCATGGTGGTACATGAAGCTTCAGTAAGGTGTCTCTCTCGATCGAGGAGGTACAAGACCAAGATTTGGGAAGTTGGAAGTTGTCGAGGTGATCGCTTCGGTATAGCCGACGCACTCCAATGGACGGAAACCTCAACGTTTGGTCATCACTGGTGCACCATTGTCATCCTTCTATTGGCGATCGTCGTGGAAGGACGACTCTCTAGAGAACGCTGAATTCCCACCTTTGTATTCAATTCTATTTTCAATATTATAACTGGTTTCCAATTATGTTTCTTGATTATAATTCATGTGCTTTAATCTGCTTTTAACTTTGTTGCGATTGCACATTGTTAGGGGTAGATCATGTTAGACTAGGGCCGATTGGAACCGGTTTAATAATCTGATTAGGTAGAGAACCTAAAATCAACCAAGTACATACTCTCTGCCAACTGATGAGGTAGCGATTGTATAAATCCTCGGTATGGCAATGGACAAACGTTCGGCCATTTTCGTAAGAATCTAAGGTTGATTCGGAGTATAATTCTAAGTAAGAATGGTAAACTGTTGTGTATTGATTTCCGAATTGGTACAGTAGTTAATATAAATTAGTTTAGCTTATTTTTCTGCACTTAGTTCATTTTCTGCACTTAAACACAAAATCCCCCTATTTACTACTTTCCAAAGTCCGAGACCGAGTCAGTCCGACTTCATCGCGTCCATCTGAATTTAAATGAGGCCAAATTAACCCTTATTCTTTATCTTTTCTAACTTATTCTATTAAAATTAATTCTAAAAAAGAAGAAATAAAGAAAAGGAGATTAATTACGTATATTTAATTGGATCTATAATCTTCTTCATGCCTTCCCGTATCAATAACTAGAATGAAAAAAAGGGGAATATCAACACATCTAGAATAAAACGATTGATCTCTATCAAGAGACCCGCCAAAGCCCCGAACCATAGAGTACTTACTACTGGTGCCACTGAAAGATATGTTTTTAGATCTCGCATTTTAAATCCTCTTTTTTTTCAGTCTAACTTTGTTGCGTCCGAGTCTGCCCTTAGCTGAGACCGTGTCTGATTCATCTCTGCCGAGACCAAATCAGATTAGTCTTTGTCGAGAGCGAGTTGGCATTCTACGCTTGACGTTCTGCACAAAACTCTGATTTATACACTTAGTTACAATTTAACACATTGTGTCCTTGAGAGAATCGACCTAGGGTTAACTATACTATAGTTAGCTTTAGTATTTATTTGGGCGTGTAAAGACAAATAAAAACTCACTTATCAATGTCACCTCCTGATGGAGATAAAGTATCTCACATATTAGGTAGTGAAGAATTGCAACTTAACATTTGACCAAACAGGCCTAAAGAGGAAGCTTCAATTGCTAAGAGTTTGAATAGTTATGTTTGGAGGCTTATGAAAATTCCAAGACTTATAAGGAAAAAACTAAGCATTATCATGGTAAGATCCACGTATTTTCAAAATTACAAGGACATAAACTAAAAAGAAAATATTTAAGGACTAAATTAAATTATGTAAATTTTATAAGAACCAAAAATATATTTAATCTTTTTTAATTTCACCAAACTTAAAAATTAATATGATAATGAGTCCAAATTCAGAGACTAAATTGATTTGTAATTTTTTACTTCTAACCTAAGACTATTCAAAATATTCCATGCATGTCATGTGAATTATACAAACATGCTACGTAAAATGCTCCATTAAAATTAATAGAAAAAACTTAATAGGAGAACTAAAGTGAATGATGAATTACAAATTTAAAAAAAAAATAGTTTGATAAATTTAGGGATTAAAATAATAATGTTGGTAAAATTTAAAGACAAATTTGGAGATTTATTTACAAAATACACGTACTTATGAACTCGAAGATAAATCTAAGGGCAAGATATACATACACCAAAGTGTATTTTTGTTGTACGCTTCCAGATTTATTTACTGAATATTATTCTATAAATATATTGCATGCATCCCAAATTTTTAGTTAACGGCAAATGGTCATGTACCGTTATTATTATATATATATATATATTACTTTTAATAATATTTTATTAAAAAAATTACTAATATTTTTTTAGTAATATTTTTTATATCTTTTAATAATATTTAAATGGTGTTAATAATATTTTACAACATAAATCAGATCTAATGTTTATTAAAATATTATCAGTATTATTTGTGCATTTTTTATATTTTTTTTTAATATTTTTTAAATTTTATTGTAAAAATCAATAAAATTATTTTATTCTATAGTTTGATTATCTATGTTCTCTTAATTTATATAAGTAATTAATTTTTCATTTTAAATGAAGCAGATGCCGTGCATCTTGTTTCCTTGACTTTTAAACTCCGATATTGCTATAGAAATATCTTCAACCTCTACTTTTTTATTTAACACGTTATTCCTTTTTATTTCCTTTTTTTCTCCCAAAAAATTATAAATAGCGTACACAAGCTTTTTTTGTTCAGAGAAATCATGAAATAAACTTGATGTAGAAAAATTATGCGCAGATAACTAACTAATATTAAATTATATAAGTTTTTGTTTTATGAAAATATTCTATATTAAAAATAACAAATTACTTGTAATTGATTTAATAATTAATGCATATAATCATGGACAAATTTATATTGTACATTTTTTTATCATCATATAATAAGTATAAAGTATGTTTTGATTTTTGTGGAATTTTTACTAAGAAACTAGACTGATTACATTAAGAAGAGTCTTCTTTCCTAACTAAATTTTTTTTATTTACAAGACTTGAACTCGGAATTTTATTGAAAAAATTCAAATTTATTATCACTCAAATCAATATAATATTAATTACACGGTAAAGTTTGAAAACAAATGTCCCACAAACTTTTTTTTTCAATATATACATAATTATAAATAATTTGATAGCTAAAATAATTCATATGTAATATAAATATTGCCTTGTAAATTTAAATATATAAGTATTATCTTAGCAAGTTAAAATTTATGAATGCTCACAATCATTATAAGCCAAGTGCACAGAAAAATCTTATCCATTTTCTTCTGTCTTCTACCTAATATTTGAAGAAAAATATCACATGGTTTTCAATGTTGTGGGAGCAACAGAAAAGGCTGGCATGCAAATACAACAAACATCAACTTGGTCAGTTATTATTAAATAACACATGTTTGTGAACAATAGAATACAATAGAGATAGAAGCAAGCAACCGACCAACCAAAGTCTCCTTTTTAATTGCTTGGTCTGAATAATGCCACCAAGTCCTTCATTTCAAACTTCATCACCACTCCAATTTCTTTTGAGCTTAGGCCCTGTGGGTCCTTCCTCTCCCAACAACTCATTTGGCAAATTATCTTGAAGCGCTTGCAAAGCAGGGAACACCTTCTTCAACTTATCTAACTCCTTGGCAAGGTCATAGCTAATTTTTGGACCCCATTGCCTCAAGTAGTTAAGCCAAGGTGGTTCTACAATTGCTGACCCCAAATACTCACCAGAAACAATTTCAAAACCCACCCCCATGTCAACCACCATGTCACTCTTGGCAGTTTCATTCTTTATTCCAGCCTCATCAAGGCCTTGCATGACAACTCCTGCCTTTGGATAAATGGCATGCCCATTCAAGGAGGAATAAGCCACTGATTTGTTTCCACTTTGGAACTCAAGCTGAGGGGCCTCAACCCATTGACCATTGCTGTGTTGTGATAGATACACCCTCCTTAGTTCTCCATTGAAATTGCTTACCCTTAGTGTCAGATGCTCCCAGTCCCCAATATGTTCTCCTATTTTCCCTAGTGGAACATCTATGAGCCCAACTTTGGCTGTTGCTGGCCCATTGAATGGGTAGAAAACCCACATGGCAAGGTCAGTGAAAGTTCCACCAAACATGGGCTTAGCATGAACATAGGCTTGGAAACTCTTGAAATCCCCTTTCTTGACCCTCTCCCTGTTGGCCTTGTCAGCAGGCAGGTCCAACCAAAAGGCACCATCATTTTCACCACCCTGAGGAAGGTTAGAGCCTGTTGGGTCTATTGGCACAGGCTTGGACTCTTCCCCTTTCTTGTAAAGCAATGCCCCATTGGTGAAATACCACTTGGTGGAAGCAGGCTGGAACTTTTCATCAGGATGCAAGTACATTAAGGGAGAGTAAGCTTGGAGTAGAGCTTGAAGTTGGGTTAAACTAGGCATGGAAGAGAAGTTCATGTTGGTGTTCTTCAAACAAGCAATAGGAAGAGAACTAGTAGTAGTAGTTTCACCATTAAGGGCCAAAAATGTTCCTACAAGAACACCAGGAGCATGAATGCCTCTGTTGCTTGGCCTCACTTCAAAAACATTGAAACCATTGTCATCACTGCTCTTGCCTGGTCCCCAAATCCATGAGTGTGTCTCACACTGGTCTGTGAGATCTGACCTCACACACCTGATTTTGTCAAGTGAAGGCTTCTCAGGTGTGGTGGTAACAACATTGCCTAAGGCCTTGTAGCCATCAGGTGCTGTTGGTAGCCAAACATAGCCAACCTTATCCTGCTTGATCTTTTGGGACTTGCTGCTCCACACCAGTGTGTAATCAACTGGCTTCTTTAAAGCTCCATTGTCACCTGAAGTTGATGGCTCATCTTTTGCCACCAGAATTGATCCAAAAAGAGGTGTGTTGTTGGGTTGGCTGTAATGGCCTAACGTGAAGAACCCCTCAGGTACCCCTGCTGGCTCAAAGAAAGTAGCCCCTGCATTACCTGGTCCACCTTCTAAGGTTCTCCAGACTTTGTTAAATGTTGAAATTTCAAACAATTTTAGCCCTTCTATGTTGATAGTTCCAGTAGCAAATCCACCACCTATATGTAAAGTTGCAATTCAGAGGCCATTATATAATTAACAAAAGTAATAAATAACACTATAGTATCAAAAAGGAAGGGAAAAAATGTGCACCTTGTGGCCAAACTGGTATATTTGCAGGAAGTTTAAATGTGGTGTCGATGGGAAGAGTTTCAACCTTGTTTGAAGAGGATTGGTTCCCCATTGTTGAGTTTTTCCGGTACAAAGGAGATTGAGTAGTGTGTGTGGTAATAAATGTGGTTTATTGGTTATTATATATAGCGAATGTAAGAGGTATATTCCTCTCGGCCAAATGTGATATGTATATTTTTTTTATATAATCATAAAGGAGTATTTCAATCTAAATTTTTAATCTTTGTTATCATTTTCTAACAAAATTTTCTTAATATATACTAACAAAAATTCAAAACATTAACCATGTACGTTTAAAGAACCCTCTAAAGTAAATATTGTTGTCATTTATATAATTTATTCGACGTGGTATCTCCACCGTACTCACCCCCAACAACTTTTTGATAACTTGGTGGTACGTATATAAATGAATTATAAACGTGCAAGTTTTTTTTCAACGTGATTATTATATGTTCCCACTCCCACACGAAACTTCTTATTGTCCAGCAATCTTATCAACAAGGTAACTTGCTCGTATATTTTGAACCGAAGGGCTTGTATGAACGAGTTTTTTCTTTCAATTATTTAAATACGTCATTCATAATGGATTGCTCACGTTTATTAGCCAAACCTTGCAGAGCTTCTAGCTGCCAATTTTGACTAAACAAAATGAAAGGAATAACTGATATTGAATTGAACGTGTCAAGTACACATTGTGTCAACTACCAAAACATTAATATGCAATTATGTATGTACTTCTAAATGTTTCTTGTTGAGCATTTCAAAATTAGTTTGATCACAAGAACATCTACCACAAAAGTCAGTGTGTCCGTGTGTTAATTGCAACAACCAAATATTAATTTTTCAGAAGTAAAACAATAATGCTAATTAGTATTGGGGAACATATGATCTCTTATAATTGACAGTATGTATGTTAATTTGTAATCAGTCACCGTTTGTTGTGTGCATAGATAAGTTTTCCGTGAAAATGGTGATTAAAGTTTACGTAGTCGATCAATTATCATCTTTACATGGAAATTATGAGATGCAGTGCATGTCCATATAAAAAAAGTTAAGAAAAAAAAAAAAGGTAGTAGAATTACTATATAGAGGATATATTTTTTTATTAAATTTATTTTGCTATCGATCTTCAATTAAAATTAGGTTTTACACTAATAATTGAGTGATACCTTAAATTCATTGGTTATTTGTTTTTTATTTATCTAGAATAATTATATCTGAATTCTACATCAATAACTTGTGTTAGTTGCTTGATGCTGACTTATTATGAATATCTTAATATGCAGCTTGAACTGCACATATTCAAAGTACTAATACACTAGGACAGTCGAGTATAAAGAAAAAAAATTCATGTATTTAGCTATAGGATGATGATATATAATTTTTATGCTTAAACTTAAAAATGAATGAAAAGTGACTTCAAGATGTTAACAATCATAATTTGAGGATTTTCTTTCGAAGTAGAACTATGTTTACAGAATTAATTTTCGAGAGCAGTTTTTACTTTTCCAACTGAAAAAATAAAATAGGAATGTCTGCCACTTGTTTAAAGACGTGTATGAGAAGAAAAATATTACAGATGCTCAGTATTATATATATATATATATTAGAGACTTTTTTCCAAAAAAAAATAGAGACGCTTTGTTTTCGGTACAATCTGTTATTAGTTAAATTTTAAGCGAACCTTAACTCATAAAATTCACCCATCAATATAACATAAATAAAGTAAGAGATAATGTGTTAAAAGCTTTCATCCGAGAATCATATTCATCATAAGAAAGTTATGCAGGATCCATTAAAAAATCCAAGAAAACCAAAACTAGTTGTCTTCACAAGACGCGCTCATTTTATAATGTATGAATTTAGTTATTTAAGAAGAATCTTAGAATACTTTTAAGATAATTATTATAAAAATTAATAATATACAATAATTTATAATTAAATAATAATATAAAATTATTTTACAATAAGTATATAGCCTTTTTTATATTTCATTTTAATTCAAAATTATTTTAACTCTTGAAAATAGTTGTAAAATGAACATAAATTTCGTCGCAATTACCTTCTGTATAATGCATCGTAAGTTTCTGTCGTAATACTTATTCAATAAGAGCATCTCTTAGCTATTTAGGTATATCATAAGTAGTTTAATTATAAAATAATATTTTAACGTGACAGGTATGATTTTAAGTTATTTAAAATTAAAAAAATATTTATATAAAAAATTATTATTTACTAATTGTTTAAACTTTATGTGAATAAAAAAATATAAAATATTAAAGAAAAAAATATTTGTGACACACCCTGAGCAAGCCTCAGACTCCCCTCTGTTTTCATGCCATACATTAAGGGCAATGCATCATTCAAGTGTTTCTGTTCTTACAATTGCATTTATCAGACTCCTTGATGGCTCCATTTTGTTTCTTTTGTTTGCACTTTTGTTTTCATTTTGTTTTTCTGATGTGTTTTTGTTTTTGTCCTTGTTTTCGTACGGTTCTGTTTTTATTTTCTTTTCACTTTGTTTTTCCTAACTGATTTTTTATTTCGGATTGCTGAGAAAAATGCTTTGGAAAAGAATTTAAATTTAAATGGATTTCTTTAAGATTTGATGAAATGGTAAGAAGCAATGCATGACCCTGGAGGAAAGGTTTTTCAACTTGACAGGGAGTGAAATTTTTGCATCCTTAGGCAATAAGTAATTGAAAAACTGAAAAAGATAGACCCTTAATGACAAAGCAATTATCCGTGTGAGAATTTTTGAGCCTTGTATATAATAATGGCTTTGCATCTTGTCATTATCTCCTTTCTTGTTTGATTTTTGTATCCATATTACTAGTTACTCTAGGTTTTGCCTCGACTCTCTGGATACGCCTTGTTTCACATGCATGGGTAATATGATCTAGGCCATTTTTCTTTACAAGCTACTGGCCAAAGAGACCTACCTTGTAATTGAATCCCTTGTTTACCCCCCTTTGAGCCTATATAACCATTTCTTGATATGACAGGTCATTACAAGCCAAAAGCTGAAAAAACCATGACCAACCTCAACCTTAGGGGTTAGAGGAGCTTTGGAATAGTTTTGGGAATAGGTTTGGAATAAGTGTGGGTGTGGCACTTGGAGACATTTCGAGAATGGTACATTTGGAAAAAAGAGTAGTGTGTTAAGAAAAAGGGTTGATGAGAAAAGAAAAGAAAGGGGTATGAAAAGATAAGAAAGAAATTCAGGATGAGTCAAAGAAAAGAAAAAGCACCAAAAGTAAAAAGTTGCTAGAAAAAAATGCAATACAAGCTGCAAAATAAAAAGTGAGAAAGAGAAAGAAAAGTTTGTAAAATGGAAAAGAAGAGTAGTAAACAAAGACTTGCAGGTCTGAAGGGATAAATCTCATGCTTTTGGACTCATTCCCCATTTCTCCTCTCACCCCTCTGGTTGTCAAAAGCTCACTTTACCATCCTGAATCCTACCTTACCCCTAGCCATGTTACAAGCCCAAGAAAGTCCTATTGATCACCATTACATGTGTTTTTGAAGGTGTAGAAGGAGAGGCTAGTCAAAGTTTGATAGTGTCAGTTTGACATAGGATGTTTTGAGTGTATATACAAACTCAAACACTAGAGAGATTGAGAGAATATGCCCTGAGAGAGAGTCGGGTCACTTCTCAGTTACTCTTTAATGTTTACAGGTTACTTATTTGCCTTGGATGTGGAGAAAGTAACTTTCAAAGATTGCTTGAATGTCTTGATCCTAGGATGAATGTGTGCTCAATCTGTTTTGTCAAACTTGAGAAATTCATTTGAAAATAAATCTTCTCTTTCAAATTCCTTGAATGATCGAATCTGATTTTGCCTAGGAGTGCAAAAGTGTAAGTGTGGGAGGTCTAATAAGTCATATTTTATACACCTCAGAAGGACTTAAGATGGGTATTATTGAAACTATTTGGTACTTAAGAATCACATCTTAGCTAAGATTCATATTATGGACCTAGAAATAGGGAAAATATAAATTTGTGCTAAAAAGAGGATTTTAGCTAATAAAAAGATTGGATTCATTTTGCAGGCCAAGTTAAGGGCATCTTAGCCCATTAAGAGCATCTCGGTCCAAGAGAAGTTGTCCCAATCAGACCAGCTCCTTCCCGGACCAGACCGGCTCCTCAGCCTAGCAACCCAAAAAGGAACGTGCGGCCTAACACATCCAACTCTACACTAGGAGCCGTCCTAGACCAAAGAGTTGGCAAGCAGCCACCTGTCATCTCATATGCATCTCGAACCATGGATCTGGCCCAAATCAACTATACCACTACTGAGAAGGAGCTCTTGACAATTGTATTTGCCTTAGAAAATTTTCGCTCATATTTGCTTGGCTCCAAAATTATAGTTTTCTCTGACCATGTAGCATTGAAATTTCTACTGAAGAAGTTGGACACGAAGCTAAGACTGATTCGGTGGATGCTTCTCCTTCAGGAGTTCAATATGGAGATCAGAGACAGGAAAGGTATGGAGAATGCAGTAGCAGATCATCTGAGCTGACTTGAGAGAGAAGTTTACCCTTTATCAATTCGAGATGAGTTCCCTGACAAACAGATATTGCAGCTGGAACATGTAACACCATGGTATGCTGATATCTGCAATTTCCTCATGGCGTCTATGTATCCTCAAGGAGCATCTAGAGCTTATAAAGAAAGACTTGAAAGCGATGCCAAATACTACATTTGGGACGATCCTTACCTTTGGAAACTCTACAATGATCAAGTAATTCGCAGGTGCATTCTGGATCTCGAGATCCAATCAGCCCTCCACTTTTGTCATTCAACATCTAGAGCCAGCCATTATGGATCAAGTTAGACAGTCTGGAAAGTCTTAAACTGTGGGTTATATTGGTCCACCATTTTCCAAGATGCCCATGAATTTGTCTTGGATTGTGAACAATGTCAAAGAGCAGGTATGGCAATAAGCCAAAGGCATGAAATGTCCCAGCAGTCGATGCTATTTTGTGAAATTTTTAATGTATGGGGTATCGATTTTATGGGTTCATTCCCCGTCTCCTATGGAAACTCTTACATTTTACTAACCGTTGATTATGTTTTGAGATGGATGGAGGCTAAGGCCACCAAAACTAATGATGCTAAAGTTGTTCTAGATTTCGTGAAATCTAATATTTTTTGCAGGTTTGGTGTGTCGTGTGCGCTGATCAATGACCAAGGAAGTCACTTCTGCAACCGTTCAATGACCATTCTACTCGAGAAGTATGGGGTAGTGCACAGAGTAACCACTGCTTATCGCCTCATACCAACAGTCAAGCTGAAGTATTCAACAGGGAAATTAAGAAACTATTGCAAAAGATGGCGAATCCCAGCAAGAACGATTAGAGCTAACTCTTAGAGGATGCTCTATGGGCCCACAAGATAGCATATCAAACCCCGTTAGGAATGTCTCCCTATTGGATTGTCTTCGGTAAAGTTTGTCACTTGCTGGTTGAGATAGAACACCGAGCCTACTAGGCAATCAAGAAGTGCAACATGGCCTACGACCAAGCCGACCAAGAAAGCAAACTGCAGTTACAAGAACTAGAAGAGTTGCGCTTGGAAGCTTATGAAAACTCTCGGATCTAAAAACAAAAGGTAAAACAATCCCACGATAATAGGATCCTGAGGAAGGAGTTTATAGTCAGCTAGAAGGTACTCTTGTTCCACTCCCGATTAAAGCTCATAACTGGTAAGCTTCGTTCTAGATGGGATAGACCATTTGTGATTACTAACGTGTTTCCTTATGGTGCAATAGAATTAAGAGACGAGGCTAACAACAAGAATTTCAAGGTTAATGGGCACCAAATAAAGCCCTATTATGAAGGTCCGAATTCGAGAGTAGGCGAGGTGGAAAGCATCTCGTTGATGGAACCAACCATCCCGGAAGACACACTTGAAGAAATCTCCAAATCCCCTCATGTGCATATGCATTGAGGACAATACATCATCTAGGGGGGTAGTGTAGTTTGGAATTAGTTTCTGCTTTGCTGTTATTTTTTCTATATGTTGTTTTTCTATGTGTTGTTTTTATCGACTCCCAACTCCAGGTGCGTATTGTTTTGATCAAGTCAGTGCTGACTGGTTTTGTGTCGTCTTTTCGTTTTGTCGCTTTGCCAGGTCCATGCCGACTCCGGCTTTGTATAGTCTTTTCATTTTCTGTTTTTGTTATTTTTGTTCTTTCTGTCCTTTTCGTTTTTCTATTATTTGTTTTAAATTTTCTGTTTCTTTGTTTTTATGTTTTCTGATTGCCGAGAAAATGTTTTGAAAATTTTAAATGAATTTCTTTAGGTTGAATAGAACATGAAGAGGTAATACATAAAATCTTGGCTAAGAGATTTTTCAAACTTGACATGAAAAGAAAATTTTTGCATCCTTAGACAATAAGTGACTGAAGAATTAAAGTTGAAACCCTTAGCGATAGAGCAAATTAAACCAGGTGAGATTTTAAGCCATGTATATAGTAATGGCTTCCATCTTTCCATTCTCTTCTTTTCTTGTGTGATTTTGCACCTATGTTGATAGATTATTCTAGGTTTTGCCTTGACTCTCTCTTATACTTTTTGTCTCACATGCAATAATGATATGATCTAGACCTTCTTTCTTACAAACTACTATCCAAATAAAGTCTACCTTACAATGAACCCCTATTAACCCATTTGAGCCTATAAAACCATCCTTTTTTATATGGTAGCTCATTACAAGCCCAATAGCCGAAAAACCATGATCTACCTCAACATTAGGGGTTAAAGGAGCTTTGGAATTGTTTTGGGAGTAGGTTCCACAATAAGTATGGGGGTGACACTTTAAGGAATTGAGAGTAAAAGGTACTCGAAAGTAGTTTGTACCAAATGATGCTCATGTAAAAGGGTTGTTGAAAGAAGAAAAAAAAAAGGGTATAAAAAAAAGAAAATGATGGATGAAAAAGAAAGAGGCAATAAAAAGCAAAAAAGTTACAAATACAACCCAAGGTCGCAAAAGTCCAAAAAAGAAAATACAAATGTGAAAAAAGAAAGAAAATACAAAAGCAAAAGTAGAATATTGATCATATATTTAAAATAAAAGGCTTGTAGTAACTTAGAATCAATCTCCACAAAATAAAAACTAGTAAAAATTAATTTTATTGTTTAAAATTGAAGTAGCATGTATGAACCCACTTAAAGAAATAAAGAGGGTTACTTATATATATTTAAACACCTCCATTAAAAATGTTTTACTACATCAATATTTTATCATAATATTTTTTTTTCATCATAATTATTTTATGTTTCTCTAATCTCGGACAGATCATAGATTCTATATCTGACAATAAATATTTATCATATAATGTTTTTTTAATGCGAAACAATCTTTTGGGGATACAAAAGAATGTTTTAACATCTTCAGCTTTTCTTGACAATGTTTTAGAAAAGAATAACACGAGGGAGCCACCTTTCTTCTTTTTCTAATATGCGTTTGTGAATTTGATTAGGTTAGTTTTTTTTTTCAAAAAAAAATTTAACGGATTTAATTTAATTTATTTTTATAATTTATATATAGATTTGATTTAAAATGTAAATCTTGATTCACCTAATTTAATCTAAATAAGTTTATATTTTATTGGTAACGTTTTAATAATTTAATTTAAATATTGGAAGTGAAAATTTTGTATACATTATCATCTAATAACAGATTATATCATGAATGAAAATATTTTTATAATAATTATTTTAAAAATCATATATAAAAGAATTTTTAATTAAGTGATAGTGTAACAATATATGAAAATTAAATTCATGTTTTAATATTCATTAAAATAAAATTTTAATTCCTTTAAAATACGTCAAATATAGATTTAACTCAATTCATCAAGATATATTATATACAAATTCAAATAAATTCATCAAAATCAAAATCTGAGTTTAAAATAGAATCTTGAATTAATTCAAAACCCTACAGTATATGTTCAAATCTAAGAAGTCGAAATAACTATTTTTGAAGGTGTAATAAGGAAGTTTCTAAATAAATATATAAATATAAAAATTACTCCATTAAAATATATTGTTTTAGAAATACGTATTTAAAATTTTAGTTTAATTTAAATTGGATTAATTTTTAAATTTGAATATAAAAATTTATCCAATCTAAATATTTTATTTTTAGCTTGATTTTCTTAATTTTGATTGGATTTGTTTGAACACTTCTACTTTCATATATGAACAAATAAGAATGTTAATGAATTGAACACTCACACACACTTGAATGCGCAAGCGCACTCATGAATTACAAGCACGGACAAATGCAGGGACATAAATTTATACCATACTGAAAATCCTATGTTCAATCCTTCAAAAATAAACTTATCATCAAAACTTTGGTAATTTAAAAAAAAAAAAAAAGAACAAGATTTTGAGTTGTATAATTATTCACATAAATTTAAATGTTCATCTAAAATATTTAAATATATTGTGTAGGAGATAATGAAAGCATATACTGGTGGACTATAAATTAATGTAACTATTATGTCATTTCGTTTCAAAATATTCAAGATTCCAATCCTAAATACTAAATCACCAAATTGGATGTATTTAAAGAAATCACCAAATTGCTACAAAATTTTAGAATGACGTGCGTGTAAGATAAGTTGGAAAGATAATAATTACTTGCAAGTTACAGGATTGACTAATTAACTAATACATGCATTAATATTGTAAAAATTTTATTCTTTTATTCAATAAAAATAATCACGCTTAATAAATTTGTTAATTTTTATAATAATTAATTAATTTGAAAATTATATTAAATATATTTTTTTACTAATGAATAATATACATTATGCTGAATCAATTGAGTTAGTGCTCACTCGTGATTAACTGTAACTACCAAGGATTTGCTCTTTTATTTTAATTAATAACTGTAATTAACTCAATAATGCTAATTTTTATTTTCAAGAGCCCTCATTTTGTGACGCAAGGAATTGAAACCCATTTGAAAGAGATTGGTTAAGACTTCTTTCCTTCCGCGCGATCCACAACGTCTTGCCAAAGTGTCAAGCAGCAATTATTACTATATATATTATTTTTAGTAATATTTTATTAATTATATTTATAAAAAAAATACTCTAATTTGTATTAGTAATATTTTTTATATTTTTAGTAATATTAAATAATTATAAAATATTATTAATAATATTTTGTAACATAATTTAGTTTCAAATTTTATTAAAATGTTATTAAAACTAATAGGTAATATTTTTTATTTTCATAATATTTTTAAATGCCGTAAAAAAACCATATATACGCAGGAGTAAATGAAAGTAATTTCACTTTGACCAATTTCTTTTTAGTAAACTTTCAATTTCATCTCTTAAAAATTTTATTGGAGAAAGAGTAATACCAAGGAGACAAAATTGATGGATTTTTCAATTTCTTTTCTATGACTTATATAAAGGCGAATGTCAATTTTATACATCAAAATTTTTCTACATTTTGAGCCAAAAAATCTTAATAGATTGTAATAAATCTGTTAATTTTTATATTAATTATTTTAAAAGTTATACTTACAATAATTTTTTATTAATTGACACTGTAAAAAAATTACGCGGAAGAAAATTAAAATTTTCACAACCAGTTGAGGTTAATTTGCATAAACACAATTCAATCCATTACATATGCTCAAAATCACTTTCAAGTAAGGATAAACAAATACTACCTTGCAATTAATCACACTTTTGTTTCAGACTCACATTTATGCGTCCCGGAGCAACCTATTAGCTTTCTTAGTATTGAAGATACTCACGTTTAAGTTTTAGAGGTTAGTTTGTTTTTTGTTTTCATGTAGTTCTAAAAAAAACAACACTAGCAAGAAATTAATTGTGATTTTTTTTAATTTTTAAAGGAATGTTATTTTTTCACTTGAAGTGTAGGTTGTAGAATTAGTTTATAACATGAGCCCAACCACATGATTTCAAAGAGATTCCAATTCATACAATAACATAGCCACGTTGAATTAAGAGGGAGAGTATAGAGTTATATATTGTTAAAAAAAATCTAAAAGATAGGATTTATTAGAACTTAACTATAATTTATTTGGAGGTATCTTGTGGGTTAAGCATAGCTTATAATAAGATCTATTAAGACTTGTGTAAATGTTTGAAAAAAAACATTAAAAAAATAGCTTATGAATATGTTCATAAACTGATTTCAACTCATTTCAATAAGCTCTACAAAAATAGTATAATCATAAAAACAATTGAATCTTATTTCTTCCTCAATTATAAAAATAACTTGTATATAAATACTTATATAATAATTATATATTCAATATGTCTTTAATTAAGTCATTTACCCAAATGAATCCTTTGTCTTTTGAAATAAAATTACATTTTCATCCTCTTTATTGTCTGAATACATATTAGAACAAATATTTCCAATCTTTCATTGACACAGGCAAGATTGCTAAAATAATCCAGCTTTTCCATTTGAGCATCATCCTCTTGGTGAACAACCAAGATTTCCCTCCCTTGACTATATAAGGACTTTATTTTATTCTTACAACTTTGTTTTTTGCATAGAATATTTATTTTAACAAAATAACGGTACAGCCATGTTAATATATAAGAAAGTTGTGCCTTTAAATATAATCAGATCATCGTAGTTTTCATTCCAAACCAGACAGCTTCCTCCGACACTTATCACGTAACGAAAGCCATTAACATTTGAGAACATTGCACATTGCTTTGATAAAATAATGTCAACGAAAAATGCAATCCAAAGCCTACATTGCTTCAAGCTTCAAAATGATAGGTAAAAAAGAAAGTTCAGGTAACAAGTAAATTCTGGTTTCGGGGTTTGGTTAAATTTGAAGCGATCTAAACCGAGCCAATTTGGACTTTTGAGGATGTTTGAATGAGTGATTTTAAAAACAAATAATAAAATTAAATATAAACTTTTAATTCAATGCAAAATTACTTAAAGTTACTTTAAGTCAATCAATTTTGAACCCGAAATCAATTATTCAATTTAAGACCACATGGGTAAATATTTACGTAAAATCACTTAACTAGTATTTTATCATGATTTTGGATGATCTAACGTGAATACGCATTGAGTTAATTGATTTGGTAAAAGCCAACGAAACACCATTACACCAGAAGGGTCAAAGGTTGCATTGTTTTTTAACCTCGTACCTTGTACAGGGCAATTTTTAATATTCTAAAGGACCTTAGAAAGAAAGGAGTGAAAAAGAAAAGGAAAAGGAATAAAACAAAGAAAAATGAGGAGGTCCTTTGCAAGCCTGCACTTATTCGTGTACAACACGTGTGCAGCTATATGCATATTCTTCAACAAACAAACGCAAGGTAACTCCTCCCTCTTTAGCTCGGCACTGCCTCATACTTCATTCTTTGTTCATGTTTCCCAAGCACACATACTTGATCTGGAAAAGTAATAGTAATAAACTTCAACAATGTCACATATTATAAAGTTTATCATAATGAAATGAAAAATTGACCGTGCATGCATTATTCAAGATAGAGCTTCACATCAAGCATTAGAACTCCAAGAGGGAAGGCATATCCATGTTTGACATAATACTGACACCAACTATAACACTGACACCTCTTAACAGTATTATTAGGAAAATTAAATTAAATTTTAGCATATGAAACTTTATTCTAGACCTTTTTAAAACATAATTAAACAGCATTCATCTGATAAAGTCTAATGTATGTCACTATATCTTTCTGCTAGAAAACGAAGTTGTCCTCTATCCCTCAGATTGGACAAAGTAAGGTAAGGAATCTTTTTAATTCTCCACCAACTCTACATAAGAAATAGTTGAATGATCTTACTATGCTAACTTCATTTGGTAAACATCCTAGACCCAGAGGACAATAATATCATTTCATATACTGAGTATGAGCTCATTTCCATTGACCCAAAACATCTAAAAATGCTCCCAACAATTCAACACTATCCACAACACTCAAAATTCTTCATAAATATGCCCCCTCTCTTCCAAATTCTTTAAAGTTTAAACCTCAACCAAACTGAGTTTTACAAACTTTGAAGGAGAAAAGTTGCACAAGTACAACTTACAATCAATGACTATGGACTATGGAACAATCTTGTTTGTAAAGTAAAATTACCGAACTGAAGACTTTAAATTTGTCCTTACCTCTAAATAGTCATCCATCCCATATTTGGACCCTTCTCTTCCGAGGCCAGACTGTTTAAAGCCACCAAATGGAGCCACCTACATCAACGCATGCACATAGATAAACCCATCAACAAAATATCTTATTGCCACTTACAACCTATTTAGGTAAACCTTTCCATAAGCACTTACAAGAAAAATTAATAAGAATAAAAAATGAAATAAACTTTTTTATAAACTAAAATTAGCCTATGCATAAGCTAATTTATGGAAACTCTTACATATTAGATTCTTCAAAATTGATTTTTAATTTATACATAAATTAATTTTAGCTTAAGAAAAAACTTATTTCATTTTTTTCTTATATTTTCTTCCTTTAAGTACTTATAAAGAAGTTCATTCAAACATACTCATAATCTCGTTTAATAAGGAATGAGACGCACCTCAGTTGAAATTACTCCTTCATTAACACCCACAAGTCCATATTCAAGAGCCTCAGCAACACGCCACGATCGTTGGATACTGTTTGTAAATATGTATGAACCCAAACCTTCATATGTACAGGTAGCTCCATGGTCAAAAAAATTTAACGGTAAAACCAAGAGTGACCAGATATAGCAAAACTAGTCACATAAAATGGCAATATAGGAAGGGAGCAAAAACCTTTCTTCAAGGCTATATAAAGGAGAAATCAAATTAGAAAATAGAGCAACAAGAACTACCTGCATTAGTGTCGTTAGCAATTCTGATAGCATCCTCTTCAGTTTTGAATCTCAAAAGGGGTGCAACAGGCCCAAATGCTTCCTCTCTGGTATAAGACAAATCATATAGGTGAACTAACAAACAAACAAACAAAAATCCACAGAAAATTAACAACAAAATTCCATTTTATGATTACACGGCAAAGTGAAATAAAATCATACCAATTTTTTTGCAAATATAGAATATATAAAGTAAGCATCAAAGCACTGGAAACTGTATAAGCTACATTGGTTCGTATATATAAGCAAAGACAGGTGAAGGCTAGCTTTTCAGAAGAATATACTGACAGTGCAGTGAAAATATTTAACAGTTTTGCATAGTTGTGTTTCTACCAAACTCAATTGCAGTTTGTACTTCGTAGAGACTAGACTCATGCATATAAAAGCACATCCATAACCCCATCACAGCCATTTTATTATCTTAAAACAAGGCAGAAAAGACAGTTTATAAATTAATCTCTAGTGACAGAAACCATAATTGATCAGTCAAGAGACAAGAATTAGAAAACAGTTAAGTGTTTACCCTAAAATCAAGGGTGATTAATTAAAAATGGATTCTAGGTGACTGACTGGAATTTGATTAAGGAATGCAAGAATGACATCATGCCATACATCCTACAGCCATTTTACACTGTCTTTCTTACTCTGTATATCTCTGATTCTCTTACAAAACCTTTTCTCTAATTTTCAACATCATCATTCTTAGAAAATATAATATGGATCAGACTACCACCACTCCAGTACATCTATTTTGCTAACAATTCGCATGGGCATCACCTCTTATAACCAACTTTTGCCATTTAGAACTATTAGAAACGAGAAAACAAGGGACACAACGTCCATGTTAGAGTAGTTAGTTACTTTAGAGCTGATCAGGATTTTGTTAAGCTTGCAGATATCAGTATCAAACAACCGAGGTTGCACTGGCACTGCAAGCATCCTACTGTCAGAAATATTGTTCACCCCTGTTAATCAATGTAATGAAAGGTGTTCTCTCATTGAAGAATATTAGAACACTCTCTTTCCCCCTCTCTCTACATCTACACTTAGATTTCTAACAATCCTTAAGTATGGGCAGTTGGGCCTATTCAAAAGCAACCTTCAAAATTTTAGTAACAGTCATGTTAACCTTATTCCTTACTACTTAAGAAGTTTGAAGTTTGAATTCACTAATATAATGCATGGGCTCCAAATATCAAATGTGTAGCATCAGCATCCAATTTATACGGCCAGGTACTATAATATAACCAAGTTGTGAGGTGTAGTTGTTAATATTAGTTAGTCTAGAAATTAATTAACATATCATGTCAAAGTTGCTGGTCTAAACTTAAAAGTCTAATGAGGCACAAATTATAAACCTAGAGACAACATAAAGGTTTACCTTGATATGGACATCTCATTGTTGACATCCGTGATGACTGTCGGTTCATAAAAAGTTAACCCAAGGCTATGTCTTTTACCCCCAAGAATTACTTTTGCCCCCTTGAGATAAAAAGGAATTGAATAGTCAGAACTATTATCATGTTTTGCATTTAAATTTTAAAGACCCAAACAGATCCTACAGGCACCACTATTCCGTATTCAGTGCTATCATAAGGTAAAACATTTGGTGCTGTCACAAGATGAAAAGATGACATGTTTGAGAAGCGAAAAGATAAAGTTTAAACTTTAATTGAAACCAGTAAACCAAACCCCAAAATCAGTTTTTTCATAACAATGTGAAAACTACATGCCTATTTGAGGTGGTTTTTAGTTGTAAGTTTCAAAATTTTCAAAAACCAAAACTGGTATTTAGTTTTTAAAAATTAGTTTTAATTTTTCAATTTCAAAAATTAAATTTTAGTTTCAAAATAAACTTCCTTTGAAAGTTCTCTATTCAGTTAAAATTAGTATAAGAGTGTGTTTATGTAGTAATAGTGACAGTGGTGGTGACAACAATGGTAGTGGTAACGATATTGATAGTGGTGGTGCGGTACCAATGGTGGTGGTGCAGTAGTGGTGGTGGCGGTAGTAGTGGCCACACCAATGGTGGTTATGGTGATGTGGTGGTGGCGGTAGCAATAGCGACAGCGATGGTGGTAATGGTGATGCAGCAGTGGCAGTGGTGGCACCAATGGTGGTAATGGTGATGTGGTGGTGGCGGTAGCAATAGCGACACCGATGATGGTAATGGTGATGCAGTGATGGCAGTGGCGACACCAATGGTGATGGTGAAGGTAGCAATGTGGGTTGGTGGCAGTGATGGCACGCTATGGTAGAGGCGACAATAGTATTGGTAGTAGTGTCGGCAGTGGTGGTGGTGATGGGAGAAGCGGTGCCAGTGGTGGTGGTGGTGTTGCAGTGGTGGTGCTGCTGCTGATGTGGTGGTGGCATTATCGGTGATGACAGTGGTGGCGATGCTAGTGGGATGCTGCTATTGGTGATGTGCCAGTGAGGTTAGGGTGATGTGCCAGTGAGGTTAGGGTGATGGTATGGTACCAAGGTGTTGGCAAACTGACAATGTCAGTGGTAATAGTAGTAGTGGCAACAACAATAAGGGTTATTATCGAATAGAGTGAGAGTGTATGTTTTTAAAACTAAACTAAATTCAGAAATTCTTTTTTCTTAGTTTTGAAAATGAATGCAAAAGTGTTTTGAAATTAAGTTAAAAATCATTTCAATTCCATTTTAGCTAAATGTGTTTTATTTTGAAAAATACATTTTAAAACCAAAAACTTGAAACAACCCCAAATGGACCCTAAACTTTATAAATCTGGTTGAATAACAGTTTGATTCAGTTTTCAATCAGAACCAAACCATGCCCAGCATTACATATAAATGTTGGGGAAGGGGAGGGTGGCTTGAAGCAGAGAATCACACTGGGAGAATAGAAAAGACAACAAACCTTTGATGTAGCATCATGAATTAAGGAGTCAACCTGTAAGGAAAAACCAAAGCAAACCAAGAAGTTCCTATGAGTTGGAAGACACCCTAGAATAAAGCAAATAGAAATTGAAATACTAAGAGAAACACAAACCTTTTTGACGGCAGCTTCATTGATCAGAGGGCCCTGTTTAGAGATGGATATGAAATTGAGTTACATCATGGTTACTGAAAGCTTAACTAACTATTTCTCTCAATGTAGGAGAGGACTCTAAAGAGTAATGACAGTCAAAACATATTGCAATGGGATATTGGAAAGGAATTATCATATAAAAAAGTACCTGAAGTCTAAATTAGTGAAGATTACACCAGAGTGGGAAAAAAAGAGGCAAGATAGAATTTCTATAGATAGTTGGTTCAAAGAAAAACAGGAACTAATATAAGAAATTAAAAGAAAATAACTACCTGCACCACACCTTCACTAAAACCATCCCCAACTTTCATTTTCTGAACAGCATCAAGCAAAGCATTTGCAAATTTCTCATATATACCTTAACAAAGAAAATTGGTTAAGTAAAAATATCAATGAGTATTAAACAAATAATGTATCTAAATGCACATTTTCACACCGGTGTGAACCTCAAACAGCCAAACAATCAATAGGAGTACACAAACACTACCCTCTTTGGAGCAAAATCTCATATAATGTCACTGCAATTCCCTTTATTCTTTATCTTTTGTTCTCTTGTTTTCATTTCTGAAATTTTTATTTTTCAACATACTACAAATTCATATCATGAGATCAGAACTAAATAAGAAACTACTCACTGCAGTAGTCACAACCAATAAGCTTTATGTTTAGGATAATTGAAGGTTACAAAAAGGCTATGTAAGAATCCTGCAAAGTTCACAAGTTCATCTTGATTATATCAGCAAAACTGATACAAGAGCACTTTACATGAAACAGCTAGTATGTGTGAGTGTGACACATTCCCACAACTCATACCATTTAGGAGAGCAAAAGAATCAGAAAACAACAAAGTATCAAGTATTCATAAATTGGGAATCATAAACATGTTAAATTCAAATGAAAAGATTTTAAGAGATGGCAAATCAGGTAAATGCAATGTAATTGTCAAATTGTTGTACTACAATTTTCATCTGACCTTCTTGCACAATAATTCTATTTGCACAAACACATGTTTGTCCACTATTTCGGAACTTTGCTGCAATCTGCAATCAAATTAATGAATTGTTATGATTACTAATATCATCATAACATAAGGGGAGGAAGAATCACATGTCCTTTACCTTAATTATAAAATCATTTTTTTAAGGTCAATAAATAATAAGTAGAATACATTGATGTCTTAAGCTCTTTGAGAGTCTAACTTTATCTTGTATAAAGAGCATTTTAAGAATTTTACTTTGACTCTTCACATGCAAGTCAATAAAAATTAAAACAATAAATATATTAATGATGAGAGACACTAAAAGAATTAAAACCAATAAAAAATATTTACAAAAAATAAGAGTATGTCTTATTAATGTTTTGAGTGATTTTGAAAAAACAAATAAATTTAGGACAAAATTATTGCTACTACTTAAATAAAGTAATTTCCTTAATCCTAGTGAATTAATTAATTGGGTCTTATAAAAAGAACCGAAGGAAGTATTGAACTATTTTTATCCCTAAAAGGTCATCAGCAGGTGCAAATGAATTTGACACTAGCATGCATGGAACCAGTAAGCCAGTGCTAAAATTGCAACTGTCTGGCCCAGCAAGCCACAATCATCAAGCTAAGACCAATAATCATATAGGCAATTGGTGACACATGCAATCAAGGTTTCTCCATGAAATATGGAGTTGTTATTTTGATTTCAAAGCTTATTTTTGACTCAAGTACACAGGGCCAACTGTCAAGCTGCATTTTCCATGGACAATTTAAGTTCCACATAGCCAAAGAAACCCCATTTATTTTGCTCACTATATGGAGCTCACCCATCATACAAGAAATAACAATACAGCATTAACTAATTGCATTTCTAAAATTCATTGAGGCCACAGTGAGAATACAAGAATTATCTATTCTGTTAAAAGTCATCATCAAAAGGTCTCAAGCACTGCATAGATTAAGTTGTAATCAAATCAAACAGCAAATCCACATAAAGCAATATCTCTTAAACAAAAACATCATTACAA
This sequence comes from Mucuna pruriens, assembly GCA_025330945.1. Lineage (NCBI taxonomy): Eukaryota > Viridiplantae > Streptophyta > Magnoliopsida > Fabales > Fabaceae > Mucuna > Mucuna pruriens. The sequence continues at coordinate 63,245 of JAENHJ010000189.1, read as the reverse complement.
CCATCATGCATTCTCATCCTTTCTAACTTACAGTTCCTTTTATTGCAACATCCAGGTCAGCATCATCAAAAACTATGCAAGGTGCATTGCCACCAAGTTCCAGAGAAACCTAGAAGTTCAAAAACTATATAATGGTAAAAAATCCTTTTCAAGATAAGATATATAGATCCTGTATTTGAAGAAATTCATGACAATATCTACGCATACTTTTTTAACTGTCTCAGCTGAACCTGCCATCAATTTCTTTCCAACAGCTGTCGAGCCTGTGAATGTGATCTTCCTTACCTAAATAAGGTTGATAATTTCTTTCTCAGATGTTCAATTTCATTCACAAGGTAATTGCTTTGTAAAATCACATGGTCACAGAACCTGTGGACTTGCGAGTAAAGCATCCCCAATATCAGGAGCATTTCCCATTACCACATTCACGACACCCTACGTCATTAAATATCACAAGTTCACAACCATTAAAATCATAAAACGGAAGGAAGGAACAAAAAAATAAAGGAAGCTTCATTTATGGGAAAAGAAGGAAAGAAGAAAAAGCAGAGAAAAGGTCTGCAAAAAATGTAGCAACATAAGAGATGGGTAAACTAAAGACGTTGGGTTCATATTTCATAGTTTCTGTGAGATTTACACAATCTAGTGGAAGAAACTAATGATAATTAGGGGCATCCATAGGAGCCCACTTAGTATTTCTCTTCTGAAGACCTACTTCACATGTACAATATGTACAGGACCAAAATATTATAGTAAAGAATTAAAGTTAGTAAAAGACACATGCAAAGAAACCAAAATAACAGCATATATTCAAAGATAGTAGATTACATACCAAAATATCAGAATGAACTTTCTATAAACATCACAATCAAGCTGTTGATGTACAATTGCCATGCCACAATGACAATTTTCAATTAATTTAATTACTAAATTACAAAACATTACAACAGAAAATGATAGTTCCTGTAAACCAAATATGCAATGAACTTTCATTACAGTCATAAAAGTATGTTTAAGAAACTACCCTTGGTATTCCAGCTTGAATGGAGAGTTCTGCGGCAGCTAAAGCAGTGAGAGGCGTAAGTTCAGAGGGCTTTATGACCACTGTACAGCCACATGCAAGGGCTGGACCAACCTGATGTATTAGAAAACACACAATTGTCAAAATGATTGTTATTCACTAACTCCTAAAATCACTTATAAGTGAAAATTGGTAAAATCTGGACAGTAAAGATTCAAAAGAAAAGATACCTTTCGAGTAATCATAGCAAGAGGAAAGTTCCAAGGTGTAATTGCACCAACAACCCCTACAGGCTGCAAATCCCAAAGAGGTAAATACAAGCCATTTATTTAAATATAAAGATTCAGGATTATCAAACAGAAATTGAATATTAAAATCAGTAAATCATATTCTAAAACTTTCAATATAAAAGGCAATTAAAACCATCATTTCTTGCAGCATTCACATAGACTAAATTACTGGATGTCAGGACAAATTATTCTAGATATAATATAAGACAGGACTATACTTTTCATATACTGAAGAAAATGCCTCCTTGGATCCTACTTATTACTTAACATATGACCTTACAATAAAAAATCAACAGTACTTTGGCTTCTTTAGTACCCCTATTTCACATCAACAATAAAAATTTAATTGCAGTTGACTTTCATTTCCTATTTAACCAAGCTGTATTTTTTCTTATCTTACGAAGAGAAAATATTATTAGAGGGATGGAAGAGAGTTTAGCAATAAATTAAATAAACAGCAAAAAATAAATAAAGACAGCAATATAATAAAGCTCTCTATCTCATATTCTCATTATATAGTGTGTGTTGTCCTTACAGGAAAAGCTATATCAATCATTGTTTGTAATCAATTCAAATCATCAAAAACTGACTTCCTTAGACCACCAAAAAGAAGATATACAATTCCATAAAACAAGCCAACCAAACAAACAAGTCTTTTAGTTTTGCCTCCTTTGAGTTGAATTTCCATTATGTTATTATACATCAACAACTACCATATTTACAAGGCATGGTTAGAGTAATTAACATCACAAACATTTACATTGCCTTGCAGAAATATAGCTCGTCTACACCCAGTGCAATACACTTAAGTGGATGTGAAAGAGATATAGTTTAAAAAATTATTATATTAGACCAGGAAAAACTAATATGTTAAAATGCAACCCTAATTCTTTGACACAATTTGTAATGCCCAATACCACAATCGACTTCTTTTAGTACATTGCACTAGGTATAGACAACCCATCATGAACATGTGCATTGAAATCAACTGATGCAGTTTAGCTATAAAGTTTCCCCAGCAAACTGCTGAAATAGAAATTTAAGACACCAAATAAACTTTTAAGTTTACCTGCTTTAGAACAAATAAACGTCGATCAGAAAAAGGTGCAGGAATTATATCCCCATATATACGTTTTGCCTCCTCAGCTGCAAACTCAATAAAGCCAGCCCCATAGTTTATCTGCAAAATAGTCACTTTCATATATATACTGTAACTGTACATATAATGAAATTCAACTAAGGAAAATACATAAGAAAGAAATTAAACAATAAATTGGCAAAGTACACAATAACAGAAATTCACCCATCATATACCTCAACCATAGACTCTTTAAGAGGTTTCCCTTGCTCCAAGGTTATAAGTTGTGCAAGTTCTTCTTTATGTACCATAAGCAAATCATACCTTGAAAATTGAGGAAAAAATTAACAGAATGTAACCATTATCAGGACAAAATTATTATTCAGGCAACTTCCATCATGATAGGTCAATATCTCATGGATATCACATATGCAGACTTCATCAAAGTCATGAACTACTCTAATTTAAATTAATGTAGTGCATTGTAAAAACCAGATTTGCATGCAGAACATAAAACAGAATAAATAAACAGTTCTTGTTTGCAAGTGAAATTTAGCAACATTTGGTTAATACTACAAATTTGCAGATTAAAAAACACACCATAAGCGCTTAAAGACAAATTACCACCAAACCAATGCAAAATACATGATTGCATTATAATATATTAATGGATCAACTCATGAAGGTAAGAAAAAAATTATAAAGCAGGGTGGAAACAATTAAATGAGACTTAAAATATATGTGGTCTCTATCCTATAATATACACATTTTATGGTTTTAGTCCCTATAAATTTTTGTTGACAGTTTTGGTTCCTATAAAATTTTATTTTACCGTTTTAGTCACTGTCATTATTCAATAATGACATGGCAACAATGTATTGAAGAACAAGATGTCTCGTAAATAATAGGGACTAAAATAAATATCTCCAAATATAAAAGGGACTATATCAAAAGTTTACAATTTTATAAGGACTAAAAATACAACACAAGGGACTTAAACCTTAAAACAAAATTTTATAGGGACAACACCAAAATAAATTATAGGGACAAAAACCATAAAATGAGTATATTATATTGACGAGAAACATATTTAAGCCATTAAATAATATATAATATATATATATATATATATATATATATAGAAATATTAATTTTCACATCATTATCATGGCTATTGATTTAAAAACAAGATTAATAGCAATTATATAAACTCATGTATTAACAATGATGCTACAAAATAGAAAAATAGAATGAGCATACTTATTCCAATGTATTAATAAGATTAAAAAAACGTTATTTTTGCTTAACATAGTAAACTCAATACCAACATTATATAAAACTTATGAACAAATGTGAATAGGGAAAAGGAAAATAAAAACGGAGAAAGATAATACATTTTTACTTCTTCCTTTATTATTGTCTTTCTGGTGAACAAAAGATCAACTTTACAATTCATGATTTTTAACCAAGCATACAATCCAACAATTATATATACATATATCATCAGAAGTATATAACTGTCCTGTATGCTTGTGAGAATTTCTACTGAAAGTATTATCTGTAATATCCCAAATTATCCCCTTATACAACTCAATTATAAAGTTGATGCCATTAAAGAATTTCAAATCCTGTAAAATTTCCAATCTACCTATTTCCAGCATCATAAAGTTCCTCATAAATTAGAAGATCCAATGTACATTAAACTTGTCTAAAGCCTTTATTTTACTTCCTTTCCATCTAAAATTTGCAGTTGCAAAGAGTCTAATATCAACATTAATAGGGGTTCCATGTAGCACTAGCAACAGTAGCAACTACAAGGAAATGATTGGTTTGCATATAGAATGAGCAGAAACTGTTTAGTAATTTAGTGCAAAAACTCTATGAATTGAATAGACACAAAGAGGTAATAATAACAAATAATGCTAGAAAAACCAGTCTTTGTGGCTAAAGTAAAATCAAATTGCATTAACAGTAACTAAAAGGTCTCAAAGCTTAAAACAAATGCCAGTTAGAAGATAAGTCAAATATTTCAAAAAAAAATATGTGGGTCATGAAATCACCAGAAAACTATACCATTTCCTCAGAATTCTGCTTCTCTCAGCAGCAGTGGTTTTACTCCATGCTACACAGGAAATTTTAGCGATTATAATGTTGTGAATAATCCAACGATATGAATAACAGAAGTTTTCAGTCAATTCATCTTTTGCACAAAACAAACAACTAAGAAGGACTCATGAACATAAAAACCAAGAACCAATACATTATCAATCCATCAGCAAAGGGAAATTGTGAATGAAAGGGTATGATTAATACAATAGAGCAAATCAACACAGCAATAACCACCACAGACTGGAACATTGAAATATATTAATCTCTCACTTTATGCTAGTCATTATAAAACAATAAAAATATAGAGGGCTTAATGTTTCGTTGCAGCAAATATTACCTAAAACTCCGTCCATTATGCCTTTAAAGTAGCAATTCTTTTAAAGCATGGTGCATTTAACATCTACCCCCAGTTTCAATCGGAAGCTACCCCAATTTGTTTTAACAAAAGTTCATGTTCTCTTACAGCAAGAGATCTTGAGTGGTCTGCAAGCTCATAAGAAAAGAAAACAAAAGAATGACCATTCACCTGAGATAATTCATTTCTTACACCAAACTTGTTAGTTGTTGTTTGGATAAACAGCTCAATGAAGCACTTATTTAATAAGTTCTGATCACATGAGAGTTTATACTATTTTGACCATAAAACTTGTGGAAATAAGCTGAAAAGAGCTTATTTTGATAAGGTTTACCAAGAAGCTTTTTGAAACACGTTAAAAAGAGAGTCAGGCTATTTTCATAAGTTCTTTATAGGCTCTTCCAAACACCCCCTAAGTATCTTAGGCAAAGAGATAAATATTCGATCATTTATGGTAATACATCTTAATCCTGTCCCACACTTATACTTCTAGTCTGAAATACAGGTCATAGCATCAAACTGGGAAGTTTCATACATCCATATGCATCATAGGCTGCAGAAATTGCATCATTTGTCTCTCTTCCACCCATGCATGCAACATCTACAATAGATTCACCAGTTGCTGGATTATAAACCTGCCACAGCATTGAATCTGTAAGATGCTAACACAACAGCACTATTAAAACAAGGGATTTAGAGTGGTAAAACAAGCTGCATCTTTAGACTACGACCAATAGACCATGAAGCAGCAAGTACATGCTGCCCCTCTTCCATTGTACTTTGACAAAAAGCATTGGAAGAAGAAAAAGAGCACAACGAACTGCAAGTATGCCATACCTTTATGGTTTTTCCATCATAAGCATCACTCCATTTCCCTCCAATAAGGCCCTGGGTCCTCAACAATCCAGAACTATTAAGCTGGGAAGCAACACTGTGTGTATTCGTGCTCATCTGCCATTCAAACAAATCCCTGACTCATGCACAAGTAACAAGAATATCCCATATAATAATAATACTAATAATAATAATAATAAACACCCATTTTGTAGTCCCTGAAAGGCTTAAGTCAGTTAAGAGTCATTAGTTTGGTCCTCTAATGATAACTACATCAAACTGGTCATTCAAATGTCAATTTTTGACATCAAACCTGTAATAAAACTAACAAGAAATCAGATTTAAGTCGTCCATCCTTTAAACAAGGAATTAAAGGTTGTTTATAGTACCATTCAATTATGGATTGTCATATAATTGAAAATTGTTGACTTCTATAATAACTACTTTAAAAGTAATGTTAAGAGTGATTCTAAGGCTAATTAATTTTAAAGTCATGTTAAAGTGGTGATTTCTCAGGAAAGTGTAAAATTCGTATTACATCAAAATTAAACTCTTGAACAAATGAGTGGAAAACATGCACAATGTCACCAAACACACAGCAAAGAGCATATGGGTCGTGGGGAATAGGCGAAAAGATTGAAACTTGGCAATCAGATTCAAACATTTAGACACAGTGAGAAAATGGGTATGTCAGAAAATGAAAACGGTGCAAAAGTGAAAAGACGGAAAGGGCATGCCTTTCTGGTGAGGGGAAGAGAAGAGGACAGCATCTGCATCTGCATCTGCAAGTGAACAGAGAGAAGATGGGAAGGGCAAGACAGACGCTTCGAGGATCGCAGCGCCATGCGGCTAAGGTTCAGTGCTGCCATTTGCGGTGGTCGTAGCAGAAAATCGCAGTGGTTTCTTTTTACTTATGTGTGTGCTTGATGAAAATGAATAAGTTATGGTGTCATGATATAATTTAATTTAATAATAATATTTGGATGCATGATTGGCATAATCTCGTGAGAGGAATGCTACAAATGTGGTGTTAATTCGGATCACTGAGACCATTCAGCCTGATTCAGAAACCAGCCAAAAAAATTTCGGATGAGTTTTGGGTTTGCTGCCGGTTGAAAATGTATTTTATTTTTACTTTTTTTTAGGTAAGGGTTGAAAAATTATTAGTACAACTTAATTTTTTTTTAAATAGTTTATCATATTAATAACATGACAACAGATATATTTTATATAAAATTGTTAAGTTAAAAATAATATTTTAGATTTTGTTTGTTTATTGTTTTTAAAAATAGTCTTATATTTTCTAAAAGAGAAATGGTAATGAGATTTCCTATAACTCTCTATTATTAAGTGATATTTTAAAAAAAAAATATTTTAGTAGAATCCCTTCTTGTACAATAAGAACAAGGATGGGTAGTAGCAAGTTTTTTTTATTTTTAAATATATTTTTCAAAATAAAATGTATTTAGCTAAAATAAAGATAATTGGTTTTTAACTTAAATTTGAAATAGTTTTACATTCATTGTTAAAAAAAATTATGAATTTAGTTTTTAGTTTTAAAACATTTTTATTATATTTAATCATTATCATTTTTGTTGTCGTTGACCACCATTATTATTGTGCTAATGTTGTCGCTAACATTGTTATCATCATTGTTGTTACTACCATTATTATTATTATTATAATCATTATTGTTACACTACTATCATTCCTATCAATACCTAGACATGAAGGAAACAATAAACCACACAAGAAGGAATTGAACTGTGTGTGTGATTTTTAAAACACTTTCCAAAAATGTAAAACAAATATTAGTTCATAAACAATGTGTAAAGGGATTGTCTAAAGCGTGTAGAATAAAACAAAGGGAGAGAAAACAACACAAAAACTTTATCCTGATTCATTGTTCGACAAGAGTTACGTTCTATCCCTTCAAGATGAAGGATTCATCTACAAAGTCAAACTGACTTTACAACTAAGTATTTTCAAAATCTCTCCAATTTAAAACTTACAACTAGAAATCACCCCCAAATGGGTCCTAACTCTCTTATTTTATTGGTTGTTGATGGATTCTACAAAAAATTGTGATTTATAATAAGTTTTGCTAGCATCCTTCTAAATTTTGTTTATCTTCTTAATACATTTGAAATTGTTTCTCTAAGAATTTATCTCTCAAGCACATGAATAAAAAAAAAAGAAGAGAACGAGAAAACATTTTTGAGTTGAATGAATATTTTTGGTTTTAAAAAAGCATTTATTTTGAAAATAACTTTCAAAGCTTTACAAGATTTTGGATGAAAAAATAATTATTAAATAGTATATAATTGTTTTATAAATAGTTTTTAAAAATATATAAAGAAATCAAGCATACCTTAGTCATTGTCTTCATATTAGTTAAGAGTTTATGTCCTTGAAAAGAGGTTATGTAGTCATCATATATGGTGTCCAATAATACGTATGTAATTTCATATTAACATGTACTTCCAATAATACGTATGTGAGTAAGTTGGGTTAAAAGTTTATAAGTGAAATTATATTAAAGGATAGAACAATGGTTAAAAAGTAAGAAAAGTGTACCTTACTCTTACGGATATGGATAGTAGACCATTCCCAATTGAGGTAAGTTTCAACTTTCTCTTGAAGGTCACCATGATTAGGTGATGGATACCTGATGTTAATATTTGTTGTCCAAGACATTTGTTTGCTATCTATCTATGGTGTTAATATTCGTTGTTCAAGATAGTTGTTTGTTATCTATCTATTTATTTATCTACCTGTATCTATTTATCTATTTGTCTATTTATCTGTCTATCTATTTACCTATCTGTTTATCTGTCTATCTATTTGTCTATATATATGTCTATCTATTTATCTATCCATCTGTCTATCTATTTATGTATCTATCTATCTATATATCTATAACGTTTAACATCTTTCCATTGTTTCTTTCCTCACTAAGCTCTTGTTTAGTTTTGCAATTTTCTATCTATCTATCCACAAAAATGCTATATTGTTTAACTTTTTTCTTGTTTCTTTCCCCACTAAGTTCTTATGTAGTCTATCTATCTTCCCACAAAAATGCTATAACATTTAACATCTTTCCATTGTTTCTTTTACTACTAAGCTCTTATGTAGTTTTGCAACTTTCTATATATCTATCCACAATAATGCTATAACATTTAACAACTTTCCATTGTTTCTTTGCCTACTAAACTCTTATGTAGTTTTACAACTTTCTTCTTCAACTCTTCAATTTGTTGTTCATATCCTTGAACTTCCCCCTCTTTTAAGTCATTGTTCACCATTTATTCTTTAGCCTATTAAAAATAGCTGCAATGATTTTCTCTATATAAATCAATCAAACACAAAATCACATACATGAGAGACAAAATCATGCCCATTGAAAATAACCCTAATGGTTTTATCCAACAATTCTATTGAATACTTAATACAACATAGCAAAAGTAAAAAATAGAGCATTGCAACTTCCATCCCACTTTGGACACCTTTGAAATGTTATTCCTAGTTCTCGACATTCTTTGAAGTCATCAAAATCAACTCATCTCCATAGCTACACATATCTACATAAGTTGAACATGACAAGCAAAACATTACACATGTCAAATCTACGATTGAAGTTCTCACTAACTCCTTCATAACATCGATGAAAATGTTATTAGGAGCATAAAACATACTCGATGCAACCAAAACGTGGTCTTAAAATACTTAATTCAAATGAAAACTTGTAAATCACATGTGACATGCTCACGTAAAACCTTTAAATAATGTCACATACTATATTTTGACTAATTGTTAGGTAGATGTGATAAGATAAGTTTTTGTTAACCACTTTATTATTAACTAGAGATCATAATGATAAGTGTTAGATAATTTAATAAGAATGTAAATATAATATCAAAATAAAAAATATATTATAAAAATAAAAATTATTTAAGCCTATAAAAAAGTAAATACAAACCAATATTAAAAAAATATCAACATTACTTTAATTTGAATATTACTAAACTTAAATATCTTAAACAATTTTTTTGGTTTAATAAAGAAAATTCTTTGATTTGTATCTAATGAATGAAAAAATCATAATTGAAAGAGATATATGGTTAATCAAATTTTTGATAAAAAATAATTATTAATATAATTGATAAATATTTTATATTTATAATATTGAAAACTAAAAAATTTAATATAGAAAAATTAAATTTTCCCATGAAATACCCAACGTCAGCAAACAAGTAATATTCGGTGTAAGATCCACTTTGAAACTAACGAATTTTGACAATGACAAACCATAACGAGTCTTTAAATGTCATTTGTGAAGCAAAAACGCAAATTTAACCAAAATACAGAGAGTTTAATAAAAATAAAATATTGAATGGATGTACACAGGGACGAAGTAAAGTTAATTTTGTTTAAAATAAAAAAGAAAAAGAATTTTCTTCACAATTATTAGCCAAAAGCAGCAAAACAAAGCGTGCGTATTACTTCGTAGATGTTTGACTCTCTTTGTTGTTGGCACCTTCGCCTTCTTCTGTTTTTCTCTCTCCTTTCTTCTTCAATTCCACAGCAAAGTTAGAGAGAGAAAGGGAAAGCAACCTAACACAATACCCTTTTTCTCTGCAATCACACTCTCACACGCACTTCCCCCAATTCCCATTCTCTCTGAATTTCGAGGGTTTTCCAAATCGAAAAGTCTCTCTGATCAATTCCGATTCGGAAAATGGCGTCTTCGAGCGCAGCCGGTGCTGGATCCGTCGATTCCACAGCTTCGAGAAGAAACACCAAGCGACCCAAGTGTATTGCCCTCTGAATCTCTCTGATCTCTCGTGTTTTTTTGGCCTTTTGAGCTCAAATTTCAGTGACCCTTTTTACCTTTTTGTTGATTTTTTTTGATTTACGATGGAAATTTCTTATTTTTTTTATTTGGGTTAAATTGAGTGCCTGTTAGGAAGAAAAGGGGTTTTGGGGTTTGTTGAGGTTTTCCTGTGTTAGTATTTAGTGATTGATAATGCCTAGGTAGAGGTACCCTTTGTTGGAATGCTATTTCATGAAGATATAACACACTATGAAAGCAAATATCTACTTGCTTTTTCATTTAATTTGGTTGTTTGTGAGTTGGTATTTGTGTTAAAAAAGCTTCTGATGTGCTTATTGGTTGTTTGTTTGGCCTAATGGAAGAGTTCTATGCAGTTGAATAGTGTGTGATGATTTGACAACAGTGCTTTTTGTTTCTTTTTGTTTTTTTGGGTATCTACAGAAAACTGAACTGACCAGAGTTCTCTTTGAAAATTTAATGCCTTTCAGATTCAAAGTTTACCCAGCAAGAACTTCCAGCCTGTAAGCCGATTCTCACGCCACGAGCGGTAACACTTCCTACTACCTTCTTGTAATTCGTTGCTCATGATTATGTGTACCTAAATGCTTCTTCGAGTTTTTATTTATGTGGTGGTATAGCTTGTACTTAATTTAAAATTTCCATGAAGGTTATTTCTGCATTCTTGCTTGTCAGTGTTGTATTCGTTCCTATTGGAGTTGCTGCGCTAATTGCTTCAAGGAAGGTAATGTCGATTGCTATATTGTGTTGAATTTATGCTTACAGTTGTATGGATATAATGCTGAGTACAACTTTCACTTTCTTGTATCTATCAGGTTGTTGAAATTGTATATAGGTATGAATCATCATGCTTACCACATAACATTACTGATAAGGTGGCATACATTCAGAGTTCTGCAGATAAAACATGCAATATATCATTACATGTAAGTCTCCTTGACACTGGTTTATCTATCTCATTTAACTCTCATCTTTCTATTATCTCTATTCCCATGATTGATAATAAATGGAGGTCACATGTGGGCAATCTTTTCTCTTTTGAAAAGGTGGAGAAGCATATGAAGTCGCCTATTTATGTCTACTATCAGCTTGACAACTTCTACCAGAATCATCGCCGGTATGTAATAGCCCTTTATTTCTCATGCATCACACATTCTTTTCATCCGTTTCAATTCCATGTTTACAAAGTGAGGGGAAAAGTGTGGTTTTTAAAACAAGGATCTCCTGGTCCTTTCTTCAGTGGTTCTTGACATATATTTTATTGGAGGGGGGGGTGCTAGGCCCGTTTTGCAAGTATATAGGAGAAAAGTAAAGAAGAATGCTGAGGGGAGAGTTGGAGAGGAAAAGGGGCTCAAAGGCAGTGTGGGCCTGATTAAGGCAGCTGAGGTGGAATTTGGAAAAGGGAAAGAAAGTTGTAACTGAATGGATGGATGGCAAGCAAGGAGAGGGGGAAGGAGGTGCGGGAATCATGGAAGGGGGAGGGGAGTGTTAGAAGGAGTAAATATAACGGGGGGAAATAACAGAATGAAGGTGGGCAATAATTCACTTGAGTGGTTGGTTCAAAGGTGAGCTGAGTGGTGTCTCTCTCGGTCTCAAGGTTATTGAGGGTTTTCCCATTTTCTTTCATTTATGTTTTCACCATTGGAAGGAGCTTAGCTCCATTCATCACTTTTTCCAGATTTCACTCTTGTTTCTATACTCATTTTTGAGAGAATCTATCAATACACTATCCAGTTTTCTATTCTAATGGTTCAGTCTTAACAGGGGACTGCCCAGAAACTGCTGCTTTTACTCCTTTTTTGTTTACAAGGCTTCTCTCAAGCTTATTCTTATAGTTCTTTTAATAGTCTAATGAAATTTTATGTACCCAAAGTAAAACTAATTTTTCAGTTTTACTCTATATCATAGTAGGTAAATCCTGGATGGCAGTGTGGAGCAGTCAACTGAAAATGACATAATGGTATAGGTATAGCAGATTGTAGAGTGACATTTACACCAAAATAATGGATATAGTGCATATATTTTTTACTTTTAAAGACATGTATAGATGCTCAACTCATAATACTCAAAAACTTAAGACATTCATTATTAATGATATTTGTTGAATTTTTTTATTTAAATTATAGTTTAATGTATCTAACTTATCTTAAAATCACGAGAAGATGAAAATACTAACTTAAATTGAGTTATTTAGAAAAGTATTTATGAAATATATGAAACTCAAGTCAATAAAACATAAATATGAAACTCAAGTCAATAAAACATAAATATGAAACTCAAGTCAGAATAAAACAAAAGGGAGTAACACTTAAACAGTGTCAATTTGGGGTGGGGTGGGGGATTTTTGCAGCACTGCTATGTACTTGATGTCTCGCCCTGAACTTGTGAGTTTATATAGTTGATGCGAGTTTGCAGCCAAGTTAGTTTGCATTCTGGCTTGTTTTTTATAGGTAAAATCGAGCTAGGAATGGAGTTTAACAGGAGCACTAGGTCCCACAGATCTAACTTAACATCCCTTGGTGGGAGTTGCCTAATTAGAGGAGGAATAAATGGACAGGAGGTAAAGAGGGAGTGTGAAGAATCTTAGTTGAATCTGAATCACCTCACCTCTCTCCTTTCTTCTTTGTCTGGAATCTTTATTCCTCTATTTGAACTCTGCTCTGTGTTCATAACACTTATAAATTGACACTGTTGTTATGGAATTTATCTGTGTTTACATAATCTAATTTCATAAAAGATCAGGCTGCATAATCTAGTTACATTTATCCATGGTTGCTGCATTTCAGTTTGTATAAGCCTCACTACACCATAAAATCCTTCTAAAGTAAAAAATGTGTAGAATTGCCAAGATCTCCCTAAAAGCGGCTGGGTATTCAGAGTAGTGGTGCTAAAGCCATGATTGGCTGATCTTAGTTGTGATCTGCATGAAAGACATATGCAATGGTGAAAATGCCTCTATGCCATGATTGCAGTTATTAATTATTCTGCACTATATTTTGTCAAAACTCTAATAATTAATGTGTGGCGAAAAGTTACACACACAATTACTTTGTGTTTTCATATATTTAATATTCAGGCTTTCTTCATCAAAGTTGAGGGTTGTGCTCTAGCCAGTGCCATTTGTCTTTAATAATTAAACATTGGTTTGCTTTAAATCCTTTACCAAGTGTTTGAGACCATTATATCCAGCATTGCTTGTTACTGGCACCTCAACTTGTTTTTTACTATTTACTACATGACAACTCACTTTAAAAATTGTATGGGGGGCATTTTGGAACTTGTAAAACTTTAATTCATTTCAGAGTTTTACTTCTTGTTAATGGTGTAATTTCAATACTATTCACAACCTATGTTTTCAATAGTGGCCGGAGCGGCCGCTATCGCGGTGGAGTGGAGGTGAGGTGCAATGGCATTGTCATTGTGGCACGGTTTGAGGTCATGGTTGTCACGCTTGCGATCGCGGCGGAGTGGAGCCGCCCACATCCCGCTTTTTACCTATTTAGGGTCCGCTATAGTGAAGGTACGTGAAAAGCCCAAAATACTCATTTTAAAAATGTTAGTGAAGGTATTTTGGGTTTAGAGTTCTGAAAATGGTTTAGAGGCTCTCTTGCACCCCCTTCCCTTGTTCTTCCCCCAAACCCTAACTCTCCTTCTCTCTACTATTCTCTTTCCTCCTTCGACCACCAGCACAACCATTGAAGTCCACCAGCGCGACCATCGACGACCATCGGTGTGACCACTGTTGACATTTTCCAGTGAGATTTTGTCTTCTTTGGCGAGATTATGTCTTCTTCAGCGACAATTCTTTTTCTGGAAACCTTTGAAGTTTCAACTTTCAAGTATTATTTTTCCTTTAATTTCTTTTCTTTTTCTTTTTTCTTTTATTAACTTTGGTTCCCCTTTTCTTTCTCTTATTCCTCTTTCTTTCTTGTTGACAAGTGACAACAACAATATTCTTTTTTTTTTTTTCTTCTTAACTTCTCTACCTTTTTTATTCTGCCTAGCAGAACCATCAACCATGGCATCTGATTCCCAACCAACCAATGATCAACAGAAAAAAAACCACCTTTATTGGTGGTGGTGGTGGTGGTAGTGGTACACCATCAATGGGATCTTCAACTGCAATGTTCAAGCCCACTGGTCATAATATTGACATTGCATGTAAGTGGAATAGCTTGAATGACAAGAACAATAGGAAGAGTGTAACATGTGATTTTTGCCTAAAAAGTCTACTGGGGGAATTACTTAGAGCCAAAAGACATCAACTCGGAATAAGAGGAGATGGGGGTGCTTGTAGGAAAATACAAGAAGATATTAGATTGGAATTGAAGACAACTTTTGACCAAAAAAAAGGAGAAAATGAAATGTATATGGAGGGAGTGCAAGAGGATGAAGATAAGGAAGACGAGGTGTAAGAGATTGTAAGGCTTAAAAGTGGAAAAAGGCCTACAACATTATCAACGGAGTTTTCTTCAATTCTGTCGAGAAGAAGAATGTCAATGTTAAGGGCCCCTTGATTTGCATTTCTTCGAAAAGCCTGAAGAAACTATCCAATTGGAAAAAAAACAAGAGACAAAGAAGTATAAATGATGTTTGTCAGAAGGAAGCAAGAGCAAGGACAATTGCTTGTTTCTTTTTTAGGAATGAAATTCCATTCAATGTGGCACGATCGAATAGTTTTAAATTGATGATTGAGGCGGTTGGACATTTAAAGCCTCCAAGTTATCATGAATTGAGAGTTCCACTCCTTAAAAAGGAGTTAGAATATAGAAAAGACTTGTTGAAGGATGAGGAGCAACGAATGAAATCTAGATGCTCAATCATGTTAGATGGCCGGATAGATAAGAAGAATAGGATGTTGATTAATTTTTTGGTAAATTGTTTATTGGGAACAATGTTTGTCAAGAGTATTGATGCTTCCGAATAAATGAAGATTGGAGACAAAGTATATGAGCTATTAAATAGGTTTGTTGAGGAGATTGGAGAAAAAAATGTCATTCAAGTGGTGACGGACAATGATGGGATTGCCAACTTCACCACCCTTTGCATGCAATGGGATATTTTCTAAATCCTGAGTTCTTTTATAACAATCCAAACATTGAAATGAATTGTGATGTATTGGAAGGCCTTTACAAATGTATTGATAGACTTAGTGAAAATGACGAGTTTGTAGATTACATTAACAATGAGTTGCCAATATATAAGAGAGCTGCATGTATGCTTGGTTATCCTGTGTAGTAGTGAGGAAAAGAACTACAATGGCTCTTGGTAAGTGGGAAAGTTCCCTTATAAATTTGAATATTTGATTACATTTCAAATTGCAAATTTGAGTGATTGTTTGATACTAATGCATACAAATTGCATTACAATTAAGTGGTAGATGTATGAAGCACATACACCACTCTTGCAAAATCTTGCCATTAAAGTTCTAAGTTTGACTTGTAGCTCATCGGGGTGTGAGCATAATTGAGTTTTAAAATATTTGAGCATGTAAGTTAATATGAAAGTCAAAGGTTTAAATTTGAGTTTAGAATGTCATATAATGTAACAATAATAAAACATGGAAGTTGAAACTAACATGTTTGTTAAATTATTATAGATTCATTTGAAGAAGAAAAGTAGGCTTGAACACCAAAAGCTTTAAGAGTTGGTTTATGTTAAATATTACTAAGCTCTTCAAGATGAGTTTTGTGATCTTATTGATCCTATTGTTTTAAATGATATTGATGATAACAATGAATGGATAATGGGAGAATTGGATGGAGATGGGGAAGATGCCAAGGATGAATTGGTTTTTGATGATAATGTTTTGACTTGGAGAGATGTTGCTAGGGCAATTGGGGCTGCTGAACCTTTGAAGTACACTAGGAGGCAAACACAAATGCAAAGGGCAGCTATTGCACTACATCTAGGAAGGAAAAAGGCAAAGGAGTGGTGGAAGAAGAGGATGAAGATGAATCAAGGGAAGATGAAGGGAAGAATGAGTACAATTCTAGTTCTAATGGGAGTTATGAAGACAATGACATGGAACTTCAAGAGGATGATGAAGATTACTAATGAGATTTAAGAAGTTATTGTATTTGAATTTTAATGTCTACTTGTCTAGTTAGTACTTACTACTTTATGGTTTATGCTTTAGAGGTTTTAAGGCTTTTATGAATATTTATTATTAATTATGGTCGTTAGTTGATGAATTTTGAGCAATATTTATCTTTTTGAGCCTGTATATAAATATTAATAATTTTTTAGTATATATATAAAATATTAGAATAGCGGTCATTTTACTATCCGCTATCCTGCTATCCCAGTTTGGGGGTCGGCCGCTCTGTTCTGCCATATGGGATTAACTACTATGATCACAACATAAATTCAAAGCTGTCTCACTTTGCCCTCGGTGGTAAATACAAGTTTATATGTACAGTTCAGAATAAAGTTAGAATGGAGAAAAGGCAGAAGATAAGCCTGTTTGATTCTCTTTCCATTTTTTGGTTTTAGAAACTGTTTTCTAAAACAATTTATGCTACTCACCAGTTAATTTCATCCCTAAAATCTTGAAGTTTTGAAAATTATTCTTAAAATAAGTGTTTTAAAAGCAAAAACCAAAAACAGCCGAGTTGTTTTCTAATCTAGTTTTCCTTGATCCCCAGGGGAGGGAAGCACAATGCTACAGTGGATCTGATTATTTTTATTGCTGCATTGAAGAAAGCACAATAGCACAACATCCCTAATGCCTTCACTCTGTTCTTTTTATTTTTCTGATTTCACAATTTACCACAATGTCACACAGTTGGTTTTGAGGTTTGACATAGGTGCTTGCTGCAGTTGCATATGTTGCCAGCAAAGGAGGCATTTCTGACATTCTTATACTACCTTACATTCACTACTCTTTCACTACCTTTGTTTTTAACTTTTTATTAATCAAAAGAGTTTTCTAATTTTTTAATTTGAGAAAACTACAAAACTGTTTTCGAAAAGGGAAACAAACAGACCCTTAATGATTTGACAACTGGCATGAATTTCATTTACAAGTTAGCATCTACATTGGCAAAATCTTTTTTAAGGCAAGAAAGCTATTAGTATTCATATATAAATTTGTAAATATGATTCTGTTATCTAACTTCTAGAAGTGTAGGTAATTGTTGGTGAAAACAGATTACTATTTGTACGGGATGCAATTTTTAGACTTACTCACATCTGGTTTTATTTTGCTGTATTCTTATATTTGTAGTAGTTTATCACTTCAAGTCTTTGATTGATTGTTTTCTTCAACAATTTTCAGTCTCAATATATTTATTATTATGGATTTTGTTATATAATTGTTCGATTGTTTGTTTTCTTATAATCAAGCAATTTTGTATAATATAGATATGTTAAAAGCCGAAGTGATGAGCAATTGAGGGACCGCAGTGAAGAGAACTCAACAAGTGCTTGTAAGCCTGAAGATATAGCCAATGGAAAGGCAATTGTACCTTGTGGTCTTATAGCTTGGAGTTTATTCAATGACACATACATCTTCTCCCGTGGCAACAAGAATTTGACAGTGAACAAGAAAGGCATCTCTTGGAAGAGTGATAGAGAGCACAAATTTGGAAAAGATTGTTTTCCTACAAATTTCCAGAATGGTTCTATTAAAGGTGGTGCGAATCTTGATCCAAACATATCAGTGAGTATTTACATGAGCTTTTTTGTTTTGATTGGATTAAACTTCTATCCTCAAGTAAAATTATTTTTCTTCACAAGGTTCAGCAATGTAATTAAATGTTGTTTTGATTAGTGCAGTCTTAATTTATCCTTTGTGTACCCTTGCAAGTGCTTTTGTGTTAAGCTTGCATCTTTTGGTTTATTTGTTGTTGTTGGCGCTATTGTTATAACTACTATTGGTATTCATATTGTACATATAGTAATGATTTTTTCACATGGCAAATTATTCCACTGTTCCAAATACCTCGTTCATTTCAAATTTTTAATTAATTCCAGTATATTCTTCTGTTCATCTTCTGATTAGTCCAAGTATTCTCAATCAATAGGTTTCATCAATGGGATATATTGCTCACTTTTTTTTTTGAATGTTTTACGGAACAGTTGAGTGAGCAGGAGGATCTTATTGTTTGGATGCGAACTGCTGCTTTGCCTACTTTTAGGAAGTTGTATGGAAAGATAGAGGTGGATCTGAATGAAGGTGATTACATAAATGTAACACTGAAAAATAACTACAACACATACAGTTTTAACGGCAAGAAAAAGCTCGTATTGTCAACTACTAGCTGGCTCGGTGGGAAGAATGACTTCCTTGGCATTGCCTATCTCACCGTTGGAGGATTGTGCTTCTTTTTGGCTTTGGCTTTTACCATTGTATATTTTGTCAAGCCAAGGTAAATACTTCAAATCCTCTTTTGCTTTAGAGTTCAGGCTATTGAAGTTCCTTTTGTAGCCGGGAAATCATGGGGTAGCTTGAATGGGCTTACTAATTTTGTTGCATATTTATTTGACCAAAAATGGGGTTGGATGAATTCATTTATTTCATACTTTAGCACATGGAACCTAAATTCTTGGTTCTGTGGCTTCTTACCAGCAAAGTTGGCACCCAGAGCATGCCATTAGAAGCTATACTAAATGGGTATCAGGCCCAAGCGTTTATTTCCAAGTTCCAATTCCAACCCCTTCTCCCTTTTCTGCTATGATAGTTTCTTCTTCCTGCATATGCAGAAGCAATATAGAAAGAAAATGATACTATTTCCTACCGAGACTACTAAGTTTATTAAAAAAAGCTCCCTTTATTGTTGTTCAAGGTATATAATTTAGATATTATTTATTAAAAAAACTGTTTAGAACTTGTATAGGAGAAAAGGTTGAGCACTTTAGGTTGTTTTAAATGCGCTGACAAGATTTTGTTACACATGATGCATGTTTTGTCCATCTATTTCTGTGTCTACTGTACAATTTTAAATTCGTATCTGTTGGATTGTGTAAAGTAGTTTAGGATCTGTTTGTTCTATAAGCTCTTTTTCAATTGAAATATATCTTAAAAAAATTTATAACTATGATTTAAAAGAAAAGGCAAAAACCTACAAAAACTCAGTTTTAATAGTTAAAATTAGTAGTTTCTGGAAAAAATAAAATGAAACAGCGATTTCATAAAATCACTTTTTTTTTTTTAAAGATTAAACAATTTATTTACTCATTCTTCAACAGCCATTTGAAGTGGCAATTTTGAATTATTGTTAATTCCTAACCTATCTTTCTATCTTTGTAGGCAACTTGGAGATCCCTCATATTTATCATGGAACAGAAATCCAGGAGGGCACTGAGCAAAGAAACTCACTATGCTTGTTTGTTATTTCCATGATTATAGGGCTTGGGTATTCTACAAATGCGGGTGTAGTTTTTGTACATGAATGTTACCTATTACTAGTAGCACTTGTGAATTTAGGTCTTCTTATTCCCCCTCCTCTCTGATATAAGAAAACCAAAAACACTTTCTTTTCTTCTTTTGTGCTATTCGTCAGAATTGAAATATGTTGTATGTCCTGATAATACATAGCGTTCCAGTATATGTTTTAGTTGCATTTCATACAACCTGGAAAAAATAACGGTTCTTGTTAGGAACCAAGAATAGAAATGGAAAATGGAAAAGAGAAAAAATATTTTATTGAATAGGAGGAAAAGGATAAGTAGTAGGAGAAAAATCTCTCCAAGGATTTTTCCTTGAGTTAAATCTCAATTTACAACATATACAAATATGAATTTTTCCTTACTTATTTATTTAACTCATTAATGTCCTAACTAGCTAATCAATATCCTAACTATCTTAGCTAACTCTTCCTTTTCCATAGCCTTAACTTTATTTAACATATTAACCCTCTAATTAACTAATCAATATCTTAACTTGTCTTAATTGACTCCCCTTTTCCCATTGTCCTAACAATACCACCCTTCCTAAAAATCAATCTTATCCTTAAGGTTGCTAGATCCTATGGCATATCTCCATTATAACGATCTTCGTTTGTCTCTCCAAGGTCATAATCAAGAGGCCTTTCTTGAAATTGGATAGTAGGATTATGCATGGTCTCCAATTTTTGCTCCTCTTTATGGATCCAATTTCTACAACTCATTTGGGCTTGACACATTAGAAAAAGAAAAAGGACCCACTTTATAGAATACCAAATCTGCCCCTTCTTCTTTCTCATTCGTCCAACCAAAATTGTTTACTCTAACAGGACATGCCTCTTCATTGTCCACCCATGAGGGCTAAACTGTGAACCCACTGACCAATGTAACTGAACACAGGTTTGGTGACTTCGGTGGTGGTGGGAATGAGGCTGGATCCTGTATAACTAGAATCACCATGACTGCCTTTGTACATTCCTTCTGCCTTGGATGCATTGTCCTGCTATCAGCCATAGATACAACAAAATTTAATGATAAAGGCTCACCTAGCAAGTTTGAATTTCAAGATTCTAGTGCCATTGATATTCCACTTCCAACCATCCTCACAGTTGAATTTGGGTGTAATAATGATTTCTGTTTCATTGAAACAAGCTTTTTCTGGAATTCTAGGTTTTGAAAATGAGGAGCCCTAGTTATATCTCCACCTTCTAGGTCTATCTCAATTAACTCTAGGGTTATTTTGAAAATGGTTGTCACAGCCTACATTTTTCACGCTATTTCCCTTATGTTTTTCCTTTTTCAAGGATGTATAAACTCCATCCTCCACCATAATGTTTTCAATCTTTGTTTTTCTTGCTAATTTTGCTTCATTTTTTCGTCTCTTTTCCACCATATAAGGTGTGGTTCTTGATTATTAAACCTTTTTTTATTTATGTTTTCTTACTTTAAGAATTACAATGAGTTATTGTTGCTCTCAAGTTAGTCCTTCGTTTTGTGCTTCCATAAGAGATACATAGTTCTACCTTTCTTGTCCAAGAATTAGTCTTTGCTTCATCACATTCTAACCTAATTCAATTCTCTTCATGCTTTTTTTGTCCTACTCAGTTGAATGGGATTCAACCTTTTCAATCAATATCTTGCACATGTGTTTTAACTCTGAAAATGTTGGTCTTGCAAAAATGACGCCTCATAGATACCTCTGTTGGTTTGATTTCTTGTTCTTTCACCAACTGTTACAATATTCGCTTAAGCCTAGACAAATTGTTGGTCATCTCTTTTAAGAACATTGTGGAAATATACATTTCTTTTCTCTTTAACAATAGATCAAGTAATTTATTTTTCCCAGTTCCATAGTTTCTTCTACCTAGTTGGATATTATCCAGCAAGTCAAACCAATTGTTAAGAACAAAAAATAGAAATGAGAAAAAAAGAAAGATTTTGTTGAATAGGATGAAAAGAATAAGAACAAAGAGAGAAAAATTTTCCTACAAGGATTTACCCTTCGCAAAGAGCTAAAGCTCAATTTACAATATATGAATATGAATCCCTCCTTTCCCCTTACCTCCTATTTATTTAAGTCATTAACCCCCTTACTATCTAACTTATATCCTAACCGTCTTAAGTAACTCCCTAGTTTATATAGTCCTAACTTTATTTAACTCATTAATCCTCTAGCTAACTAAAGAATATCCTAACTGTCTTAACCAACTCAATCTTTTCCACAGTCTTTAGCTTTTGATCCCTACACTCTTCCTTTAAATCACTAGTTACTTTCAGCATACCAAATTTCATGCTCTTTAGAGTAACCTCACATCCTAAGCTTAAGTCTCTTAAATCATTATAACTGTTAAAGTAGGCACATACAAAGATTTCCTACACAAGGCATTGACTACTACATTGACTTTGCTTGGATGGTGATTAAGATCGAAGTTATAATCCTTAAGAAATTCTAACCATTTATGTTGTCTCATTTTCGACTTTTTTTTTTTTCCAACGAGTGCCTAAGACTCTTATGATCACTAAAAACCTCAAATCTAGATTCATCCACTAATGTCTCCAAAGTTTAAGCACAACATTACAACCACTATCTCCAATTCACGACAAGATAATTTTCCCTCGACAAGTCTTAAGCTATCTAGGTGCCTAGGAAGATGATATCTGTTCTTAAACTTCACTTTACTCAACTGATAATAAACTACACATAACTTCATACTCTCATCCTTTTTCTCCACTAGCAAGACTAGTACTCCCTATTATGACACACTAGGCTTCACAACTATTTTTCTAGAAACTTCTCTAATTGTCTCTTAAGCTCAGCTAACTTCAAGGATCTTATAAAGAGATATGGACATAGGTTTAGCACTAGGTACTAAGTCTACGAAAAACTTAACTCTACGCTTCCACTCAGTTTGGTAGCCGAGAAACAACGAGAATGGGTATGAAACATGGAGTGTCATTTGGTAGCAAAGAAAGAACGAGCAAGTTAGGGAAGAAATAACAACTAATATGAAATTATAAATTTAGTTTTCTAGAGATGTAATTTTAATCGATTAATTTGTATACATAATTGATTATATCATTTGTTAGTGTGCACCTCTGACAATTTTAATCGATTATGATTATATGTAATTGATTATACTATCGATTTTAATCAATTATAATTATATATAATTGATTATCCCTACACTTTACTCTCCCATACACAATTTTAATCGATTATATAATTGAACATAATCGAATAGGTTAAACTATCTGATGAATTGTATATCTATAGTCACTTAATTGATTGAATTATATAATCAATTATATATACACGTAATATAATAATAGTTCATCAATAATCGATTGTATAATAATACATAATTGGTTAGTTTAATTATATAATTGATTATGATTATATAATTATATTTTGTTTATATTTTTTAATTTATATATTTATATAATTTTAATATATTTATATATTTAATATTATATATTTACTTTTAATAATAATATAAATATACAAATTTGATATATTTTATTTATGTACTTTGATATATTTATATATTTTTAATATATTTATATTTTGTTAATATATTTATATATTTAACATTATATATTTATTTTTAACAATAACATAATAATATATTTTTAGATACGTGTGTATATATATATAAAAGGCTTTTTTTTTTTTCTTCATCTATGCTGCATGGCACCTTACTCTTTCTCCTCTTCACTTTACAACCACCATACCTGATATTTTCTCCTCAGCAACAACAACACAATAACGTGATTAACCACCACAAATCATCCCGCAATCTTTTGGAAGCAGCCATCTCGCCACCTCGTGATCAACCGCGCAAGCAGCTCACACCAGCTATCGTGTGACATTCATTGTTGTTGTCCCATCATTCTTTGTTGTATCTACAAGTAGCAGAAGACTCTGTTTGTTTAGATTAAATTTTGAGAAGAATACATTTTTTAAGTTGTTAATTATATTATAAATTTCATTTGGTTTAATATTTTCTATTACATGCACAACTACAAACATGTAATTGTGTTTTTTATTAGACGAAAAAAAAAATAATTAGTATACAATCATTAATATACAATAATTAGACGAATATATATATATACAAGATACATAATTATTTTTTTAAAATAAAATTAATATTTGTATAATACTGAATTAGATTTAAAAAAATTATTTATTTAATTTTAAAAAATATATTTATATAATTAATTATATATATTCGTAATCAAATATATATAATCGAATATATATATTTGTAATCGATTACAAATATATATATTTAATTATTGATATATGTTTTAAATATTATATTATGTAATTAAAATTTTATTTTGTTATAAATAATTTTTTATGTTCAATAAATATTTTATATATTTTTTAAAAAATTAATTATATAATTAAAATTTTATTATTTTATGTTTTAAAAAATATTATATATATGTATATGTTTTATTTTTTAAATTAAAATTATTATGTAATTAAAATTTGATTATGTTAGAAATATTATTTTTAAAAGAAATATTTTATATGTACAGTTAAAAAAAACAATTATATAATTAAAATTTTTTATGTTATGTTAAAAAATATTATATATATGTTTTATTTTTAAATAAAAATATTATGTAACTAAAATTTGATTATGTTAAAAATAGTCTTTTATGTTAAAAAATATTAGATATATACATTTATACACCATTAATTAAAATTGTTTATTTTTACTATTTAAATGTTTGTGAACAATATTTGTAGCCTTTTAAATTTTTATATTGTTTTTAATTTCTTTTATACATTGATCATTTGATTATATAGTTAATTGTTTGATATTATATTGTTTTATTCTTGTGGTTTTTTAATTTTGCATAATATAAAAATTTTATATAATATTTAAAAGATAGGATGACATATTAATATTATAGAATTTAGTTAGTATAGTTAATTAAAAAGAGTTAAGTCCATTTTTAAAGTAGAAGAATGATGTTCTTTGATATTTATGTGTATTTTTTTTATGAGTTTAGAAGTTTCAGTGAAATAGAAAAAAATAATAATATTGACTATGGCGAATTAGATGAAGAGAAAATGCTTGATAATGAAATGAAAGTTGATAGACAAATATTAACTCATGTTTAGCAATAACTCTAAGTAAGGTTGCAAGTTGGTGCAATCATGTGTAAGACATGCATTGCATTTGCTTGATTTGATGACAAGGAAAATACATACAATGTGTATTGAATTTTCTTCTTAAAGGGAGCAAAGGCGTCAGAAGTTAATGACATATCTAGTTCACACAGAGAGGTGTCGTAATATTATACGCATGAGCCCTTGAACATTTATTCTATTGTGTCATGAATTAAGAAATACTGATATAGTTAAAGATAATATACGATCTATTGTGGAGGAGCAAGCGATAAAATTTTTACATATCATAGGTCATAATGTTAAAAATTGAGCAATCTCTTTCTTTTTTCATCGATTTGGTGAGACTGTTAGTCGTCACTTTCATAATGTGTTACATGTAATTATTGCTTTAGAAGGAGGATTTATTATCCAACAATTAGGTAGAGTCATCTCACCTCAAATACTTAACAATAGCTAATTTTATCCTTTCTTCAAGGTATCATTCGAAATTCACTTAATAGATTATGTTAGTTTGTTAAAGAAATCATGAAATTGTTGAGTAACTTGGTAAATCTCTTTTTGTACAAAGGATTGCCTTGGATTCATAGATGATACCCATATTTGAGTGAAGGTCCTAAGGGTAGAAGCCCCTCGGTATCGTGGTAGAAAAGATTACCCAACACAATATGTATTTGCTACTTGTGATTTCGACATGAAATTCACATATATCTTAGTTGAATCTAGGATATTGAACACACTAACTAGGGAAGACCCAATAATAATTTCTGAAGGTCAGTTCATTGTATGTCAAGTTTGCAACTTTTGTACATAGGTTTTTATCATAAGACATAATGTGAGATTATGTTTGTAGAGAAATATTATCTTGGGAATGTTGACTCCATGCTTAAGCGTCAAATTTTTACACTGTATAGAGGCGTTCGTTATCACTTAAAGGAGTATTCAGCTCGGGGACCATAAAATTATAGAGAATTATTCAATCTTCGTTATTCATCACTTCAAAATGTAATATAAAGATCTTTTTGGGTTTTAAAAAAAAAGGTTTCCCATCGCTAGTGGGATGGGACCCTATTATCCATTTGAAACCATGAAAAATATAGTAGTTTCATGTTGTACACTACATAATTTTTTAATTAGCATGGATAATGATGATTCATTGATAGTTGAAGTTGAGAATGAATTACTGGAGCGTGGGGCTAACATCCTACACACACAACAACTTCACGACGATATGGGCAAATTTAAGGGAAAACATTGCAACTAAAATGTGGAATGATTATTATGATTAATAATTCCTGTTTTTTCTTGTTTGACTATCATCAATATGTGTACTACATATCGAAAATGACTTTATTTGGATTTACATTATTACTTATGTATGAGTGAAATTCTTAATTCAATACTTATCATTATTGAAATTGCATGGTGAATTATTTTCTTTTTCATATTATTGCAGCACTTAATATAATTCACATTATATTATGTTGTACTTTTTTATATTTTATTTATAGGTTTGAACATGGATAAGGTAAAAAGACAAGTAGGTGATATGAACCAACCTACCAGGGAAACATGGAGGTGGTAAGAAGAAATTGGCTATATTTTTTTTAGTGTAATGGTTGATGAAGCATGAAAAAATGACTAAATATAAATGATAGTTGGATATTAGAAGCATATACTAATATAGCTAAATCATTGAGAGCTGCTGAACTAGCACAAGTTATTAAAAACCACATTAAAAATTGACAAAAAATAATGAAAGATAAGTGACATGAGGCACATGACCTCTTCGATGAGTTAAGTGGATTTGCTTGGAGCCTTATCACAAAAAGGTTTGAGGCAAAAGATTAGGTGTGAGACGAGTTAATAGAGGTAATTTCTCTAGTCCATTTCTTTTAACAATTTTTACAAGCAAAATTAGTTTTGTCTCATAAATGATTATGATATATATAGGCTAAACCATCTACTACAAAATGGCAAACATCTCATGTTCAACACTATATATTTTAAATGAACTTTATGCTTTAAACCAAGCATCCAGAATTCAAGGGTTAACTCCAAAACAAATCCTCGTGCTTTCAACATTCATAATGACACGATCAACTTTAATGATATATTTGATGAAACCACCATGAATGACCTAGACATTGGAAACTTTGATGGCATACAAGCTTAACCACAAAATGTTAAGTTTATGAGTCCAACATTTACACAGTCAAATAATTCAACTAGGACTTCCACTTCACAAGGAAAAAATTATAAAGCTTAGATGAATTAACAAGTGGGCTGGGCCGATTATAAGTAGAAATGCTTTGATTGAAAATTTGTCGAAGGTAGCAAAAAGACAAGTATCAATTGCCAAGCGACAAGTTGTAGCAATCAAGAAGCGTAATGAAATTATTCATGAACAAGTAACAACCATTAAACAAAGTAAAATTTGAGTTTATTCAGAGTCGATGTATAAGAGCTATTAACTGATTATGATTTACGTTTAATTGGTTAAGTATAACTTTTGTGTAATTTTAAAATAATCGATTATAGATACAACTAAATCTTCAAAAAAATTGAAATAATCGATTACAACTAACATTCAATCGATTAAATTTTATACTGTAACTTCAAAATAATCGATTAAAAATGATCTAAAAATCAATTAAATAAAACTCTTTGGAACTTTAAAATAATCGATTAATATATATATATAATTTTTTAAAATTACTTTACAACTTTATTTCTCCTTTATTTCTTTCTTATTAAATAACTTAAATTTTGCTCTATTTCTTACCTATTTCTCACCACTCTATTCCTTTTCACTCCACTCCTCTCCCCCTCTACTAAACAGATCGTTCAAGGGTAAGCTACAAATGTTAACAATAATGATCTTGCTTTCTATCTTCGGGGAAGCTAGCTCCACGTACACTTAGACATATTCTTTCAAGATTTCTTTCACTTGATTGGCTCGCAGACTTTGATCCCTATTGTTCAGCCCTTTCTGGGATTAAGAATGATCCTCCCAATGTGTCCTTGCTTTACGCAACTAAAAGAATCACGATCTCGTCCTTGCACTCGCTCATTGTATCATCTTTTCCCTTGTGCATGATGTGTCCACCCTGATCACACCTTTCACATCTTTATAGTAGAAGGAACTCTTTTTTTGCTACCATCACTAGCAGTTTGACTTGTCATAGACTTCTGGTTGTTGTAGCGATTATCAGATAGCTAGATGAAACCTAACATGGCTTATCACAATTTGATTGCTAAACTTCTTGTCCTTCGTAAGGTCCATACTTTATAATGCACAACTCTCGCTCTGTCATCCTTGTTAAGGATCCTACATCCATTCACATAAGGGACATTGACAAATTTCTTGATAGTTGATGGCTTGTTGTATCTTTGGTTGCAGACCGTTCATGAATCTTGACATAGTTGAAGCGCTCTCTAGCTTTATCCTAATGATGAAGAAGGTATCTCGACGATCCTTCAACTTGGCTGCATAATTTACCATGATCTTGTTGCCCTACTTGAGCTTTAGGAACTCCATTCCTTTGTAGTTACGAATATCCTCCAAAAAGAACTTCTTTCCAAAATATCTCTTGAAGTCCTCTTAAGTGATTGCTCCAGACTCAGCTTCCAAGTGTTGATGGTTATTCTTCCACCAACATTTGACCTCTTTAGCTAACTTGAAGACAACAAAGGTCACCTTCTAAGCATCTATGCATGCTATGGCTTGGAAGATCTTGTCAATTTCCTACAACCAATTTTGTGCACCTACAAGGTTGTATGCCCCTTGAAGCATATTTTTTTCCATTAGAACCTAACTAGTCCTTAAAACTCAACCGCTCCACCATCCCTATTCTAATCTCTCTCCATGGCCTGAGTTAAGGCATGAAGAGTATAAGCAATAACATGATCATATCTACTAGAAACCACTACTTCCCATAGTACTTAACAATAAACAAGACAACCTCATAACACACAAGGTCGAATGAATCAACATGTTCTGATACTAGTAAATGTGACACCCTTTACCCTGTGATCTAGTTATCAATATTTATGCAATTATTCAAATATGATAACACTGAACTCTTTTGAAAATGTGATCTCGCAACTATTTCTCAATAAAATAAAAATTCATAAACATAAACTCAAAGGATAAAGAATTCAAATGCCTTAAACTTAACATCCATAATCTCAACATAAAAACTTCTCAAAATATAAACTACTAGCACTCAAAAGGCCATCCAATTACTCGATATTCAAAACTTAAAAACATAACTAATAAAACTCAAATAGCATGTTCAACCCCGATATCACAATCCTATCTTTGACAAAACCCAAATGAAAGCAACATAAAAAGACAGTAGCACATAATCCATCACACATTGTTCTATACCTTCTCATCTTCACCTGCAAATGACGTTCAACCCAAACAATAACAAACATGACATAGAATACATTTCACTACTATTAGGGCAACCTTGGCAAGGCCAAGTAACAAATACACCACCACAACACATAAGATATAATATATATCTACAATAAATACTATGCATATATGATAATATGCATCATACACACTACTGGATATGCATGTGGTACCAACTCAACTTAGAAAAGTAGGCTAAGGGAAACATTGCTAATTTTTGCCTCTATGGTTAGCCAACAATGCTAGCATGGTTTCCTTTGTTAGCACGTTAAGATCTACTCAACTTTTATTGTGTGTCCTAGCTTGTAGGATCTATCACGTGCATTGGGGTTTCCATACTAAGTAGCCCCCAATAGGTCTAGTGATCTTACTGCTTAGCTCATGTCTACTTTCTCTTACATCAATTATATTATATGATGAATGTCACACAATTTGTATTCTCAGTAGTTTCTCTTTAAATTTGGTCGATAATGACCATGCTTGCTCACCACAGACTTGGTACCTCATCTCACTACCCATACAATAAGCACCATCCTCACCCACACATAGGCCTAGGTTGATAACCTAATAAGGATCATTTGAGGTCCTTTCCTACCAACTCCTTGGCCTATGAATCATATTTGATAATTTTCATCCTTACTCATTTTCTCATATCATTTCTCATGCTCGTCTCTTAATGCAAGAACATATATATCTTAATCAATGTCCATACTTAACACTATACAAAGACATGAATATAAGAACACAACTCATAAAAGAACACATAACTCAAGTCTACACAAGGGATTCTAGCCATTAAGTTCAACTCTTGCTCAGCGAGTGTACTCTCTCACTTAGCGAATCAGAGCAATAGGGAGCTTTGTACACACTCTTGCCTAATGAACCACTCTATTTTCCCAATGATAGGAGCCACAAAGAGTTACTACTCTCAGTCCCCTTCTCTCGCTCAACGAGGCACTAGTTCGCTCAATGAATACTCTAAATAGAGAGTTTCAACCCTTAGTTTCACTCCCTCGCTCGACAAGCCTCACTACTTGCCCAACAAGTAAGACCAAAAAGAGCACTTCTCTTAGGTCCTAACACTTTCACACAACAAGCCTCATCATTCACTCATCAAATAACTTGACTGGAATTTCCAACTTTCTATTATGTGTTATCGCTCAGTGAGCTTCCTTACTTGCTCAACAAGTGGAGCCATAGAGAGCTCCAAGGTTGCATTTGCCCAACGAGTCTTGCATTTGCCCAACGAGTCTCGCATTTGCCCAACGAGTCTCGCATTCACCTAGTTAATAGGCCCCACAGAGGAGAAAATCCTCTTTTCGACGTGCTCTCTCCCAACAAAAGGTGATGAACTGCAATTCACATTTTGTGTTTTACAGAAACTCAGCTAACTTCTCAAAATTAAATAGGAAAACTCAACCAATCTAAGTTCTCTTGTACTCTATGGGTTTAGCATATAAAAACGCATAAGGAACAACATTCAATCTCATCTAATTTTATTCAACACAAAAAGCCCCAAATCAAAACCCAAAATCAACCCTAAACCTTAACACACACAACAACCATGAAATTCACCAATCAATAGCAGATTATCACACTAAAATCAATGAAAATCATAAACAATAACGCAAGATTAATTATAGGTGATGCTTGAGCTCATATTGCCCGATGTAGGACTTAAGCTATTCCACTCCTTATATAGGACAAGAAGTGATGCATGAACTTATGTTGCTTGATGTAGGACTTAAGCTTTTACTATATTTAAATGACATACTTTTCTTAATTTAATTAATTTAAAACCCAATTTAAAACCTAATATATATTTCTCCAAAAATATTATTTATTTATTAAAATAATTAAATCACTTATTAATAATAATTAATAAAATACAATATTTACAATCAATAATAAAATATAATAAAAAATAGAGTGTTACATTAAACAACAAAATGAACCATTATAGAAACCAAAATAAATT
Organism: Mucuna pruriens; assembly: GCA_025330945.1. Lineage (NCBI taxonomy): Eukaryota > Viridiplantae > Streptophyta > Magnoliopsida > Fabales > Fabaceae > Mucuna > Mucuna pruriens. Next base: position 31,769 of record JAENHJ010000189.1, on the reverse strand, counting down.
TGAATTGTAAATATAATAAGATTGTTTATTATAAATACCATGGTAGAAACAATCTTCACAAGAATCTTGGACCATGCGATGAAAGTATTTAGGGTTTGCCCCATGATAGTACACACTTTATACCCCTTAGTAGGTCTTTAAGATGGGTAAAATAGAATATAAATGATAGTTAAGAGTCATGTGTTAGCTAAGGTTTATATTTCCTAGGTTGAACTAGGGAAGATGCAAATCTAGGCTAAGTTACTGATTTTTAAACAAAAGTATAAGTCTTGTTTTGTAGGTCAGAGGAGAGACCAAACACAGTCAAAATTCAGCTAGAGGAAGTCGTCCAGGCCAGGCGAGACCCTCTAGGCCAACTCCGTCCAGGTTAAAATGAAGTCATCCCAGCTAAGGCTGGATACGTCCAAGCCCAATGAAATTGACTCCGCAGGACCGACTCCGCATCCGAGTCTATTTGGATACCGACCTCAAATCAGATGCCAACTACCATCCGGAACTGGATCCGTCCCGACTCCAGAAGGCCGACTCTGTTAAAAGCAAGATCCAAGCATGTGTGAAATAATTAAACACATGGGAGTTAGGAAAGTAGTTAGGTTTGGTATTTCTGCTAGGTCAGGTAGTTAAATCTATTATTTCAGTTACTACGATTATAGAGTTAGTTAGTAGCTAATGCACGTTTAAATAGGATTGCATGTCAACATTCATGGGTTAGCAACATATCGATCATACACAACTCCACTTAGCCTAAACACTTTTCCATTCCCCAAGCCTAATTTCCTTTCACACCTCTTTGTTCCACGGTGCTTCAGTATGGTGTTTGCTCAGGCTCGAGTGAATGCAGGACCAGGGGTTGAGTATTGCGGCTAGTTGCCAAGAGGGGACTGTCAGGGCTCGCTGGCACACTACTTGGTAGTTCAACCCCTCCGTATCCTGGTCATTGTAGGTGGAACACTGTAGCTACCATGGAAGTTGTTGTGGGAAGTTGATCACCACCATCTTTTCCATTTGAATCCATTCTTTGTATTGGTACTTTGCTAATCAACGAATGCATATGTTTCTTGCACTTGTATGCTTGTAGTTCTTGGAAATTCCATCTGTTCTTGATTTGTGTGTTGTGCACTTGAGAATAGATCACTCCTAGATTAGGGTCTGGCTGGAAACTACCTAGGTACTAATATAGATAATCTTTATATAATCTACGTCAAACTTGAGCTTAATCCTTACTAACTCGAGGCACTAGATTGTGTAAGCCCTCAGTGGGTAGCGGAAGAACGTTAGGTGGTTGCCTTAGGAAATAGGTTGCCGAAGAAATAATTGCATGCCAAGAAATTGAACTAGAATCATTCTTTGAGCTCATTGTATCCGATATAATAAGTATTTGTTAAATAAATATAAGTAGATAATGTGGTATGACTTATTTGCTTTCTTGCTTGACATTGTAGATAATCTTTACCATTCTTGCAATTTACTTTTCCTGTATAATCTCCTCATTTACATTTTTTGTCAGAATCCGCATTTCACACACTCAGTGAGTACTCTTTAGCAGTCTTGTACCATAGAAATAGAGAAACAAAAGTGTCCTTGAGAAGAATGACCTAGGTTGAACCTGTGCTACTTTAACTTAGGAAAATCTAGTATTTTGATAGAGGAAATGACGACTAATCCTTAGCCTATCACCCAACCATCTGAACCTTTTCAATAGGTACAAGGACTCAAGCATCTACATCTCGAATCTGTTCAACCACCCCGCTCACGTGATCTTGATGTAATATTTGGTAGTGTATGGTTAACCCTAACTTATATACTTTTCTAGTGGCAACTAAACAAGGATCCTCTTTATCTACGTACAAATCATACTGATATGGGATATTAGTGTGTGATGGGTCAAGAGTAGCACAACTACCCTTTGTGCTTAGGTGTTGAGGCTCCTAACCAAGAGGTTGCACCGATGTCTGTTGTTGAGATAGGCCAATTGATGCCATCACTTTCCTTAGTTGTTGTTGCATCTCCTCTCTCAACTCTTGGGTCATTTGTTCTTTTAACTCTAGTGTAATCTCCTCATAAATCTGGTCACGAATATATAAGGCCATTTTTGCCAATTGTTCCTTAGAGATAGTTGCTGTGGTGAGTGCATGGTGTGATGGTGCTCCAAAATACTAGTGAAGCCCTACACTTCGTCCAGTGGTCTGAACACAACCATGGTGTTCTGGTCGCCCAACGACAGTGAGGAGGATATCCTTACCACCATGGCGAACAAAGGTTTCTTGTATGCTCTCCTCAACTAAGGAATCTTGCAATTAATAATTAATCATGTATTACATTTTTAAATACTGAAAAAAGAGTTTAACTTACAATCTTTTTAGCGGCTTCCTTGGAGGAGTCAAAAGTATAGTTGCCTGATGGCTTTAGTCGAGCTCTCTTCCACAGCTCATGACATGCAATATCAACTGATAAAGCATCTACTTCTACTCCTTTTAACTCAACCTGTTTGACCTTTTTTGCCACTAATTTCTTCTACAATGCTTTATAACCCCCACGAGAAAAAATGTGGGGGTGGAGATTCTTTGTTTGAATATCCTTTCCTTTTTTCCTTTTTCGCTATTACAATGAAAAAAATACTAACATTAACAAGTGCATATAATTATATAGGTAAATGAAAAAAATGAAATAAATCTAAACTAACCTAGAAGACACGATTGAGACACTATTGAACAAACTCCTACCAATCAACCTTTGAAATGACACTATAAGTTGGCAACAAAGACTTATCCTTATACTTTCCATGTATGTAGTTGGAATTGAGTTGAGTCTTAAATCCTCTCCAACACTCACCGGCATGGGAAATCCATCTTCTCCTATTCAAGTCCATCTTAAGAATATCAAAGGTGAGCTACATTACCCAAAAAGTAATCAAAGGGTTAGTAAATCACCTAAGATATAAAGCAAATACTATAATACTTATATACAAATGTATACAAGGTAAAAGTGACATTATCGTAATAGTTTTCCAAATCATGGTCTTAAAAGATTTAGGTACACGATCCCAATCCATATACACAATTTTGATATGGTTTCTTGCCTAGGTCATCACAAAGGACTTGTATTACGTGCCTACTTTCCCTATAGGATTGCGAAGATGATCAAACTTTACGACAATTAACACGTCTCTAGTACGACAGAGAGTCATATATCTTAATCATGTCGCCTGTCTACCCTTTTTCTGGGTAGATTTAGAAGTACCAAATGTGCCATTGAAGGATCTCTCATCTCCCTATTTAGAACATAAACAATGAATATAACAGTAAGTTGTGTAAAGAGTAAATAAATAATAAACATAAGTACAATTAGAAATACACAAATTAATATAAAAAAACATTATAGAACAATAAATTTTAAATAATTAATTACGATCAAATAACAATATTTCCCAAAGGCTTTCTATATAATCAAAGCGAGTGACATGTACATCATCTACTTCATTTTCGTCATTGAAAGTGCGGATGTGGGTTGAGAAAGAAGGAGTGTTAGTAAGATCAAGACTTATGTCTTGATTTTCATCACTTCCACGCATGCTCTTTTGTTGAAAAACAATTGTCCACCTTTTGTTTGATAGATTATTGATATGAAACACTTGTTTTGCATGAGATGTCATGATGAAAGACTTTCCCTTATAACTAACCTTATTAAGATCAACTGAGGTAAATTAGAATTCATCAGTTTGTACACCCGTATTACTATCAACCCATTTACATTTAAAGACAAACACTAAATTTATTGTAATCGACCTCCCACATTTCTTTAATTACTCCAAAGTAACATATTAATGCAATAATTGAGTTTTTATCCTTCGAAATAGAGAAGTGCATAGACTCAGCCATGACCATAACACCATTGTTTTACGTAGTACTCTTATTATCTTGCATCTTTGTATAAAATGAAAATTGATTGATATTATATCCACTCCAACATATGACATCAAGGCCCATGTGCTAGTCATTTTATTGTTTCTAAAACAGTACCGTCATTCAAAATTTGGCCTTTAAACCAATTTAAGAAAGTTTTGTTGTGCTTGTTGATTATTCATTTTCGTTCATTCGAGGGTTTTTCTTCTTTAAAATGTCTTGATGAGCAGATAAGTAAAATTGAATTTCTTTAGTGTTATTTAATTAGATGTTGTATGGCTCTTGCAAAACCTATCACAAATAAAATGTTCTCATATTTCCTCACCTTCTAATCTTCTTTCATTCAAATAGTTGACACACGAACAATAGAACTTTCTAGTACTATCAGAAGCATGTGCTTTAGCAAAGTTGAGAAACAATTTCTCTCCATTCTCATATTCATCACTTGTCTATTTACAAAACTACTCCATAACTACACTTTATAATACACAAAAACATATATCATGCATGTAAATTTCACTTTTTTCAAATAAGTTGTGGCCTTATCCCATTCAATAAGATATTTTTCTGTACTTGATTAATATGTACATGTTAAGCCTCGAGTTCATGATTTGACAAAATTTCGATAGCATTTCACATTGGTCTCCAGAATGCATGAAATGAAATTGATAACAAAAAACACCACAATCAAGTCTGCACCTAGAGAACAACATAAAATACACTAAACTAAAATCTTATCAATCATATATTTGAAACTTAACATGTATGCATTAATATCGTGTAGAAAAATCATTCTTCCTATATTGTTCAACTTGGACAATTCAATATTCAATACAATGATTAAAATTGTTAATCGTAGTATTGAATCTTAAACGGGAAACTAAGGTTTGTTCAATATAAAACATCAAACATGAAATAAATAATAAACATATAATTAAACACATAAGTTATATATAAAACAAGAACCATTGCACGAGTATTTACAATATCCACTATGAGTATTTTGTGAGGGTACCCCTAAGATAGAGATAGAATTGTCATCCCTAGTAATATTGACATATTTGTCTAAATAGAAACATGCACATCTAGGAACATTAGATCTTTAACCTAGTTAAAAAAAACAACTTTTTATGATTTAGTCAATACATATTTTCATTCAATTTGATAAGCCTACAACCATCACCATTGTCGTTCAACTTGATCTCCTTTTGAGTGTATATTTTTGTCCATGTCCAATTTAGGGATGACAATGGATATTGGACCTAATGGGTACAACAAAAATTATTCATGATGGATAAGGTATTTATTCACTTAATGGGTTTAAGAATGAATATGGGTAATTACCTATAAAATTTAATGGGAAGATTATCTTAGTACCAACACCAATCCTACTTATATCCATATATACATTATTATTAATATTATTAAACCTAAAAGATAGAATATTTTTTCTTATTTCCTTATTTTCTTATTTCTTATTTTCCCCAATTTTTTCTATTTATTATGCTAATGTCACCATTTAAAAGTATGAATTCCTAACTTCATGATCCATCATGTCAAAAAATAGTTGTACAATTGTTTTTGAATTTCATAATCACTTTTTTTATTCTTCATTATTGATATAAAATAATTTTCAGATTCGTACTTACTTTTTTATATTTAAAATTTTATTTTTTATTTAAAATTAGTATATATATATATATAACTGAAATTATTCAATAATATGTATATATATTCCATGTTTAGGTTATTTTTTATAATTTGGATTTTTTTAATTTATTATTATAACTAACAAATGTATTAAAGATGAGCATAGATATTAAAGTTCGTGTTTAGAGAATAAGTTAGAGTTGAAGTATGTTTTTTAAATTTATGGGTATCATTCTCTTTTTTTATATCAAAAGATTATTGAGCAATATTCCTACACGTCTTCTTTCCAAGAATTTATTACATTTGTTTTTCAAACGAATTACATTCTTCCTTTCTTCTTGGATGGTTTATGAAAAAAAAATTACTTTTAATTAAGTTTTTGTTTCTAGCAAGAAATCATAACCACTGGATTATTAAAAATAATGAATTACTCAATTAAAATATCATAATCATTTTCCTTGATTACAGAGTATATCACTCCCAGAATATATATTTTCGAAATTTAAAATTTATATATCACTTACAATGACTTGTGGTGGAGCATGTGATGAAGATGATACATGCGCCAGTGTACTTGGGAGGAGTTCGAGGTGCAGGAGGAGATGAAGGCGGTGCCGCTGGAGGTGATCGATTCGATTCAGAAGAACAAAGTGTGTTTCAAGGGTGGTCTCCTCATTCACCCCATGGGTGGTGGCGTCAGTTCCCTCAACGTGGAGGTTTTTAGCAGCATTTGAGACGCCCATGGACGGAAGTTTTTTCAGAAATCAGATTGTGATAGTTCACTGCTGCAACCAACCCAAGGCCATTCAATGTGCATTGGAGACTTTAAATTTCTGTTTCATTGGATACTTTCTCAAAAATTGCTGTTAATGGCTCCTTTACTTCTCAGGCATGCTGCACCCCTCTTCAATGCTGATAACATATTTTTATGCAAATCATAATCAAAGTGATTAGTCATGCTGCATTTTGTATACTTGGCTGATTGATTGCATAATACTTACTGCTAATTGAGAAATTGATGTTAACTGAAACCGTTCTTCACCTATGAATTTAATGTAATGTCAATGCTGAGGAATATGATGCCAATAACAAAGCAGAGGAATTGCTACAAGAATAATAGGTGTCAAGGACGCCGACAACAACAAGAATTTAGGTTTTAATGAGGTGAAGCTGATGATGCCTTGATCTTGAGTTTGAGGTGTATCCAATACGACCTTGTGTGGGAACGCTGCGGACAAGGTTTTATTGTTTAAATCCGCCTCTAATCTTGTTTCTATTCCTTATTATTATGTGATTGTATGGGTACAAAATTGAGACAGAACTTAGAGGCTAACTCTGTAAGAGATCACATAAAAAACTGAGAATTAGCCCTGCACGCAGATATCTCATATCTTCAAATAAATAATTGAAATTAGCATACAACATAATTGATAAAAGTGTAACAACACCACATAATGAGTCAATTGAAGCACAGTTCGAACGACATGATTGACAATAATACCACATAATTTTCACCCAGCAAACATGACTGAACTGTAATATTATAATAAAGGACTCCATTTGCTAATATAGAACTTTCAAGTCCTGATTAACTAAGACATCTTCAGGACTTATTTGTATAATTAACAAGTTGGGAAACCTGTTACCACAGGTAATTTTAGTGCCTCATCCATGAGCCGTCTCATTAGTGGCTTCGATTCTATTAAAGAACTAATTAATTCCTCTATCTTAAAGAACTAAATGACACCTAATTATATATTATTATAGTACACAGCACATGCACCTCGTTGCACACTTGCAGTTGCCCCCATCACTGTTTTTTGGTGTTGACCATTCCTTTCACTCACTTTGATCCCACACCCATCCCCATCCCATGTCTCTGTCAAGCCTTATCACTCCTCGCTGCTGCACTTCTACAACTGCAGGTCCTTTTCTCTTTTGTTCCAAAAAGGCTATGCAAATTTTCACATTTTAGATGAAATCATTTTTTTTAAATTTTCATTTCAAGAGTTTGGTGAAACTGCTACATTGAACAAGTATTGCACAAGTTTTGGAATTTGCAGAGGCAAACTTACTTAAATGTGATTTTGGGTTTGTCATCTTGTAGTTCCAGATCGTGGTATTTCTTGCTTGTTTGATTGATTCCTTGTTTATGTGATTTAATATAAAGGCCTAAAGGGGCTGGTTATATTACATTGTGAGGGTTAAACAGAAAAGGGAAAAAGAGTGAATTTCATATACTAAACTCCACATTTTGGATGATCTTGGTGATGAAGTAAGCTTTTTTGAGATAGATGGTTATTCCTAGTATTCTATGTTCTTCTGTGTACATGTACCGAAAGGTTGAGACTTTAAAGTGTATTAAGCATTGAATCTTTAAGAATAGTTCATCCCGGACAATTGAGAAATGATGAAACCTAAAGGATTTTACCTTGTATGATTTCTTACTGCTTGTAACAAGTTGCAGTATCTATTTACTGTTACGAAATAGTAAATCCAAATTAAATATTTGACTTGATGTTATTCTCCTCTCTAGTTTTATTTCAATGTTGGATTACTCTTGTTCTATGTGCATATGAAACAATGCATATCTACTTATTATGCTTCTAGGAAGGTCTGATATGATTTCATTTTTAACAGATTCTTTGATGACTGCATCATATGTGAAGAAGAAAATGAACAATACAACCTTGGTATGACATGCATCTGTTGATGTTATATATATAATCAAATTATACCGGTGTAACTTACACCAATTATTACACCATCAATAATTTCATATAGAATGCAAATTTTATTGATCCAATTGTTGAATTATAACTTTATGTTATCTTGATTATTTGTATAAACTTTTATTAAAATTGAACAATAATAAGAAGGTAATTAAATGATTCATATTTTAATATATTTTGAAATATATATATTTTGTTATTTTTGATAAATTTGAATGAGGTATCAAATAATTTTGGATTAATATAAAAATATGTATATATGATCTATTTAAAGAAAACTTACATTATAACAATTGGATCAATAAAATTGCGGTCGCAATGCAGTCACATATACTCCAAAATCCTTTGCTGCAGTTGTGGACCATTTTTTGAAACCTTAAGGGAATAAAATATCTGTTTTATGGCTTACAGTGCCTTGAAGACTCAAAAGAAAGAATCAGGCAAATGTTCAACAAGGTTGAACTTTCTGTTTCTTCATATGATACAGCTTGGGTGGCAATGATTCCCTCTCCAGCTTCTTCTCATACCCCATTTTTCCCTCAGTGCTTAAATTGGTTGTTAGATAATCAACTCTTAGATGGTTCTTGGGGTCTTCCTGGTCGCCATCCATTATTGATGAATGATGCTCTTTAATCTACCTTAGCAAGTATACTTACATTAAAACAATGGGGTGTTGGAGAAGATCAAATTAACAGGGGTACCATACACTTCTACTAACTATTGCTTTCCTGGTGTTTTATAAATGAATTTTCGTGATATTCCTGCAGGTCTTCAGTTTATTGAGTCAAACATTGCTTCAATCAATGATGAGAAGCAGCACACTCCAATAGGATTTGATATACTTTTTCCTTCATTGATTGAATATGCACGAAATTTGGGCATTAACCTTCCAATTGGAGCTACAAGCTTGGAAGCAATGATCCAGAAGAGAGAAATAGAACTCCGAAGGTAGCATTTTGGCTTTATCTTGTATGTATTTCAAGATTTTTCCTGTCTGCAAAATATTTCTGATTTTTGAGGTCCTTTTGCCAAATTCTAGGTGCCAAGAATTAAGAATTAGAGAGATCTTATTTTCCCGTTTGCTTAAATTCCCCAAGCTGACCTCTTTCTGGTGCATTTGTCTTTAGAGGCAGTCAAAGCAATTCAGAAGGGAGGAGGGCATATCTAGCATATGTTTCGGAAGGAATGATGGAATCACAAGACTGGAAAACAATCATGAAATATCAAAGGAAGAATGGATCTTTGTTTAATTCACCTGCTACAACAGCGGCTGTTTTTTTGCGCCTTAAGAATGCCGAATGTCTTAATTACCTCCAATCTATATTAGAAGAGCTTGGGAATGCTGGTGTGTTTCTCCGAGAAATTATTATATAGTCCATGACCACCATGTGTCCATGGTTTCAACCTATCTTCATGTGACCTATAATCAAAATTTTCAATTTACGAGAAATAATTAATAACTCTTAGTTACATGTTATGTGGAGATTGGTCATAGTGGTCCTGGACCATGTAATGATTTCTAGTATTTTCAGACTTATCTTTCTCTTAATCTAATTTTACTTACTATGCTTTTTGTAGATTAATTAATTAGCCTTTCCTTTTTTTTTTAAAAAAAAAAAAACAGTTCCAACAATTTATCCTCTGGATATATATGCCCGTCTCCATATGATTGATAATCTTGAAAGATTGGGTATTAATCGCCATTTCAAAGAGGAAATTCAAAGGGTATTGGATGAAACATACAGGTAATAATTCATTTGAGGTGCATGCACCTGTTTATGTAAAATAATAACACTATGTCAGTAGCTGGAGAATTAGGAAAGAAATTATAAAAGAATGTGATGAAAATATAGATACTATTCTATTTAAAGTATTTAGCATCCTTCGACAGTAAGTTTGGAAACACAAACATTTGTTCAAGCATAGAAACTTTTCATTTTCATCCATTGAATCTCACTGTATATATGATTTGTGAAAAAAAAAAAAAAAAAAAACAGATATTGGATGCAAGGAGTGGAAGAAATATTCTTAGACCCCACCACCTGTGCAATGGCATTTCGTATGTTGCGTCTCAATGGCTATAATGTATCTTCAGGTTGGATCATTTGTAAAATTGAAGTAGTAGAGTGCTTTTGTTTTTCAGATCATGACCAGAGAAGCTAATCTGTATATTGTCGCTTTGCAGATCCATTTTATCAATATTCTGAAGATAAATTTGCTGACTCCTTGAAAGGGTACTTGAAAGATGTTGGTGCTGTTTTAGAGCTTTATAAGGCTTCACAAGTTATTATACATCCCAATGAATCAATTTTGGTGAGACAAAGTTTGTGGACAAAACATCTTCTGAAGCAGGAATCCTCCTCTTACCAACTATATGCTGATAAACTTCGTAGTTATGTTGACCTAGAGGTAGTTTATTGTTCTAATCTTTCAAAAAATTTAGCTACAAATTTTAATACAATCATATAATCCTTCCTGAAAGCTGCAATATTTGTTGTATTTTAGGTCAATGATGTTCTTAATTTTCCTTATCATGCAAATTTGGAACGTTTAATAAACAGGAGATCAATAGAGCATTACAATGTAGAAGAAACAAGAATTTTAAAAACATCATATAGGTGGGCCTCTGGTAGTTGTTTCCCTTGTCTCAAGTTCCTTCGTTTGTTCCTCTCTCGTTGAGATCAAATTCTTGACTGTTAGTATGGTTCAGATCTTGCAATCTTGCAAACCGAGAAATTCTAAAGCTAGCAGTAGAAGACTTCAATATCTGCCAATCAATACACAGTGAAGAGTTGAAACAACTTTCGAAGTATATCTTTCTTTTCTTTTTCTCTTTTTAAATTTTCAAAGATATATTTTTGTCTATAGATCCGAGAAGGTTTGATTTTTAGTGTATCTTCCTTATGCTTTCTCTTCTGGTCTGAAGTCATAGAGGAATCTGGGTTCTTTTGTTCATCCTACTCATATTTTGATTTTTGACTGAGGAACGTGTATTTTGTTAAATTGAAATGTTTGAACGCACAAACTGGAAGATTTTATTGAAGGAATTCTGGAAGTGAACCAGAATTTGTAGGACAGAACACTAAGAAGGGCCTAAACCTTAACAAGGAGTCTCCTCCTTCAATCCAACTTCAGCAAATTAACACACAACGAATCAGAAAACTGTCACACCTACTAAAGAAACGTACACATAACTGCCACACAATACATCAGATAACCATCTTATGAATTCTTTAGTACAGAATCAGCCTTGTCTTCAATGCTGAAATGAGGAAACTGATTTATCACTGATAGCAGACCTCTTATTGAAAAGGTAGGGATAAAAAGGGGGTGAAAAACTGTTTGGCAGTTTATAACCAACAAACAAATTAGTTATAGGTTGAGAGGGAGTATAACATTACAAATGGATCACTGCAAGGTGATCAGAATTGGAACTCTGCATCTCTTCATTAGACTTCCAAATCTTCTTCATTTTCTTCTCAAACCCCTCCACTCTTGAGTCCATCCTTATGGATGGTGTCGGAAAGGTCGGACCAAATGTTAGACTCGAACTTATAACACAACTTGGAAGATTTTCTTGAAATAATTCTGGAATTAAACCAGAATTTGTAGTACAGAACCCAAGCCCTCACAAGGAGTCTCCTCCTTCAAACCAACTTAAGCAAATTAATACATGTATCAGAAAACTGTCACACCTACTTAAGAAACACACACCTAACTGTCACACAAAACATCACATAACTGTCACACAAAACATCACATAACATCACAAAACATCACAAAACATCACAAAACATCACATAACATCACATAACTGTCCCTATTACATTTCCTCAAGTTTGATCTAATTGTACTATACTATCATATGCAGGTGGGTTGTTGAGAGCAGACTAGACACACTAAAATTTGCAAGACAGAAACTTGCCTATTGTTACTTCTCCAGTGCAGCTACTCTTTTCTCCCCTGAACTTTCTGATGCTCGCATATCATGGGCGAAAAATGGGGTGCTCACAACAGTTGTTGATGATTTCTTTGATGTTGGGAGTTCTGAAGAAGAACAAGTGGACCTTATTCAATTAGTTGAAGAGTATTATTAATTGAAAATGCCATCTCTTTATTTACATTTAAGTTCTATCACAATTTGCCTACACATTCAGTGATTTTACGACGATTGAACTGCAGGTGGGATATAGATATCAATACTGTTTGTTGTTCTGAGACAGTTAAGATTATATTTTCCGCGATTCACAGCACAGTTTGTGAGATTGGAGAGAAATCGGTCAAGCATCAAGGACGCAATGTGAAAAACAATTTTATCAAGATTGTGAGATATTCTTATATTTCTGCTTGCATTTTTCTGCCAATGTTATTTTGATTTTTCCAATATTGTCAATTGTCAAAGGGGTCATGTTTTGGGGAATGTGAAAAGTGAAGCCCTGAAACCTTTCCACACCCCTCCCTCAAATAAAAGAAAATTTCTAATGCTAAATATTATCCCTGCAAGACCTTGATAATGACTCGTTCTCATAAAGGCCTAATGGAGTTCTCCTAGTTAAAATATTTTGTTGATTACCAATGCATTAAATTTTTTTTACCTTTTACAGTGGTTGAATTTGATCCAGTCAGCATTTAGAGAAGCTGAGTGGTCGAGAACCAAAACTCTGCCAACAATTGATGACTATATGCAAAATGCATACATATCATTTGCCTTGGATCCAATTGTCCTTTCAGCCCTCTATTTCGTTGGACCTAAGTTTTCAGATGAAATTGCTGAAAATCATGAGTTGGACTATCTGTGTAAGCTCATAAGCACTTGTGGACGTCTTCTTAATGACATTCAGAGTTTTAAGGTATATAGTCCATCCCTGCTCCTTGATTCCCTTCCTGATTTTAAGGTGACTAATGTTTTTGTCTCTGCTTGTAGAGAGAATCTGAGGAAGGGAAACTGAACGCGGTGACTTTGCGCATTGCACATGGCAATGGAGCTGTTACTGCAGAAGATGCCATTGAAGAGATGAAGGGGATTATCGAGGAAAGGAGGAGAGAACTCTTGAGATTAATTTTGCAGGAAAAAGGAAGCGTAGTTCCCAGAGAGTGCAAGGATTTGTTTTGGAAAATGATGAAAGTGTTGGACCTGTTTTACTTGAAGGATGATGGATATACTTCACATGAGATGTACTCTAGTTTGAATGCAGCGATTAAAGATCCTATCGTCCCTAATGAATTGGTTGGTGTGTAACTTGCTTATGATACTAGCTAGTGCATTTAATATCCATTTTCCTTGGTTCAAGTGATACATTACTCTGTTACTCTTTTAATTTTTGAGCTTAACCTTTTGTGGGTTCCTGAGAATAGGACAAAATTCAGTGGTTAATATGTTTCCTTATACTTTGTTTTTTGGATCAGAATAGGAGTCTGAAATCTAAACTTTCACCTAAAATTGTTCATCTCTTTCTGCCAGCATTTGTTTTCAGCTGATATTTAAAATATTCCATCCTTGTTCTTCCACATTTGCAAAGAACTTTCATTTTATTGATTCAGTGAAGGCATATCTTTATATGCATTGTTACGAGCTTCAGCTTCACAATCTCCAGTCATATTTCAGGTTTTATTACTGCAATCTATCTTTGCGTAAAGTATCTATGTGGTGAATGTTGCTAAAGTATCTCCATGGTTCTCTATGTATCTATTTCCTCACTTTTCTCTATAAAAGGTCTTAAAATTTTATTTTAATCTTGTTGCATTGTAGTCCTATATAGAATTCGATCATTCATTTAAAATATTTTATCAAATTTTTTGTATTATGTGCACCGAGGTAAACTTTAATTTTATTTTTTTTTCGACATTCTAAAAAATAACTTTTTGAATTATTTAAGAAAATACTTTGCATAAATATTCTAAAGAGTACTTTACGTATTCCCATTTGCTTTTCCATCACAATTATGATTATCATATAGTTATAGTTCAACTTGATATAAGTGAAGAATTGTAGTAATAATTCTTCGAAATTTGATTAAAAAACTTCTTCAATAATGAAAGAATGATTACACCAAACTCTTTGGTAGCATAATCGAGTGTTGAATGAGTCACAACAATCAACAATTTTATTTGTTTCTTTATCCATTGAAATATTTATCACCTCAAACATCTTACTAGCATAATATCCATACACTCACAAATAAAAGTAAATTAAAATTGAAAGGTTCAAGAAACGATATAATGTCTATTTTGAAAAATACTTTATAAAACTATTTTAGAAAGTACTATTCAAAATGTTATCAGAAAATACTTTCTAAAATATTATTAAAAAGTACTTTTTGAAATGTCAAAATATCGAAATTAAATCTTACCTCAATGCATATGGTACATAGAAAAATTGATAAAAAAATATTTTAGATGAACAATTTAATTTAATATAAGATTGTGATGGAATGAGATTAAAGTAAAATTATGATATCTTTTAGAGGAAAAATAATAGAAAAAAAGATAACATAAGTATAATGGTATTGAGAACCATGTGGATGAAGGATAAAAAATAGGTTTATGCCTTTTATATGAAAAGAGTATTTTTGGTAATAAAAATTAAAAAAAAATAAGAAGAGTATAAATAGCGATAAAGAGAAATATAAATAAAAAAATCCTAATTACCATGTCAGAATAACCTATTTAACTCATGAATTTTGTCAAATTAGACCCAAAATGTTTTAGTCCAACATTTTTATTATGCTCTAACTTAATATAGGTTGCAGGTTGGGTAAATTGATCTATTGCAGGTTAGTTTACGAACTCTTAAAATATTAATTACTCATTTATGTATTTTGATCCTTTAAATTAAATCATAATTTAACAAAGTTTATCTCTTTTAATAAGTAATTAATCACCACAGTAGTTTAAATAAGGGTGTTTATGATTTTGGGTCAATTATGTGGCAGAAAAAAAAAAGTAACCAATTTTTATTAACTTTAATCAAACAAATTAAAAAAAATGGTTTTGCTCTAGCTTGGTTCATCATTTTGATATATATTTATATTTTTAAAATCGTAAAGGAATTTATGTTAATTGATTCAAATAATCATTCTTTTTAATACTAACGACATTGTACTGTGTATATGATAAGGAAAGATTATATTAAAGAAGGCACTCGAGTTAATTAGTTCAAATAATTAATCACCTCTTTCAGCCAAAATGATGTCATCTTATGCATATAAGTAAAAGAGGATGGCGGAAATTCATGTTGGATGGTTTAAAGGGGTCATCATGTTCTAATTCAAACTAAATATGATATAATTTTTTTATTTATTTGAACATATAAATAATTTAACTTGCCTGTTCAAGATGGCGCTAAGTTTCCAGTTTTTTGTTTTTTTTTTAAATTTTATTTTAAAAATAAAACGGATTTGAATAAAATAGTTTTAAAATTATTTTGAATACATTTTCAAAACTACGTCATTAATATTGGTTAATTAAGACTACGTTTATTATTATTATTATTAAAATTATTATTATTAATATTAAAAGAATTATTATTAAAATTCTTTCCTTTTCTCTTTATACTTAATAAATTATTATCATTATTATTATTATTATTAAAAAATTACTATTATTATTGTTATTATTTTTTTTAAATTGATTTTATTTTTTTTATATCACCATTGCTTATGTAATTTTTGCTTAACAGAAACTTAAAAATAAAACATATGATTTGTGAAAGAATTCTAGTTGTCAATTTTTTTAAAAGAAAAATTATAAGATTGACATTAACTTTTTAAAAGAAAAAAATAAAAATCAAATTTTAAATTAGAAACTTATTTTAGTTTTTAAATTTTTTTAAAATTAACTCAAAATTTAGAGTCAATTTTGGGTGGTAGCCAGTTTTTGGTTTTCAAATGTATTTTTAAATAAAATGCGTTTGGTTAAAATAAAATGTGTTGGTCAATTTTTCTATTTTTAAAATTTCCTTCATAAATAAAACACATTTGTCAATTTTTCAAATGCAATTTTTTTTTATTTTTAACAAAAATATGTTTGGTTTTTAACTCAATTTGAAAATATTTTTACATTTATTTTTAAAATCAATAAAAAAGAATAAATTTGATTTTTAGTTTTTAGTTTTTAAAAAACACACTCTCTAACTGCGTTTGACCATCATCATTCTCGTTATTGTCACCACCATATCATCAATTGGCACCATTATCCCCCTTAAAGACAAACCTATATTGGTCCCTAGATGGGCCTTGACTCCCTATATTTTTTTTTAGTTTAAATAAATATATATAATATTTTTTAACAAAACATTTTATTATTTTATAACATTCTTTCTCTTTTTTAAACAAATATTTTATCTTTTTTTTTATCATTGTGAAGATAATTGCTTTTTTTTTAGAAAATAGATTATGTACTAAAAATGATTAATAATTGGAGTGTTGACTTTCATAATAATTAAGTAAAAGTCATATTAATAGTGATTTATAATTAGATGATAGTGTAAAACTATTTTATATTGTCACTACATGACCATTGAATTTTTTTTTAGATAAAATATTTGAGTGTTACTTATTTACTTTTTAATATTTTACTTTTATAATTTATTATTGTTATTTTATTATTGTTACAATTAAATGAATTTATTAACATTCTCTTTTCATTGATTTGATTATAATTTATTTAAAAATTAAATATTATTTGTTAACTTTTATCAATTAGACACACTTGAAGGTACAGATAACACACAAGAACGGGGAGTTGAATTGTGTGTGTGAGAGAGATTTTTAAAAGTTTTTTGCAAATACGAAGGATTTAAACATAGTTTAAGATGGTTGTCCAAAGGGATCATTCAAAGAGGTTGTCCAAAGAAGTGCATAATATAAAAGTAGTAGGGTAAGAGAGAAGACACATAGATTTTATACTAGTTCACTCTTCCAACAAAGTTACATCCAGTCTCTTCAACATGAAGGATTTTCACTAAGTCTATTTATTTAACTTACAAACAAGTATTTTCTACCTCTCCAAGTATTATAACCCTTGTAATATACTTGATTACAAGAAAACCAAGTATTCTTTGTCACTTAGCCTCTTCAGGCTATCATCCAACTCAATGAGTTTTTAAAAGAAACTTTACTCACACAATGAATGTTTATAATACAATTCACAAAGACTTAACTTTATTGAGAAAAGTAAGCTTTTAGAAAGGATGAATGAGAGTGTTGTCCAAAGCGACTTTTAGAACATAAGAGAATATTCAAGTATATCATTTTATCTTTCTTGTTCAAGTTCTTGTGCTTCTCTATTTCTTTTTTCTTTTTGTTTCAACCTTGATCAATGTTCTTTTTATAGCACGTAAAAATTTGAATGTTGCTTGTACATGAAGAGTGGTTGAGTCAACATTAAATGTTACTTGATTGCTTTCTATTTTACTTCTATAGAGGCTCTTCTTTCTTTGAAGACAGAGAAAAGTTGTGTTAGAGAAAAGCTATCATTCTTTGAATTTGACGTGTTGGCTACTGTTTGATAAGGGAGGAAGCTTTTGTTAGCTCCTTCTGAGAGGAATCATGATCTGGGCTTCCGTTTATCAATCTTGACTTGAAATATAAAATATTTGATGCAACACTTGGTCATTCTAAAACACATTCTCAAAGCAACACTTGTTCAGCTAGGTCAGATTGGGGTGGAGGTGGATATAGAAGGTAAGGGCTTGGGAGGTAGAAGGTTCAGGGTAATGGTCTAAGGTAGAGGGTGTTTGGTTGGTTGGTAAGGTAGGAGGTTCAAGTAGGGAATATATTATTTCTGGAGGTGGGTGTAGGTAGTCTTGGAAGAGTTTCTCCCATGGGTGAGGTTGTTGGAGGTTAAGGTATTTGAGATGGAAGGTGAGGATAGGTTAAGGAATAGGAGTGTCTGCGATGCCAAGTATCCTAAAATCTTCACTGATGAATCTTTTATGGGCATTGAAAGCCAATCATCAAAGTGGAATGTCCCTTTTGACACTATTGGAGTTTCCATCTTCTCTTGGAGATTTTATGAGCTCTTTGAGGCTTAATGGATATGGATCCAGAGATTTTGTCTCCATAGTTGACAAGCCTCGTCCTTGTCCAAAGAACTTCTAAGCATCTTCTCTAGTAGATGTAGATGCTTGTAAACAGAGCCACTACTTATGAACGGCTCCATGATGCAGGGCAGAGGGTTAGCTAGTCGTTGAATGTGCATCTCCTTGTGTTTGTTTTCGTTGTCCATTGGCAGCCTTAGGCAGATCTAATTGGTTGAATGAGGACCTGAGTGGATGGCTTTATAACCAATGATGGAGGAGTGAAATGTTGGACTCTTAAAGTTGAGCTTCCTTCAATTAGCTTCGTCATTAGGTGGTCTTCAAGATTGACATAGAAGCTAGGGTTTAGGGCATTCAGGTGCAAAACACAAATCTTTGGGATAGATTTGCATTTGGACAGACCTAGGAATTTGGCTTCTGCATAATTCCTCTCTTTCTTCCTTTACTAGGATGGTGTGAGGTTCACTCTAGGTGGGCTAATCTTGATGGAGGGGTAAGTGATGAGATTTGGGAAGGTTTTTTTGTAGGTATGGGAAATGGGTAAGTGTATGTAGAGTGGGCCACGATCATTTGTTATTTGGTTGGGGGGCATGGAGTGGGTTAAGGTGATTGGTAAGTGGCCAAGTGAAGGTAAGAGGGTGAAGGAACAGATTCGTAGGTATAGTTTGGTGGTGGGTAGGCTGGTCTTTGGGGGTAAGTTTTGGGTTCTGGTTGTTGAAGGAAAAGAAAAACCTATTCTTTCCTTAGTTAATAGGTGGGGTTAGAGGGGTCCATAGAGGTATGGACAGTGGTGTCATCTAAAAAGGTTTGACTGATGGTTGGTAAAGATAATGGGAGGCTAGGTTTAGTAGGTTCATCTATGTCCATTGGCGTATGGACAATGATTTATAATGGTGAATAAAGGTTAATGTGTATGGGGAAGTGTTTGATTTTTTGATTGGGTTTAGCTTTTCTAGTGTGGATTGAAGTGTGTAGGGAGGTGTGGCTAAGATGAGTAAAGGTTTAGGAGTTTGGATTTGTGAGGAGGGAGGCACAAATGAAATTGGAGTGGGGGAATGATGGTGAAAGATGGATTTTTGGTGTTTACATTTAGGAATGGTTATAAAGCCTATTGGTTTGGATGGTGTAACACCCTAAGGCTCCTTGGCAAGTGATTTCCTTTTGGTCCTCGTGACTAGAGGAACTTCCTCCATCTCTACTTCTTCTTTTATTGCTTCCACAACTTCAAGTGGTATTGGGACAACAATTACCTCTTCATCACTTTCTAAAGAGGAAAGAACCAATTTCCTCTTCTTGACATGGGCTCTGGTTGTGGCCACATTTGGATGCTAGCCTTTTGGATGTTGTTGTTGTTACTGCTAATTCAACTTTAGTTGGCTTGATATCCATAATGGGTATTAACTTCAACATTTCCAGCTTCATGGGCATTATGTTGCTCCTCCCAAATTTTTGTTGTCTATAAGTAATTCCATACTTTGCCTGTTCTAAGGTAGGCAAGGCATAGAAGGCTTCCAGCACTTTCTGGTCTGACAAAATCTTCGTTATCAGGTTGAGTGAGTCATGTGGTTTTTCTTGAGTCCTTTTCCCTTCAGATTCATCCTCAAATGACCAAATAGTAGACGGGGGAGGTTGAATTTCTGATCCGTTACCATATGAAATAAGGCAGAGATGAATGTATGAAATATGGTCCTTTAACCTAGCCTTATGTAAGATGCTCTTGTTAAGCATCTATTGAAAGATGCTCTTGTTGTGCATCTTGTTTAGGACACAAGGCTCTTTGGCATTAGGTCGTAGTAGGGCATCTTCCATTGCATCCATGTTGCCTTAATCCTTCTTCCATCTAGACTTGTAAATCTTTCCCACACACTCACACCACGTGGTCGTAGCAATTTTTGGGATGTTAATTCTGACATCTACTCGCAAAACCTTTCCATAAAAGGAGATTTTGTCGTATTTGTTGTTCGTCCATAACCCCCTTATCAGCATCAAATGAATGGCTCGTTCATGGTTGAAAAAGCCTAAAATTCCACAAGAGGTCAACTCGGAAGTAAGGTTAATTCCCATGTTTACATGGGCAAGGATGTTAAAAAAATATTCAATATAGACCACATGTCTTTAGGGTTTTAAGTTTGGTCCTCCATAGAGGTATGTAGAAGGTTGAGGTTCCTTGGGTCAACATTGTAAGCCATTGTGAGGTTTGAAGGTAGGGTTTCGAAAAAGAGAGGACAAGGGTTTCACATTCAGAGAAAGCAAAGGTTTTAGAGAAAGAAAAAGCACGAATAAGCAAAGAAATGAAGTGAATTAAAATGTTTTTTTTTTCAAAAATCATTTTAAATATAACAATAAAAAGAGGGATTAATGGTAGAAAACTTTTCTATTGGGGAATTATAACGGTAAAAAAAATTTAATTGATAGGTGAAACATCTTGACTCAACGAGTAAAAGAGAAAGCTACTCTATGTTATGGATGCACGAGCTTTACAAGTTTTGGACTTGGAATCACATGCTTTTGGACTCGCATGTGTTGGACGCACATGCTTTTAGACTCATATGTGTTTGGATGCACATGCTTTTGGATGCATGCTATGTACGTATAAACCATATGGAATTTAAACTTCATTCCTTAATGAATGTCATACCAAGGAGATTCCTGGTGTAAACAAACTTATCTTTAGGAATGGATTTTGTAAATATGCCAGTTAACTGATTTTTAGTACTGATAAATTTTAAGTTTAAAGTCTCTTTTTGAACATAATTCCTAATGAAATGATGCTTAATTTTTATATGTTTAGCACGATAATGCAATATGGGATTTTTGGAAAAATTAAATGCAGCAGTATTATCACATAGAAGAGGAATGTTACTCTTAATTATGTCATAATCCTCTAGTTGATGCTTGATCTACAAAAGTTGTGAGCAGCATTGTGTAGTTTAGATATATTATACTTTTGTTGTGGAGAATGCTATAGTACCTTGCCTCTTACTTGACCAAGATACTAAATTGGCTCCAATGAAGTGGCATCCTCCACTGGTGCTTTTTCTTTCTATTCCGTCTCCACCAAAATCAACATCACCATAGCCTTTACTGATTAGATTTCTTGTAGCACATACCAATGTTAGTAGTACCTTTTAGGTATTTAAAAATATGTTTAACGACTGTAAGATGTGATTTCCTTGGATCAAATTGAAATTATGCACACAAATATACACTAAACATTATATCTGGTTTAGAAAAGGTTAAATAAAGTAGAGAACAAATCATACACCTGTATGATGTTTGATAATATTGTCGAGACACAATCAAATCACTAAATTTTCCTTAATTTCTGTAGTGTAGGGACTAGCCTAGGTCAATTCTCACAAGGACACAATCATATTATGCCTAATCTTATTGATCAGAATCCAAAATGAATGTGAAAAATAAGGGGTTGGATGATACATAATTATGTAGAACAAGAATTATGTAGAACAGGAATTATGTAGAATAGAATTCATACAAAACACAATGGATCTAAAATGATTTGTGTAACATCAATTCAAGGATTCAATCATGCAATCAATTATCATGGTTCTAAGGAGGATGCAATTTCATATCAACCTAAGTTTCTTTAGATAATCATCTAACATTCGTTCATCCATATTGAGTTTACAATCGTTACCCCTAATTAGCATGGATTTACGATCATAACTGATTGATTTTGGGTTATTAATCGATAACCTAATAGAACACAATCCAAAACTCAAGCGAGATCACAATCATGAAAACAGATTAAGGATTGGAAATACAAAATAGTAAAAATTTCATAAGGAAGATAAATAATTAAGTGCTCAAACTGGTTGCAATCCTGAATTTTGAATTGATAACGAAGTTAGCTTTCCATGTTCATCGTCATAGAAGGCTTAATAGCATTCAAAGAAGGAAAAAAAATAGAGAATATGTAGAGAAAATTATGGCAAAAACATAGTTGAAACTCTTTGGAGAAGAAAAGAAACTTCCACTACAAGTAACCCCTTCAACTCTTCCAAACTCAAGAGTCTCTAAGAAGTTTCTAACTAACTAACTTACTTAGTAACTCCTCAACTTCCTAAATAAACTTCCTAATGATTACATACTAAAAAATGCTAAGGAGAATGGGCTTGGACCAGCAGCTTTAGCTGCCCAACAAGCCCACTAGTCTATAGGGGAAGGTTTAATTCAAAGTGGTGGAGAGGCAGTGGCTTCCAATCCATTTTTTTATTTGTAAACATCGAACTGGGTTGAATTGCAAGGAGATAAGTTTTAGATCTTTGTCTTAGCTTTCCAGGGCTACCAAGATTGTCCAATTTGGAGGTCTGTAGCTCCAGATATGGCCTGCATGATAGCAACCTCATAATGAAAATTAAGTCCGAAAATAAGCAAAGATTAACAATCTTGGTATCCCCAGAAAGCTAAGACAAAGATCTAAAACTTTTCTCTTAGTTCAACTCTATTCGACCGTTTACAATGGAAAAAATGGACTTGAAGCCATTGCCTCCGCACCACTCTAAATTGGACCTTTCTTTGTTATTGGTGGGCTTGTTGAGCTGCTCAAGCTTCTGTCCAAGCCCATTCTCCTTGGCAATTTCGACCGTGTGATCATTTAGGAAGTAGTTAGGTAGTTTAGTTAAGGAGTTAGTTAGGTATTTTAGTTAGTTTGTTTGTTAATTGGTTAATTGTTAGTTTGTTACTTGGTTAGTAGTTAGTTGTTAATTGGTTGGTAGTTAATTTGTTAATTGATTAGTAGTTAGTTTGTTAATTTTTTAGTAGTTAGTTGTTAATTGGTTAGTAGTTAGTAAAATTCATATATAACGAGAGAAGTTAAAAAAATTAGAGTTTGGTTGTTTAATCGGAGACGTTTTTGACATTTTGGAGTGTGGAGAGTTTCTCTCGGATTCAGAAGAAGGTTTTCCTCTCTTCTCAATTGTATTCTACTATGTCTTCTATGATGGCCATAGAAGGCTAAAGCTTGTTTGTCAATTCAAGGTTTAAGGATTGCAAATTGGTTTGAGTTCTTTATCTTTTTGCATGCAATTTTTATTATGTTCTTCTTCCAATTCTTGACCTATTTTTATATCATGAATTCGTTTGAGAATTTGTATTACGTTAGGTTAGAGGATTGATTAATCCCAATATAATCAATGTTAGGTAATCATTTGATCGCCTAAAATCAACCAATTTTATGCTTGAATCTATGTTAATTAAGGGTCGTGATTGTGATCTCAATATGCATGGACGAATGTTAGATGATTATTTAAATAAACTTAGGTTAATATGAAATTTCACCCTTACTAGAACCATGATAACAAATTGCATGATGGAATCCTTGGATTAATGTTACACCATTCTGTTGAGATTAATTTCAATTTTGTATCAATTCTGTTTTTGTATGATTACTTATTTTCATAATTTTGTTTCGCACAACCCCTTTTTTTCTACATTTTATTTTGGTTCTGATCAAGAAGATTAGACATAGCAAGAGTGTGTCCTTGTGAGAATCAACCTAGGTTGGCCCTACACTATAAAAATAAAGGAAAATCTAGTGATTTGATAGTGTGTCGAGAGCATTATCAAACTAGCATCATTGTCGGGGACACATGTTGTTGTGCTCTAATCTTGTAATAGTTTGAGTCTTTTAGTGTATTGATTGTTTGTGTCAATAATTTTTTTTCTTTCTTTTGTGTTGAAGCGCTATTAGGAGGTATAGTTCTAGTAGAAATCCTTGTAGCACTAGTAAAAATCTTAGAGGTTGAAAAATTAAGTAACCCAGATTTGGCTGAAACTTGGTCACAAGATAGGAAAAAATTCATAGATCAAGGCCATTTGTTTTAACACAATGGGGTGGCCTTGTTTTTGCGAAATTCGATTGTTTAGATCACTTTTTTGATTTTTTATTTTCATGATTTTTAAAAAATCGCCGAAGAATTCAAGAAAATCATAAAACAGTAAAACCAAGTAGAAAAAACAGCAAAAACAGAAAAATCATAAAACAGTAAAACACTACTAAAATAGACAGTGGGCTTTCTTTTGGACAATGAATATGTCTATGGACGACGAACTCTTCATGGATGCAATAAATGAACTTCTATTTTAAATCGGTTTCCTTTAAACAGATGCGTTTCAATCTTTATGTCCAATAACCTGACGTTCTTTTGAAATCTAAAAAACACTAGTTAAACATAATATATTTTTCATTTACATAATGTTTGTTATCATTAGAGCACCTGGGTCATTTTTGACGCAAAGACTTATGATCCAACAACACTTACAAACACTATAAGAAATTGTTAGCTTAAACTTTGGGAGACACACACATATATATTCTATCATCTTAACCTTATTCTTTGTATAAATATATTTTATTAATGTTTTAATAAATTATTAATATAATTTTAAAATATATAATTATAAAAATTTTACATAATTTTGGTTAAATATATATATTTAATAAATAAACTTCAATTTTAATTGTTGGCCCCCTCTAAGATTGTAGGTTGGCTCCGTCCAATGCTCTCATCAATATCACCACCACAATTTTTATTGGCATTGTTGTCATCCCTCCACTAGCACCACTACTAGCATTAATATCATTACCACCACACCACCACCATTGCTTTTATCAACACTATTACTATTACCATCATCACTGTTTCTACTACCATACAAAAACATTCTTAAATTAATTTTAATAAGATAAAAAAATTTCAAAATAAATTTATTTTAAAGCTAAAATTATTTAAAAAAACTAAAACTAAATATTATTTTTAATTTTAAAAAATTTTAAACTTGCATCTTAAATAAATCTCAAACGTTATTGAATGTAGATTTCAAAATTTGAATACATACAAATTGTTTTGGTCTGCAATAGGGTTACATAATCAGCAACGTACCACTCTACATGTCCTTCCAAACATATATATACAAGCCTCTCTCTCTCCTATCAGGCTCTATTCCCTAAGTTTTTAACGTACAAGACAAAAAGACAAAATGGACCAGGGATAAGCAAGGAACAAAACAGTATGTTTCAAACTCCGCCCTTTGGTACATCAATTACTTTCCGCCCATGCCAGAGGGTCCCCCATAGGGTAATAAATGTTGGTGTACAGACATGCGCGTGCCTACACCTGGTTGTCTAGGCCGATCGATACGCATCCCCTCAAGCATCGACTGTTGGGAGAAACTTTATCTCTCTATAAGTCAGAGTCAAATGTCTCAAACTGATGGGAGGTCTTCCTTCTAGCGTTAGTTGACTCCGTGGGACTAACTACACAGGGTTGAGAGAATAGAATAATTGGACAATAGGTGCATCAATTTTTACAACCGCCTCAAGGATCGACCATTTTAATGTTCGATGATACGATAAGCAACAATGGATAGGGCTAAAGGCTGACCGATACACAACCCCTCAAGTGCTTACCAAGGGGAGTACACTTTACCCTATCTTTTGATGTACAACAATTAGAAAGATATTATGTGAAATCATGAGACTTGTCAGCCGACTCCGCTTCCTAATGGAATGAACGACCGAAATATATCTCATTCACCATAGTTGTTGAGCTTAATGTTGTCACTCGTTCTATTCCTTTGAGGGGCAATAGCTTAGCTGCCTCCCAATGGTAGACGCTTTGTTGCTCGTGCCTGTATCATAATGGTGCATGAGCTTCGTTTCTTATCGCCTCTCTTACTTGTCATTCAATAATACCTATTGTTTCACCTAATATCCGTTGGATGTGACATCTGGAAATTCACTATGCCCTTCCCCTTTGATTGATGTGACAATTTTTAGGGGTTTTGGTTTAATCCCTTTCATCTTCCCATTATCCCTTCTCTGTGAGTATTTTGAATATTTTGTTAGCTTTCCTACACTCCTTCCCTCGTCGACTTTCTTAGCGCTCTCACTTCTTACACGCCTCCATCTCTAGTCTTTAGCATTCTTGTGTATCATCAAATGGCAAAATGAGGTAAGCCCTTTACGCTTGTTCTTCTTAGTGGGAATTTTCCCTAAGGTTCTTTCTTCTAGAGAACCCCTCCTTTTAGGCTTGGGTCCACTATCTAACCCTCACGTGGTTTTTATCGTAGGGGGTACCTCCAAAGGATCATCTGCTTCCCCCATTCTTGACGACAGGGCGGCCAGTAGCCCCTTTACGCAAGGGACACTTCCTCCGGCCTCCTCCATTTCCTTAGAAGGAAAGGGCTTTCCCTTTAGTATCCTGTACCGAGCTTTTAAGGAAAGAAATTTCTCAGGCGAGGAGTCAAAGAAGGAAGGTCATTCTAAACGATCCTTCAAGAGGGTTGATGTAGGTGTCATTAAGGTTTTCTTAGTTTATACCCAACTCGATTCCCTAGTGGATATGGTTGATGCTATTTGTCGACGGGGCCCTGGTCCTTTACACAATTCGAATGGGCAGTCCTCTGTGGCCTCAACATTGCCCCCACTCAACTCCATCCAAATAGTTGGGTGTTTGTTCGAGCCTTCAAACTTCTTAGTGAAGACATGCGAAGGGCACCCTCCTTAAATTTTTTCTTTTGGTTTTTCTTACTCTACCAACCGGAGAAGGTCGAGTGGTCATCCTTGAGTAGCCGGCCGAGACGGAAGTTATTGAAACCCTTTCGTGAAAGCTACAAGTTTTTTAAAGATTGGTTCTTCCGCGTCAGTCTAGGCAAGATTGGCCCCAACCTTCTGGTTGACTCCTCCAACGACCCCTTCCTCCCTCTTCATTGGACTTGCCAACCGATCATGTCGATTACGATCGAGAAGGAAGGTCTGGAGGAATGGGAGTTGGAGTTTGTGGAGGAACTCCAACGCCTACCTACCCTCTCCTATGTTGAGTTGATAAAGAAGGGTGACTGGCCTTCCCCTTTCCCTTTCCGATTTTGGCCTTGATCTATTTTGTTAACTTTGTGATTTGTCTTGCAGGCTATACTGCTCTGGAATTGAAGACTTTGAAGAAGAAGGTAGCCTCTCGCTCTCTTGCACCTACTAAGGCGGTGGCTCAATTGGCTGACACCTCTTCCCCCGCACTGACCGTATCCGCTCAGCCGATCACCATGGCTTAGCCCGAATCACTGGTTTCTACTAAGGGTGCTTTAACTCGTCTATCGACTGTTGTTCTCGACTCTTCTACAGACTCGCAAGTTGAAGCTATTACTAGCTCAAGTGGTGTTGCCAAAAAACGCCCACAAGAGGTGGCCAATAATCAGGAGCGGCTAGTGAGACAGAAGATGTTACCAAAGGCGATGGCTATTCCTGATGCATCTGCCTCAAATACTAATGAAAACTAGGAAGTGATCTTGGCCAGCCAGCCCTCGAGCCCCTCAATTTGGGCTCCCACTCATCCTTTAGTAGATGTTGTGGACCAGCACTTGTCGGTTAACTTTGATCTTCGAAAGGTAAGTGCCCTTGGAATATCCGACATCTTTAAAGCGCTTCAACATTGCGCTGGGTATTCCTTGGTGTTATCTCGAGTGACAGAGAGGAAGTTTAGGAGTTTGGAGGCTCATAACAAGGTATTGGTCGAAAAAAATCAAAAGCCTTGTGAGTCCCATGTCAAGTTGGAAATCTCACTTCACGAAGCAAAGGACAAATTGAATAGCTATCAGGAGGCCATTAAAGGCCTGCAAGATCAGCTTATGTCATCGGTGTGCCAAACTAAAGATCTTTTGTTGGCCTAGCAGGAGTCAGAACGTGCTCGCGACCTCTTAATCGGCGAACTTCAACAACTGAAACAACAAAAGGCGACTCTGGAAGCTGACAAGCAACAACTTCAATCAAACAAGCTGAAGATTGAAGAATAGCTACAGAAGGTAGAGGCTGATGTGTCGCGGCTTGAGGGGGAGAGTTTAAGCAAAGTTAAGCTTATCCAAGAAAAAGATGATTCTTTGGCTAAGTAAGGTCTTGCAATAGTTGATCAATTTGAAGTTGGCTTTTCTTGTGCCTTGGAGCAGGTTGCTTTTCTCCATCCCTCGATAGATGTTTCTGAGGCCGGCCCCTTCAAAGAGGTGGTTGATGGACGTTTGATGGAAGTAAGCACCCCACCAAGCTCGCTTGTGCCCTAGCTACTT
Source organism: Mucuna pruriens (assembly GCA_025330945.1). NCBI lineage: Eukaryota > Viridiplantae > Streptophyta > Magnoliopsida > Fabales > Fabaceae > Mucuna > Mucuna pruriens. Next base: position 3,369 of record JAENHJ010000189.1, on the reverse strand, counting down.
TATCTATTATATATTCATTTTATGTATTTTCCCTTCTCTTGTACCTATCCACAATGCACTCGGAACATGTTTTCCTCAACTGTCAAATTGTTTATGTGCTTTGCTATTTGTTTTGACTCCAACGTATTTGATAATGTGTTTTTCCATTTTTTATATGTACTTTAATCATGGGCTTCAACTTTAGTGTTTCTAAAATGTGCATTTTGTCTATTAATTTTCTAAGTCGACAGCTGACCACTTTCAATAACTTAAGCGCTTATCTAAATGATTGTTTTACTCACATTAATTTCCCCCAGGTAGCTGCTTCCCTTTAGCTTTAACAGCCCGAGAAAATATTGTCTGACTATTTGATAACGTGTTTTCTTTAGTCGTCTCACGCGCATCAAATAACTAAAGCTAACTATAGCATAGTCAACCCTAGGTCTAATTCTCTTAATGACACAATGTGTTCTATCATGGCTTAGTGTGGAAAACAGAGTTAATGCAAAAAATGCTAAGTGTGAAATGCCGACTTGTGCTTGGCCGGGACGGGTGTTGATCCGGTCTTGGTAGAGATGGATCTGACTCGATCTTGACTGAGCACAAACACCTAGACTCAGTCTCAAACAGACGCGACAGAGTCAGACTAGACTCGGTCTCAGGCTGAATTATAGGAAATAGGAAGAGTTTTGTGGCGAGAAAGTAAATACAGGAATTAAACTAAGTATGAAAGTAAATGCAACCTAAGCTAGGCTAACTACTATTGCATTCATACTGAGTCCCAATAAACAAGTTGGTTCCACTTCTTTACTCGAGATTACGTCTACGAATCAACCTAAGATTCTTATGGCGATTGCCAAACATTCGTCAATTGCCATATCGAGGATTTACACAATTGCTACCTTATCAGTTGGCAAGAAGTATGCATATGATTGATTTTAGGTTCTCTAATCGATTACCTACTTAAGTTGTTAAACTGGTTCCAATCGACCTAGTCTAATATTGATCTACTTAATAATGTGTAATCGCGACACAACAAAGCAGATGCCTTCCACAACAATCGTCTTGGAAGAGCGGTGATGGTTCACCGTCAATGGTCAAGACGTTGAGGATCAAATCCATCAGAGTGTGTTGGCTAACCAATCAGTCCCCTTTGACAACCTTCGGCTTCCCAATTCTTGACCTGCACCTCCTCGATTGAAAGAGACACCTCTAAAGCATCGTGCACAACCATGGGTTTGGGCGTGAGAGTGAGAGAATGGAGTGTAGATGAATATGGATTTAGGTCTGAATTCCATCGCCCCCTAAAATATTCCCAACATACCCTATATATACATGAGCTGGGCAACTTGTGACACATGCCTACTCTTAACAAACTTCTTAACAGAATTACAGATTCTAAATTGCCTATTCTACCCTTCCGTTGATTATCCTTGCGTTGCAAGCTTCTTCCAAGAGTGACGTGGCAGCTGAGCTGGATTCAGTTGAAGTGGCACTGTGCTTGGGTTGCCAGGTTGATTAGGCCGCTTACCCGCTGCTGGGCTAGAGAGTTGGCTGGTCTGGGAAGGAGTCGGTCTAGCTGAGACGACTTCTCCTGGATCGAGATGCTCCTAATTGGCTGAGACGTCCTTAGCTTGGCCTACAAAATGAATCTAATCTTTTTATTAGCTAAAATCCTCTTTTCAGCACAAATTTATATTTTCCTTATTTATAGGTCCATAATTTGAATCTTAGCTAAGATGTGATTCTTAAGTACCAAATAGTCTCAATAAAACCCATATTAAGCCCTTGTAAGGTGTATAAAATATGACTCATCACTGTCTTTTTGGGATCTTGGTGCCCAAAAGGTAGTCATCAACTAATTGCCATTTATGAGTCTTGGTTCCTAGGGTAGTCATCAACTGACTGCCTTTTATGGGTCTTGTGCCCAAGGTAGTTATCAACTGACTGCCTTTTATGGGTCTTGGTGCCCAGGATAGTCATCGATTGACTGTCTTTTATAGGTCTTGTGCCCAAGGTAGTCATCAACCGTTTTCCTTTTATTGGTCTTAGATTTTGCCCTGGGCACTAGCCACCTCTTATGGGTCTTAGATTTTTGCCATGGGCACTGGCTGCCTCTTATGGGTCTTAGATTTTGCCCCGAGCACTACCCACCTCTTACGGGTCTTAGATTTTGCCCTGGGAACCAACTACCTCTTATGGATCTTAGGTTTTGCCCTGGACATTAACTGCCTCTTATAGGTCTTAGTTTTTTGCCCTGGACACTGACTGTCTCTTATGGGTCTTAGATTTTGCCTTGGGCACTAGCTACCTCTTATGGGTCTTTGATTTTTCCTTGGGCCTTGGCCGCCTCATGTGGCTCTTAGATTTTCCCTTGGGCACTAGTCGCCTCTTATGGGTCTTAGATTTTTCCCTGGGCACTGGCCACCTCTTATGGGTCTTAGATTTTGCCCTAGGCATTGGCCGCATCTTATGGGTTTTAGGTTTTGCCTTGGGCACTGGACACCTCTTATGGGTCTTAGATTTTTCCCTGGGCACTGGATGCCTCTTCTAGGTCTTAGATTTTTCCCTAGGCACTGGCTGCCTCTTATGGATCTTAGGTTTTACCCTAGACACTGATTGCCTCTTATAGGTCTTAGATTTTTCCCCTGGGCACTAACTACTTCTTATGGGTCTTAGATTTTTGCCCTGGGCATTGGCTACCTCTTGTGGGGCTTAGGTTTTTCCCTGGACAATGGTTGCCTCTTATGGGTCTTAGATTTTTCCTTGGGCACTGCCTACCTCTTATGGCCTTAGATTTTGCCCTAGGCATTGGCCGCCTTTTATGGGTCTTAGATTTTTCCCTGGGCACGGACTACCTCTTACGGGTCTTAGGTTTTTCCTTGGACACTAGCTGCCTCTTATGTGTCTTAGGTTTTTGCCTTGGGCACTAGCTGCCTCTTATGGGTCTTAGATTTTGCCTTGGGCAATGGCTACCTCTTATGGGTCTTTGATTTTTCCTTGGGCACTGGCCACCTCTTGTGGGTCTTAGATTTTCCCTTGGGCACTGGCTGCCTCTTATGGGTCTTAGATTTTTCCCTAGGCACTAGGTGCCTCTTATGGGTCTTAGATTTTGTCCTGGGCACTAGCCGCTTCTTATGGGTCTTAGGTTTTGTCCTGGACACTGGACGCCTCTTATGGGTCTTAGATTTTTCCCTGGGCACTGACACCTTTTATGGGTCTTAGATTTTCCCTAGGCACTAGCTGCCTCTTATAGGTCTTAGGTTTACCTTGGGCACTTGCTGCCTCTTATGGGTCTTAGATTTTTGCCTTGGGCACTAACTACCTCTTATGAGTCTTAGATTTTTCCTTGAGCATTGACTGCTGATGAGTCACAATTTATACATCTTT